>PCDO01000008.1:600000-967376 GCA_002778035.1 Ambrosiella xylebori
ATCCGCAACTGTATGCCAACTCACGTGTCCAAACCGTACAAACTATGTTGATGTCTGCTCACAGCCATATCTTCCAGATTCAGACTCAGGTATGTATGTCCTTCTTGTGTCTATTTGAGTCTGACCATACAGATTATAGATCGTCCATATACACAACTCAAAGAAAGTCCACCGTGTGGTATCATCAGAACACTAAAAAGAATATGGTGGTGGTAGTGGTCACTGAGAGTGGCCATTACCAAAGTGGTGGGAAGAATCAGGTAGCGTGATAGCACAACCTCTTGGGCTCTCATATGTTCTAGTGTCAATATAAAGTAGTCAGAAATATAGTATGTGGATCCTTGATGGCTGTGTAATTTGAACAGGAGTAGACATAGTAGGAGAGCGTAGAGGCTATCTATGTGACTAGGTGATATAGTTTGTACACTTTAGTGCAGTTATGTGGTTATGGTTAGGGGTATGGGGATCATTTGAGAGTTATTGAGGCGAAAAAGGGATGATTTGGTAATTATTGCTTACTGAGCATCCGCAAAAATTACCATTGCTACCCACCTTCCACTGTTTTCCATCTAGATATCATATTGTGAGGCTGATGATATTGAAGCTATATTCATTGTATAGTCAGTCTCTGGAACCATCAGATACCTCATTAGGCTTCAACTAATGCCAATCACAAGACTTTCACCAGAACTGCCATATTCATTCCCTCTTTACGAAGCAACAAACCTGTTGATAATGAGACTTTCACTGGATATGATGGTCTGGATCAGGGTAATTCGAATGTCTGATGTCACTGTTGTACGTTTATTTCCATGTTGAGACGGTCTCAGGTTTGGTCCATGTTGTAGACACTTCTAGGATTATCAACTTGGGACTTGTTAGTGTAACAGGTGGGTTTAATAATCGAGGAACATATAGTGAAACCCTGTAAGTAGTATATTGAAATCTGGATTGTAGATGTTATCTCTGATGTTGGTTACTTTGTCTGACCTTGTAAGACGTGTTTGACATTACTACTAGTTAAGAAACTGTGGGCCATACCCAATCATCTCTTCCAAAACTCTTCACGTAGTTATCGCAACCCACCACTTTTAATAAATTCTAATACTCTCTTTTCTTTTTTATAAAATCATTTGCAAGATACCCTTTTTTAAAATACACCACTCTGTAACAATGAAAAGAAAAGAAAAACACATGCTAATATCATTTATGTAATTCTGTCCATAAGCGTACATGATTCAGGTCACTTTGCGCGAACACTGCGCACGCGAGATGATTGCGATACCACATGGTATGGTATGGCAACCATCACAAGATCAACTAAGATGATATAAGTTGGCGATGTGGTTTTTTGTAGGGTTGTTAAGCGCTAGTTAGGGTTTAGTACACATCTCACAGTTTTGTAGTTGTGGCTGACACTGTCTGAATACACGAAAACAAAGAGAACAGCACAATGCGGTACTTATATAGTTAATTGAATCCCTCATGTAAGTCAGCCTGCACATCATCTAATCACATTTTGCTAGAGAAGATTTATCTTTTGACGATGTTTCTATTTCAACAAGACAAAACAACTAAGCAAAACAAGGACAAAAGAAGCAAATAAATAAATCACATTTCTAAAAGTCTAAAAGTCTATCAGGTCGGTAATAACCGACTAGATATCCCAAAGACGGGCCCCGCGTAAATCACCAACTCCAAACTCCGGTACCGCTGCCAAAGGTAAACAACCGCGCGTGTACCAAACAACAAGAAGAGAAATCCAACAAATTCATAGTCATAAAAGTCGTAAAGAACCCGCTCAAGCACAACCATCGAAAGAATAAAACAAAACAAAAAGGAAACAAAAAGCAAAAGAAAGCCACCATGTCACCATCCACCACTTCACGCCCGAATGTACCCTTCCCTCATCAAAACCGGGTCCCACTGCGTCCTCCAAGCATGTAATTCCCCACTCACTTGCCCATACCTTTCCCTCTCTACCTCCAACTCTGTCTCCAAATCCGCACTCCGCAACTCATAATGGTGCGCCTTCGCCCGATACAACACCCTCTTGGCCTCCGCATCCAGATACTTCTGCCGCCACTTTTCCGCCGCCGCCTTCCAAGTTTCAACGGACGTCTGCGCTTTTTTGAGGTCCTGCGTAGCCTTTTTGAGGGACCGGGTCAGCTTGGAGGATGAAGAGGCAGATGAGGAGAGGAGAGAAGCGTTGACGGAGGTTAGGCGGGCGATTTCGCATTCGAGGGCGGGGATAATGTCGTGGGTGTAGCGGCGGGTCTCGACGGCGCGGGCGCGGGTATGACCTTTGATCTGGTCTCTCAAGGCGGCAATGTCGTCGGTGAGTTGCTCGACTTGCTGCTTCAAGTAAGTCTTTCCCTCTTTGTAGGAACTGGAGGATGAGGAGCGTCTTTTGTATTTGCGGGACGAATAGTATTCATCGTCTGTACTTTGATCGGAGGAGACGGCATAATCGTAGGTTGGGTAGGCGGGAGAGGTTGGGTAGCCGTAGGATACCTGGGCAGAGGTATAGTAGGCCGGGTAATAAGATTGGTCATAGGTGGCGGTGTAGTAAAGGGTGGGATCGGAGTGGCTGGTGTGAAGAGTGGGCTTCTCTTGTTTGGATTTGGAGTGGCGGCGGTGGCGGACCTGGCGGTAGGTGCCGGAAGAGGTTCGCTCGATGGTGTATTTGTAGCCCATTGTGGAAATGGTAAGCAGAGTTGTTTGTAGAGTGACTAAGGAAAGTGATAGTGGATAATGTAGATATAAAAAGACGGCAGTGATGATGGAGCTGAGATTGTAGTCTGTGTGGTCGTACTCGATAATCTGTCGAGGCAATCCAAGAGCAGTTTGAAAACGAGTACACTAAGCATATATATACACATAAAATCAACAATGAAATCTTAAGAGGCCAGCCAACTAACATCGAAAAGAACAAAAGAATCAACCAAAAGAAACACCGTGAACAAAAAGAAACTTCCGTCTCCATATCCTCCACTCAACGGGCCCCCCATGATTAAATAACATCTTTCACTCTTCTTTACTTATCACCATTTGCCTTAGCTCACCTCACCTCACCCGCCAACACCATATGACCAAGCCAAGCTAACACCAGTCCGGGCCCCGGTGAGCGTTCACAGCCCCGTCTCACGAGGCACGGCGGACTGACAAAGGGACTGAATTAATTTGTGTTTAATTTTGAGTGTACTTTTTTTCCCTTTTGTTTTCTGCTTTTCTTTATTGTCTTGTTTCATGGCGGGGGGAAAGGAACGGCCACAAAGAGTTCGCTCTTTATCTCCATGCACGGCAGGTTCTGAGGGAATCCCAGAGGGACAAAGAAAAGAGGATGAATGTGATGAAATGAGGTGCTTTGTGACTGTATATTGAACAATGAATAGTGAACTAGGAAAGTGGAGCTGGTTCAAGGGAACATTGAGTGGTTACAGTAGTATCCAAAAACAAGAGTGAGGAATAAAAGCTCTCGGTAGTTGCTTTTGGTTTGCTGTGCAGTCGAGAAGATCCTTCCTGAAAGAGATGGCTTTTTTGCAATAAAATCTCACCAATAAAATAAATTGAATGTCAATTGTCTTATTCTTTGACCCTATATTTTAACCCGGAAAGGAAATGCCACCTTGCCAACATGCTGCAGTCACATTCACAATAAACTGCAACCGTGATACTGTCATTCTCCATCGGTGCCTGCATCTTAGAGGAAGATGCCGTTTCTATTTCTGACAATTGACTAATGTGAGCGGTGTGTGAGAACGGATAAGGCGTCTCGTTTTCTTTTGATTCTCATCTTTTAGTAAGCTGTGATAATGTCAAAGAAATCATGTGGCACCCGCAAAATCACCGAGAGGCCAACCAACCAACCCTTGCGCCGCAAAAACTGACCACATACGCCCAATTCAACAAACTTCGCCGCCCGTCGTTGAAGTTATCGTTGCTAACAACCAAAAGACTGTCCTCACAACACACACACCTGTAAACAACAAACTCAATTAACAAATTATATCTTGCCTATTTCCCCCCTCATAATATCCATCATCATTTCCCACATTCGATTATCTTTGCCTCTTCATCATCCCCCTAATTCCCCACCACCGTGCCCTCGTCATCCGCCCCCATCACCTGCTCCATTACAAAAAAGCATAGAATAAAAACAATACAGACTTCGTCCCCTCTCCGAAATCAATTCTCCCCTCACCAAAAAAAAAATTAAGAGACAATCTGCACCTGCCAAATCCGCATCCCCGGCCCCACTTTTAACCTGGTGATCGGCAACCCGTCTATATATAAAACAAATGACGAAAATAAATTAATTATCATTAAAACCACCTGGAAAATACAGTGATTGTATATTTGAACTATCAAACACATTAATTAAATGAGTCGAGTATAAATTAATAACTGAAACTGCAATCTCAAGCCACGGTGTGTGTAACGGGAGATTTGATAAACGATGGACTGGAACAATCGTGCTATCAAGTTTGCCACAGCGCTCACCGTCATCTGTACAACGTCAAAAACCTCACCTCCCCATTATCATCTCAATCTCACCGTTACCCCATATGCTCATTAGCCCACCGCCCCCACCCACCTTCCCTTCCCTTCAAATGTTCCGTACAATACTCCCCATCCGCCCCCTCCTCCTTCCACTTAGCCGCCATGCACCCCTCTTTCTGACACCCCGCATGTACCTCGCACCTCCCGCCCTCCGCCCCCTGCATCGGACATCCCTGATACGTACACGTGTGCCCCGCACACCACAACCCCAAGCCGGCAGCATGCCCTTGTTGCGGGAGCAGGTAGAGGAGTGAGGCTGTCTGATCTATAGGCGCGGGGAGCTGTTGGCGGGGGGCGTAGCAGGTGGGGTCAGTGCATTTGTGGGCGGAGCAGAAGCCGCCGTGGGCGAGGACGGAGAGGTTGGGGCAGTTGGGGTAGGAACAGACGTGGAATTGGCAAAACTCGGAATGTGGCACTGAGTCGGTTCGACAAGTCCCCCAAGTGCAATGCGCAACATGATCTACCGGCAAGTGTCAGCATACATCCATCACACACAACTTCGCCATTTACAAATGACGTCATCGGCATGGCATCTTCGCAATGTAAAAACTCACGATGATCACATCTCGTCTGTCCTTCCATCTTCTGCTTCTCACACCCCACCGTCACACACCTCGCATGCCCCTCACAATAACCATCCCCCACCGCTACCGCCGTACACCCCGCCCTCCGACACCGATGCCTCACACACCAATTCCCCCACCCTTCATCCCTCCTATCCCGACACCCCTCCATCTCACACTCATGCCCCGCACACCACCGGGCCCCAACTGCCGTGATTTCCGCCAGGCAATTCTGAACTTGACAAGTATGTTCCAGGCAGTGGCTGCCGAGGCCAACCTCATTGTCGCAGCCAGTGCGCGCACAGTGGTGGAGACGACAGAAGCGTGAGTTGGTGCCGTCATCGCGGAAGTTGATGGTGTGATCGCAGTTAGCGTAGGCACAGATACGATGGTAGCGGCAAAAGTGAAGGGGACTGGCAGGGTCTGTCGGCGGAGAGGGGATATAGGTGAGGCAGTCTGGATGAGAACAGTGGTGGGCGGAGCAGTGTGGTGAGGCACCGATTCGCGGTTCGGTGCAAGACTCATGAGTACAGAGGTGGGCAGCACAGTAGGTCTGCATCATGTTATTCCTCATAGCTCGAAGGGAGGCACAGGTGGGATTTATACACGAGTCTACAGTGAGCATAGTTAGTTTCTGGGCGGTGAGTCCGGGTGGAGCCGAAAGCGGGGCTGTGGAACTTACGGCGGTCCGCGCAGAACTCAAATTTGCTGGGATCCCTGTTCTTGACCGGATTCTGACACCGCGACCCATCTTGATTGGTTTTCTTGCACGCAGAATCTACCCAATATCCACCAATGTTAGTCCCTAGGAATATCAGCACAACGTAAGGATACCAAGACATGATGAAGTAATTGTCTCATCAACTCAAAACTCCGTTTTTCTCGTCTCTTGAAAGGAACAAAACCAATAAATCCAGAAACCACAAGTATGATCCCCTCGATCCTCTTCTCCTCTTTATAAACACTTACGCGTATTACAAACCAGCCGATTACTCTTCTTTGCGACACCACAAGCCCCATTCTGCCCTACTGCCGGACACTGGTGATATTGGCAGAACCTCGTCCCATAGTATTGTCGGTTCACATAGAGAAAGCTCTTGCGCCACGGGCATCTGTTGCCGTGTTGATCCTGAACTTCACAGATGTCATCATAAACAGTGGGTTGGTGAGTAGCCAGGGCAGGAGGGGTGGAGTACTGGGCTGTCAGTATCCAATAGACGTGGGTCATTTTTGGCTGGTTGTTGTCGTAATCTTCTAGAAAATGTTGTTATCGTCGTATGATTTTTGCTTTGGTTCTTGTTGGTTGAATTCGTGGTTCATCACAGTTCGTCGTGGTCGTATCTCACTGGCTTCAAATCGTCAAATTTACATCGGTTCTCGAACCGAGCAAACAAAAGCCAAAAGAATCAATATAATCTTCTCCATCTATCCTTCCCCTCCCACCCGGGGCTCTTCTCCTTCTTATCCTCCTCTACATGTCCCTCATCTGTCACACCCACCTTCCCCCGCTTTGTCAGCCCCGCACACTGCCACCCTTCTTACTTTCAACCCAAAAGCCAGTCTCGCAAAGCGACCTTACCCCGTGTAATCCTGCGCTCTTCCGATATCTGGTGGATGCCTGCGTCAATGTGTGACACTCTGATCCATCCTAAAATCTCACGTGAATGACAGGTCAAATCAATGAGAGATAAAACATAATGAGACAGGTTAAAGATAGTATTAAAAATGATACGAAATCACAAATGGACCCACTCAGTACTTTGTTGGGATATCAAACTATAAAAATGCAAAACGCCAAATAACAAAAAGATAGTTTTTCTCTTCCCACAAAACGTTCCCAGCGCCTCGCAACCAACAAAAAACAATAAAATCAATAGATAATACACCGAAAAAGAACCAATCCAAAAAGCAAACGCAAAAACTTTTGTAAGTCGCCAATGACATGAAGAAACAACAAAAGAAACAGGTTCGAAAAGACAATGCTTTTTTGTCCCGAAAATACAAAAACAAGAGAAGTAACAGGATCCGATATAGTTGCACATGATAAATAAGAAAAGATAGATTACATCAGGATAAAGGCTACGAGTCTGCATGAGACAGATACCTTCAAGGTAGGTTTAGTCACATGTGAAAACATGAGACAGTTTGACTCTTTAATGTCACTACCCGAGTCAAGCACAGCTTGATAAAAAATTTTAACTTATATGTGCGTCAATGAAGGCCTGAAGTCCACCAACAAGAGAATGAGACTCTTCACTATCTACTTCCATGGCAGAACCCTGGCCTTGGCCAGAACTCTCGCCATTAGATAATGAGTTCAGGAAAGACTGGAATGAAGCATCAGCCGCACTTCGAACTTCAGCATTCATAGCAGAAGCACTGGAGACTGGGAATAGATCATTAGCCGACTTGGTCGGAGACGTTGGCACACTGTGGGGGATTGCCGGCAGCTGCGGCAGAGACAGGACACTCTGAGATCCAGTCATTGGAGACGTCGGCATACTAGCTGCGACCAAAGAAGACGCTGTCTGTGCAATTGACACGGGAACAGGAGCCGCTAAAGGAACCGAGGCAGTAACTGTTGTCACAGCTTTAGGAGTTTCAGTCTTAATTGTAGAGACTGGAGCAGTGACAGCCGGACCAACAGCAGGTGGAGTGGAGACCTGAGGGGTAGCAGGAGTATGGATGGAAGGGGTTTCAGTGGCAGGAACCACTTGCGCCAGAGCTGCCGGGACATTGGGCGGCTGCATAGACAGCTGTGCAGGTGGCAGCTGTGTGACTGGTGCAGGTGCAGGTGCAGGTGATGAAACTGTCTGCGGTGCTGGTTGCGCGAGCGTCTGGACGATTAGTTGGGTGAGAGCAGCTGATGGCAAAAGAATTGGCGAAGTCGGTTGTTGGGGAGCTGGAGCAGGTTCGAGAGGTTGCGGCAATGCGACAGGTCTCTGTGCAGGAGTCAGAGTCGCAGGTGCGCTGAAGTTGGAGGTATTAGCCAGAGTTAGAGAATAGCTCGGAGTCGACAACGGGATGGCATGAGCATCGGGAGTCTGCACAACCGGATTATATCCCTGGACTGGAGCAGGAGCAGGCGTGGGCGCAGGAGTCGGTGTGGCAGATACGGCATTCTGAACTGGAACAGAAACCTGTGGTCCCTGAGAAACTGCAGCTAGAAGAGAAATACCAGTCGTTTGAGTAGTAGTAGCCATCTGACTAGCTTGAGCCTGCGTCTGAGCCTGTGGCATGGGAGCAACAGTGTGGCTCATAACTTGATTGACAGGTGTAACCGGCACTGCAGCAGCCGCTAGGGGAGGCGTCATTCTGGCAGGAATTGAAGCTGACTGAGAGGTAACCGAAGCTTGAGCCGAGGCTTGCGATACGGGTGTGGTTTGTGAAGCTGCCGGTGCAAGAGCTGGAGATGGGACAGGAGCAACAGCCGGGATGTTCAGGGTTGGCATGGCAGAGGTAACTGCAGCCACTGAGTTAGAAACAGTCGCCGTCACAGCAGCAGCGGCAGTTTCCTGTGACTTCTGAGTTTGTTGCGCCTGTTGCTGTGTCTGAGCAAGCAGATGGGCTCTTGCCTGAACCTGCACCTGCGCTTGAACCTGCGCTTGGATATTAGACTGTACCTGTGGAATTGCAGCCTGTCTCTTAGCTTCCGTGTTGACAGCCAGGGCTGGCACCAAAGATTTCGGGGTAGATTGATTTGGAGCCTGTGTCGCAGAAACCTGGGCCTGAGAAGTCGGGACTTGTTGCTGGACCTGTCGTTGGATTTGTTGAACTTGCTGTTGGACTTGCGTATGCTGCACCTGCGGCGTAGACGGTTGGGTAGTTGCAACAGGAGTGTGAGTCCGCGACTGCTGTGCCTGTTGAGCCTGAGCAAGAGCCAAAGCCCGCGCCTGAGCAACAATAGCATCTTGTATCTGGCTAGGAGTCTGTGTACGAGATTGCGCAGCCGATTGTGTTTGTAATCGGGCTTGTTGTTGAGCTGCTTGTTGTGCTTGTTGTTGCACTTGTTGCTGAGCAGCCGCCTTCGCAGCTGCCTGAGTCCTAGCAATTTCAGCTTGGGCTCTAGCAATCTGCGCCTGAATCTCGGCCTGTATCTGGGCTGGAGTTTGAGTGTGCATGTGGGCTTGAGCTTGAGCTTGAGCTTGAGCTCCGGCTTTGGCTTTGGCTTGTTGTTGAGCAGCAGCCTGGGCTGTAGCCGCTACTTGAGTAGCTGCCTGTGATTGTTGAGCCTGTGTTCTCATCTGTTCCGCCTTAGCCCGAGCCTGCTGAGCCAACTGGGCCTGTGCCAAGGCTTGATGTTGAGCAATCTGTTGTCTGATCTCTGCTTGAACTTTGGCCTGGAACTCAGCTGAAGAAGTGTGCTGTGCTTGAGCTTGAGCAATTTCAGTCTTAGCATGTGCTTGAGCTTGAGCTTCAGCTTGCATCTGAGATACTCTAGCTTGTGCAAGTTGAGCCTGGACTTGAGCCTGAATTTCAGCAAGGATCCGAGCCTGCATATTACTATGATTCGTCGAATTTCCTTTGCTATCCATTTGCAGGTTACCGAGAATCGATGGACGAGACTGGCTGTTGGTACTCGAAATCTTCGATATTTCAGAAATGCGCTGGGAGATAGCACTGTCGGACAAAGGCTCAGATGGAAGGGGCAGCGAATGCGTGATGGGTGGCTGAGTGGCAGCAATGGGCTTGGATGTGGAAGGCTGAGTAGTGATAGGAGCTATAGGCTGCGGAGCAATTGGCTGTGGAGCAGAAGTTGGTGTCGGTGGCTTCGGAGCTGCATTCTGGGCTAAAGTCGGGGTTGAATGTTGATCTTGCGGGAGGACATGAACTGGAGCTAGAGCTGGAGCCTTGGTCGCTACAGCAGTATGAATCACAGAAGCAGGCGTTGGATCAGGAGCAATGGTTTGGTACGAAGTAGGCGTCGCAGGTTGGGAAACCTGAGGAAGCAGCAGAGGTTGCTGGGGTTTGGCCGGGCTCGGATTCGGGGTTGCAAGAACAGTCTGGGGCGGCATTGGCTGGTGAGCAGATTTAGGTGTAGAAATGGCCGTTTGTGATAGGGCCACCGAAGTAGAGACGGAGGTCGCAACGTTAGCAACAGTAGACTGGACCGCTGGTGTTGCAGGTGTAGACTGTGACTGAGTCGTATGGTGAGCCTGAATTTGCGCGCGAGTTAATTGTGACAGCTCCTGTTGAATCTTCAAGATAGCGCTGGCTTGTTGTTGTTTCTGAGTCTCCACCAGTGACTGTGCAGGAGCCGGCTGCAATGATGCCTGGGCCACGATAGTCGTTTGCGGCCCAGCCTCTTGAGAAACTGCAGGTTTCTGGGACTGTTGTGACTGTGGAGCCGGCGTCAGTGTCGACTGAAGTTGCTGTGTCTGTAATTGTTGAAGCTTCTGTACAGTATCCTGTTGAACCTGTTGCGAAATCTGTTGCAATTGCAATTGTTGGAGCTGGTGTGACTGAACCTGAGGCTGGTGTGACTGAACCTGAGGCTGGTGAATCGAGGAAGGTTGTGAAACTGCCGTGAGTTGTTGAGTGGCTTGTTGAAGATTCTGCATCTGGTTGAATTGCTGAACTTGATGCAACTCATGGGGTACCGAGACCTGTTCCGACTTAGGAAACTGGGACACTCCATTTGTGCCAACAGCAGCACAAGCCGCTGGGGTCATAACTCTCTGAGGTTGAAGATTTGTCAAGTGGCTCAGTCCCATATTCATGAAGTTCCGCTGTTGAGTTTGCAATGCCAAAAATCCGTTGAGCTTAGCCTTGTTGTCTTCGTTCTGGCGAGCACGTTCCTCGGCCTCTTTCCGAGCAGCCTGAGTAGGGGCTCTGGTTTTTAGCTCTCCAGTAACTGCCTGTAAGTAGTAGGGCATCTCGGAATTAGTCTTCAAAAAGAACAATTTCAGATTACGCGCCTTGTCTTTGAGTTGAACTTGTGTTCGGTCTTTAAGAATGCTGCTGATAGTCCCGTTTGCACCATACAGCGTGAGGATTTGACTCCAATGGGGGCCCTTCACCATGTCAAGACCAGCCATGAGAGCCTTCTCTTCCTCTTGCGTCCATGGTCTACGAGTAGAATGCACACCTTCTCGTCGGGTATGTGATGATGACTTCGAAAGGGCTGCCTGCCTGGCTTTGTCGTAAAGAACGGAGCTAGAGCAACTTTGATTTGGCGGAAGATCGTTGGGTGTAGGGACACTTATGGTAGTAGGTTGTGAAGCTTCTGTTTGAGCATATGTATAGTAGGCTTTGGTAGCGGAGTTGGTGACTGTGCTGTTGTTTCCGGCGCCAACACCGTTTTGTAACCTAGCCAGATACGGGTTGTTAGAAGGATCGGACAAAAGATGAAAGGCATTTTGACCGTCCCGTTGAGTGCCAGATAACCCTTGCAAAGACTCCAGCCCATTAAGTCCTTGTAATCCTTGAAGGCCCTGAAGATTCGAAAGTCCGAGTCGTCCAGATGGCGTGATGTTGTACGAAGTTTTGGAGAGGCCGTCGAGAGTCGTCTTTACATAATTAGAGGTCCGCTCGGCGACAATAGCTTCGATAGCCTTGAAATCCTGAAACTCCATTTTTCCAGGAGTCAATACCGGGTTAGGAGTAGTGCTGGAACCCTCTCCGTTGTTTTGTTCAGCTGTGGTAGTAGTAGACTGAGGAGCCGCTGGAGGTTCAAGATTCATAGTATTTGATGGTAGTGGTGTTGACGCAGGCGCGACTGGCATTGTCTCATCGTTATCAGTAGAGTCTGAGACCTTTATTCCTGCAAGAACATCATGTACCAAGTTGCTGGTAGTAGCTTGCAAAAAGTCGGCCAGATAATCATTTGACATGTCATGGGAGAGATCTTGTGAGATATCGTGTGAGATGTCGAGATCGAAAGAGTGGTCATCATGGTCAATTTCTTCAACAACTGGCACAGGAACCTTGATTCCCAGTGATGCTGCATGCTCAGTATAGCTACCCAATATCCGGTAAAGGCACAGATTCAACTTTGCCAGGAAATCGTCATAGGAATACTTGTCGCTGAGAGGCGTTGTCGCTTGGCTCGTATGAGTGAGAATTGCACTTTTGCGGGTATGCGCACCATCGATCATTTGCAGTTCGGTAGAAGTAAGTTCGGCGCCATTACGCCGGGCACGTAGAAGTGGCACAATATCGAACATCTCATCCAGTCGTGGATGCATTGTTTGTGGGTCTTGGATATACATTTGCGTCCTCAACCCCAGGAATAGATCTGCCAGATCAGGTGTCAACTCTGCTTGGTCGGGGAGAAACAAGTCAACGAATTTGTCGTACATGTTCCCTACTCCGGTTGCTCCAAATACACCAGGTGAAGCCCACGCAAGGTTCGCAAGCCGCACAATATTCTTAGCTGAGGTATTGCTGAAACCAAGGTCATCACAAGTCATCAATCGACTCAAGTTCCCATCCATGTACATCGAGTAAAGTTGTACGAAGATACTACTGATAGATCCGAACTGTTGGGAAACTTCAGAGTTCTTGTCTCTAATCTGTGCGATCATGATAGAGAATGGTTGTTGCGACAAAACCATGAGTATTTGGATAGCCTGGTACAAAATGTCAGTAAATATAGTATGTGCCCAATACTGGCACTACTTGATGATTAATTTTTAACTGCCATGACTTGGAGTTGAGTAGAGATGATACGGTCGCGGGTGTGTAAGACTTACAGTGTTCGCAAGAAGAGGAACACTCATCGCTTTCCTAGCTTTTACCGGCTCTTCAGTGAAGGCGGGCACCTCAACCAAGGGGGCAATGGCTCGGTCATCTGATATTGAGGCCATGGTATGATCGGCATCGAAGTCGAAATCGTTGCCGTGATTATCAAGGCCTGGCAATTGACCCATTAAATTATTTACGCCGCCTACTGTGGTGTTGACAATTGAATCGATTAGGCCTGTAAGGTCGGGGCCATCCGTCCTCATGCGCTTCGCGTCCCCTCCTGTGTCATCATTATCGGGAATCACATCCTTTATACTTCGTTTTAAAGTGGGCGATTCTAGATTCTTGGATGGAGGCTGGTCTGGTTGTGGTTCTATTGGCATTTCGGCTGTTCGCAATTCATGTGAGTTGATTGTTGTCGGATGCGCCGAGGATTAAATGTAATAAGACATGGACATACTTTGCAGTTCGAACTCACGCATCAGCGCTTGCGCCAATTCGTCAGGGTCTATCGCAAAGCCTGACAATGGGTCGCTAGTATCAGCTGAGAGCTGAGAGCCCCCTGCCTCCGTAGTCAACGTTGACATGACGGCAATATGTGAGAAATTGTGGTAGTTATATTCGGAGATGTGATTCGAGTCTATTGAATGTTGGCAAATTACGGGTGGTCGTAAAATTGAGCCTCAATTAAATTAGCATGGCTCAGATATGATTATTATGGCAAAAATCGCGTGGCGCAAAGTTATAGCGGAGAATCTCGAGTCTAGTTGACTGTATAAGTTGCAATCTTCGACAATGAACACTGTTGATACTATTTGTAGAGTTTCGTCTCCTGCACAGATAATAAAATGACAATTGCAATAAAATAATAAAAAACGATGAAAGTTCTGCTAGTATGGTTCTAGATAGCTTTCCTCAATAACAACTAAATAATCCATCTAACATGTTACCTGCAACCGCTTCTGCTATGAACGGTAAGTGCCAATTTTTTTCCTTATTGGACTTTTTTTCTGTGTGCAGTTTATCAGTCGGGAACGGTACTTATGTATTAGTTATGCTTTACATGTATAAGCATGTACCTTGTTTATCGATAAACTTTTATCTTATCTTATCTGTTACTCTTACTCTTGCTCTATGTGGTTATACTAGTTTAACTGCAGGACCATGAATCGACGTCATAGGTCGGCGGATGATACTGAGATAATTTGTAAAATATGCAAAAGGAATAATTAGAGCCCATTAAATTATGTGTTCTAACTCTATGAATTATTTTCTATAATTTTCATACTCTATTCTAGTGAATTTTGTGTTATACTCAGTTTCAACAGTCTAGGGTTGCTTGAGATCTAAGGGTATGCGTGAAAAGTTTTCATGCAAGGGTTATATGAAACAAAAGCAGGGACAAGTCAATGTGGGGCAAACACCTTCAGACCCCTAAAGGATCCATGTTGAACTCATGCTAGGGTTTTGTGTATAACCCTATTGTTGACCAACCCCAGAGCAGAGCTTCGTACATTGCCCAATTGTCATGAAGATGTGATGATTATCTGGAACCTAATGGGATTAAGTTTCATTTCCCCGCAAAGTACCTCCGACGATCTGTGAGATAATGTCACTTAGTGAACAGACTAAAACCCTGGCTCTCATATGAAACTCACACTGAGATGAAATTCATTATCATTCAGCTCTCATGAGTCGCAATTTAGAAATTACAGCATGAATTTTTGTCTTTGCTTCTGTTCACAATTGTTCATTTTCCATCATACAACTATTCTTTAAGATATCAACCACTAAAAAATTATGAGAATGTTACTGTGTTACTAAATAAATAGCGCTTGATGCCGAACCGATATCTGCCAAACCACCGGCCTTACCAGATTGAAACGCATGTCGTTGTTCTCCCCATGACTTTTTGATACGTTGACACCTACCTGCTCATCCACCCTCACCAATCCTGCAATGCTCCAAATCTATCTCCAACTTTTTGTGCACAGTATACGCACTGGGATCCTTCTTGGATCACCAACGACAGCGGTTCTGTCTATCGTAAACATATTTCCAGAAACAGGCAACAATCCTAACAGAAGTTTCCCCCGCAAAGACGCTGAGCCTCAACTTTCCTCTCCCTTTCCCGCTTACTCCTTACAGTGAGACCGGAATTGAAACTCGGACTCTATACCACACACCCATCCATCAATACCATGGCGCCGATTAATAGATTTGTCGGACATTAGACAATAGACCCAAAATTCGGTAGAATCAAGCTTTTGATTGACTATCAATCTAGATATGATATCATGCCTTCAGGGTGTCATTCAGTAGACGCAAGTAAGCGGGAAACCTCTTGGCTTGCAGGATTTTGCCGGACATCTTTCAAGTTGATGATACTTTGGGTGAATTATATGAGTTTATGATTCGTTGAAGGGTTTCAATAATTTACAGAAATGTGTATTTTCATATGAATATAGTCCGAGTCCGAGATATCCGGGCGCCATGCGGACAACAATTAGTGGAAAGTTCGGAACCCGAACACATTGAAGACTGCGATCCTCCATTCATGAAAAGCGTAATACGTAAGATGAGGTCAAGAATCACATACAGCTAGCCATGGTCATTATCTCGTGATGCAAATCTCAATATGCACACAAGTCATGTAAGTCATGTGAACACGAGCCTCAATTCAAGTAACCAACAACCTTACTTGTGCCTGCCTTCGAAATTTCAGATTCTCCTTCGGTCCGGGTCTCGATGACTTCACACCCCTAGCTTTCTCCAATTTTGGAGAAATCCCTAGTCTTTCATGATTCCGGCGTAGTATGCAGAAAAATGAGGGTATGAGTTTAGGGATCAATAGTGAATCAGGTCTGAATCCAACTGATAATATTTCCACGGAAAAATTGATTAGAATGTTAGAGAACGCCATTTTTAAGCAAGAGATGAGGCTCAATCCATCAAACCAACCCCAAATATGTCAATAGAAGATCAAAGAAGAAGAATCGAAGAGCCTCCAAAGAAGCTCAAGTCAATTGCAACACTAACATTTTGACTAATCTTGACGTGATTCTTTTGTAGAACAAAGACTGCTAAGTTCACCTAGAAGATAATGACAATGGACGTCATTAATGTTGATTTTTACTTCCAACTAGGCAATCAAGAGCGACACTTTCCCCACCATTATAATCTCATCTAGCATTTTCAAGCGACTAATAAAATGTGACACGAATCACACCAACAAATCTCATCCCCTAATGAACGAGGCTTACGGTGTCCTATCTGGTTGTAACCCCTCCTTCCCCCTGCGAAAGATATCAACTAACTGAGAATTTCTAGTTGGACAAGATGTGCTGATCGCTTGGAATGTCCCCCATATCCCCATATGCACCTTTTTAGCCACAGCCACCCCACCACGCTTAGAAAACCATAGAGAAAGCGTCCCCTCGTACTTACGAGATTCTCCGGAGATGCAGCGCAAGTGAAAATTACACACTGTTTTTCCAAATGTTCTCTCAGCAGCTTTGTCACAATAGCCGCATCTGTATGATCAAATCGGTGGGTGGATGGGAACCATCCGTAATTATTTTGCTTATGTATGTAATACCACACACCTACACACCGCACACGCTATAACTAGCAAGATCTGTGCTCTTATGGACAAAGTCTGCATGGTTGAGCTACAGGATACCACAGGGTCTATTGTGTGCGCGACGGAGGTGGGGTGGGAGAAACAAGCATTCGTTTCTCCTTCTGACAAAACATGAGAAAATAAGAGAAAAAAACAAAAAAAAAGTGGAGAAAGAGCTAGTACAAGCGTTGCGGTCCTGGATGCCAAGAACAGTCCCATGACGATGGGTGGTTTGAAGCTAGGGCTCGATGAGAGAAAACGGTAAACAGTTGTTTGAGGAGGAGTAGAGTTTGCAGGAGGGAGTTTATGGTTGTAACAATATGTGGATGGCAGCAGGAACTCGGATTAGAAATGGAAATGTAAGTTTGTTCTGGAGCCTTTTTTGAGGCAGGAGATTGATGCAGAATGCAGCCTGCATCATGTTGTGTCCACTATTGTATATACCATAGATAATGTGCGGTCTGTCAGCTATTAATTTTCAGATTTGCCAAAACAGGTATTTACATTTTATATAGATTGTAACTATACTTACCAAGTAAGTGGCGTTTGGTGAATTATTGGAAACAACGCCATGAATCATGCTGTACCTTCCATAAGTCTCCCAAGTTTTGAATCTAAATACCAAAATAAATTGATAATAATCCACATGTCTTGTTACCATTTCGTCACCTACACCTGCTTGGAGCTCCTTCCTTCCTTTCAATTTTTGTCTTCTTTCCTATTCTGAGTGATCCGCTCCAGCCCAAAAAGAAAAAAAAGACGAGGATGAAATCCTCCAGAAAATCCGACCCTCCTTAGGGAAGGTAACGACTACTAACATTTTCGGTATTGTAACAGATAATTATAGCCGCTCCTGCTAAATATGAATGTGTGCACAATGTTTGTATGCATGTATTCCTGTTTACGGGAGTTACCCGTTGGTCCGAAGATACAGAGAGGGGAAGGGGTTCCACTCACGACTACAGTTGATGCAACGGTACACAACCCCGCGAAATGGAGGCGCGTTGGGTTTCTGGGTTTGGGGTGGGATTGTGATTCTTTTTTGGTTATCAGTCATTTACTGTTGACCGGGTCTACCATGTTGACAAAATAGAAACTGGTTAAGTATATGCGGTCGTGAGACCGAGTTGACGATAATATTTATTGACTAAGATGATTATGAGTATCCACATTGGTCGCTGAGAATCATCGTGATTGGTGACAAGCTGTGGGTGCTTCGGACAAGATAGCCGTTGGCCGTATGCGTTGTCAAGCACAGCCTGTATGTTTCCGCTGAAAAGGAGACAAACTGGAGTCATACTTGGAAGTTTCACGTATGGCAACATAAATATCAAACTGGCAAAGTCTGTTGAATCTTGCTTTAACAAAAAGGTATCGTTAACTTGTTTCGGTCATGATTTACCATGTAAGTGTTGTACATAAGTTGAGATAGGCTTGACGTTACAGCCAACAACCAGATAATTATCCAATCGGTTGTTTGTAGATTGTCGGACTAGCAGAGGAACTATGTGATAGATCATTTTGTGGAAAGTGTAACTACGGGCTTTGTTGTTTTTGGACTACGATAGTGTGCAGAAAATCCTGCCCGGTGTTAAGGTCCGGAGCCCGAGTCCCCGATCCTCTCAGATGATATCGAATCGAGCGCTATTAGGATTTTCTTAGAGAATTGGCTGGTACATATCGAGCTGTTTTTTCCTGATATCAAGCCAGTTATTTGAGATATGACGGTACTTTAGAGCAGAGTGGTTATCTTTAGATATGTATACCACTTGGAAACATCTTGAGGCAATTGTTCCGTAGGTTCGGATCTGCTGCTCATCTCCCAGGGTATCACGGACAAGCTCCAAGTTCTCACGAACCAAATCTTCTCAATTCTCTACGGGACTTGATAACAAAAAGACACCCTTCCCGGAAGGTGTAATAATTTACCAATACTGCTGGGGGAGTATTTTTCGGTCATCAGAATTCGGGTCCGACGTAAGGAGAGAAGAGGTGAAAACTCCACCCTGAAGCAAGCCCAAGCGCAGACAAAAAAAAAGAAAAAAAAATAGACCAAGATAATGACGACAATTGGATGCCACCGTGAATTTACAGGGCAAACAAAAGGGTCATATCTACATTGTATGTACCAAGATGGAGCCACCCCGTCGCAGCAGTCGTCCATCATGACGCAGCAGCCGAAAGCTGTGGGCGTAACATCGGGCAACATGTGGATTATCTGGCGCAAGCGTGGGCTGCAGTATACAAATGTGCATGTGCAAGCGATGAGCCTCAACTTGAAGTGGAAGTATTTTTACATATCTGTATTTGTTTAAAGATAGAGATGGATGTGTTAAGAGAAATGCTAAATATATTTCCCACCAAAAAAAACAGACTGTCGGCTCATGATGATTGCGCCAGTTTCTGAGCCTAGGAAGGCCCAACATCAGATATCGACATATTTCCATGGAGTCATTTTGGGACTGTAGTCTACTTTGAGTGAGCAATGCAAGGCAACCTGCAGAATTGTCCGTGTACAAGGTGTCATTGAAGATCTCCAAGAATAAGACACTGGTAAATAGAAACAAAACAGAAATCGGCTGCAACTACATAACTAAAAAATGAACATACATTTAACAAGTGTTTACCGGATTGAGCTGGTCAAACACACATGAAGAGGATATATCAAGCGCCAAGATATGTCGCCAGGGGCGCAGGCCAAGCGTTGGGCTACATTTTGTTTCTATTTTTTTTGTTGTAATTTACATAGTAAAGTGGTTGAAGAAGACCTATATCCTAATCGGTCAATCTATGGCTGCCGAGACGTTTCCCTTGGGTTATCCTGATACGCTATTATATTCTTCTATTGTAGATACACACAGAAATAGAACCCACCAGATTGGTTGAGGGACCAGTTGTTGATATGTAAATAAGTTTCGGGCTAACTTTAGTATATTTTCTAGTTCAGGAACATGTCTTCAGGGGATTTCCTATTATAAACCACCGCATTTTTACTAGCTCACGCAGTAGTCGAGTTCTTTCATAGAGCCGGGTTCTCTTACTGGCAGATAGGACCAATAGGACTTTTTATACAAATACACACAAAAATATCTTATAACGCTTGTTGTCTTGAAAGGCACTTGCGGTTACCCCCTCTCCCGAAAACCCAGCAAGTAGCAGCAGCAATCGCCCACCCGCAAATAGAGAGAAGAGAGTTATTTCCCAAGTTCGACTCCATGGTCCCCTCCTACAGAGAGGCTCTACCCCAGAAATCCCTCCAGAACGGCGGATCAACCACGAGCCTTGTTACAATTGAATAAAAAGATGCTTGATTATTGGCTATTCTGGGTCTAGTGTTAGATCTTGTTGTGTTCCTTCGGCTACAGATAGATGGAGAAAAGATCATAAGACCAGAGCAAAAAGGCAATATAGATGAGAAACATGATATTAATAAACAATAAGACTAGAAAAAAAATGGAGAGCCTTTGTCCAGTCGGCCGTTGCACATAGTCTATGAGGGGTTCTTGACGTCGTGGAGTCCGGGAGAGCGGGAAGCTCAAGAAATTAAAATAAAAAAATTGGCTAGCGGCTATCATCAGACACTGTATATCCCAAGCTTTCTCAGACTGCGGTTTGGATTTGGAGTTGGAGAGTCGCTTTAGGAGGGGGGGAGTCTCCCCCGGCCGGGCAAAGACAGGGCAAGTGAAGAGACGGGTCAGTGAAACCTTTCCCGCTAGCAGCATTCTTAGCAAAGGCCCCATGACTGTGACTTATGAGTTGCCTTCCGCTTAAATTATCCTAATGGCAATTGCAACAAAGCTATGTAGTTTTGACGTAGACGGTGGTACAGGCGCTTTTTTACGTTGTTTTAAAGAGTGAGGACGTTTTCAGCGGGAATAATGCTATTTATTGTGTCTCCACTAGTCTATCTGGAAACGACCTTTTTCCCCAGATTTCCAATTTCTGGGTTTTTTGCGATCGCGCAAATGCTCATATGATCGAACTTTACCCTCTCTCGTCACAATTCATCAACCTCATTAAACCTATTTCTGCCCTTTTCAAAAGTAAAGTCACTCACAAACACTCGTACTAAAAACCCTAAATCACCCCCTGTATATACCTTTTTATTGCCGCAAGAATTCACTCGCCACCCAGCAACAAACTTCCTCGGTCATCTGGAAATTTCTGCTGAGCCAAAGTCTGCCGCCGACGTGGGTGACGTTTGGGGTAAAAG
Source organism: Ambrosiella xylebori (assembly GCA_002778035.1). NCBI lineage: Eukaryota > Fungi > Ascomycota > Sordariomycetes > Microascales > Ceratocystidaceae > Ambrosiella > Ambrosiella xylebori. Next base: position 620,648 of record PCDO01000008.1, read on the forward strand.
GCACATGGAGGAAGGATCCAGACAAAACCTGGAGGCAACTGTGGGGACGGGGGCCAGTTGTAATGGAGGAAAAAGAAAGGAAGGAAGGGGGTGTGTGAAATTGGACACGAGGCGTGTACCTAGTAGATAGAACGGTGGTCCGGGGTAGTATCAATGCAGTGTCCGGGAACTCAGAATAAGACGGAAGACGCCAAGAGGGCGAGAGAAACTGAGGGGAGGGGGGGGAATGATGTAAGCGTCTAGGTATCTGCCCCTCTAACTCGGTTGACGACGAAGGTCTTTGTCTAGCTTTTGTCTATAAAAGGTTCCTCCATCTCCCACTCTAAGAAGCTAACTTTTAATCTTCTCGACATCATCACTCATAACTTCAATCAACGATTCAATTCCATCTTGTCACTTCAACACTTCTTTTGATACCCTAATATCAACAGTAACTGAATTATTTGATTGAGATAGAGCTGTGCTTTACCATCAATCAGCCGGGAATCCAAACAAACAACTACATTCTCACCAACTTAATCCTCTCCTGATATCCAACTACACATCGACACAATGGCTGCTCTCTCTGTCAAGCTGACCACTCCCATCACTGGCGAGTACACTCAGCCTATTGGTCTGTAAGTTGCTCTTCCAATCCCTACATCCAAAACCACCTCATCATTGGCCCACAATTCAACTAACTCTTTCCTCCCAACCAGCTTCATCAACAACGAGTGGGTCCCCGGTGTCAAGAAGCAGACCTTCGAGGTCATCAACCCCTCCACCGAGGAGGTCATCTGCTCTATCCATGAGGCCACCGAAGAGGATGTCGATATCGCAGTCAAGGCTGCTCGTGCCGCCTTCAACGGTTCCTGGAAGAAGGTTTCCCCCGGCGGTCGTGGCAAGCTGCTGCTGAAGCTTGCTGATCTCGCTGAGCGTGATCTTGATCTCCTTGCTGCCGTCGAGTCTCTTGACAACGGCAAATCCATCTCTAATGCTCGTGGTGACGTCAATGCCGTTGCTGCTTGCCTGCGCTACTACGGCGGCTGGGCTGATAAGGTCGAGGGCAAGACCATTGATGTTGACGATGACCACTTCTGCTACACCCGCTATGAGCCTGTAAGTTTATTGTTCCTCGAACATAGCACCCTTTATATAACTTCATGATATTAACCTTCTCCAACTCCAGATCGGTGTCTGCGCCCAGATCATCCCCTGGAACTTCCCTCTTCTCATGCTCGCCTGGAAGATCGGCCCCGCCCTGTCCACTGGCAACACTATTGTCTTGAAGACCGCTGAGCAGACTCCTCTCTCCGCCCTTGTCTTCGCCAACCTCATCAAGGAAGCCGGCTTCCCCCCTGGTGTCTTCAACCTCATTTCCGGCTTTGGCCGCGTCGCCGGCAACGCCCTCTCCCACCACATGGACGTTGACAAAATCGCTTTCACCGGCTCCACCGGCGTCGGCCGCACCATCATGAAAGCTGCTGCCGAATCCAACCTCAAGAAGGTCACCCTCGAGCTCGGCGGCAAGTCGCCTAACATTGTTATGAACGACGCTGATATCGAGGAGGCCATCAACTGGGTCAACTTTGGCATCTACTTCAACCACGGCCAGACCTGCTGCGCCGGCACTCGCATCTACGTCCAGGACGGCATCTACGACAAGTTCCTGGCCGCCTTCAAGAAGCGCACCGAGGAGAACAAGGTTGGCGACCCTTTCCACCCTGAGACCTTCCAGGGCCCCCAGGTTTCCCAGCTCCAGTACGACCGTATCATGCACTACATTGACATTGGCAAGAGCGAGGGCGCCAAGCTGATTACCGGCGGTGGCCGCCACGGCACCCAGGGCTACTTCATCCAGCCCACTGTCTTTGCCGACGTCGGCCCCAACATGAAGATTATGCGCGAGGAGATCTTTGGTCCCGTGTGCGCCATTGCCCGTTTCAAGGATGAGGCTGAGGTTATTAACCTTGGCAACGACTCTGAGTACGGACTGGCTGCGGCCGTCCACACGACCGACCTGTCCACCGCAATCCGTGTCTCTAATGCCATGCACGCCGGTACCGTCTGGGTAAACTGCTACAACAAGTTGCACCACCAGCTGCCCTTCGGCGGCTACAAGCAGTCGGGTATTGGCCGTGAATTGGGTGAGGCTGCGCTGGCCAACTACACTCAGAACAAGACTGTTACCATCCGCGTTGCCCGCGCCAATGCGTAAACAGTTTTATTGCAAGAAATAAAAATAAAAACCCACAAACACAGCACACAACACATACACAGATAGTGTCGACTTTTACCATTTTCCTGTTTTTTTGAGCCCACCAGGTGGGCAATCATGAGTCCTGTCTTTTTATGATCACGGATTTATTTGTTAGATTGATTTAGCTTTGCGATTGTTATTCTTTGTGTTACTTGATTCGGGTCCACGAACCCAAGTAAGTTGTTTTGAGCAATTCTGTACTCTAGTGTTAAATTGATTATTTTACATTCCACTTTGATTAGCACATAGCTCTAAAAACACGTGAACTTGTAATGCTAAAATTATTGAAACTTCTGGGTCAAAATTTCGGTATCTTCTACTCGCACCTCCGGTGTATACTCGATGCACATGACATAAGAATCTCCAACTATTGACATCATATGTGATTTCCCAACGTCACATTCCATTTTGTCTCCCTCCCTGCCTGTGTAAATTCCTCTTTTTTATCTCCTCTCCTACTTGATATATATAAGTCACCTTAACTAGTCTACTTTCAGAAACCCGGCCTCGTGGCCTAATGGTTAAGGCGCCAGATTTCGGTCCACGAGATTCTCTGGAGATTGGGGGTTCGAATCCTCCCGGGGTCGTTTCTATTCTTCCTTTTTTTCCTTAACCTATCACAATTTAGCTTTACAAGCACAAAACATTCAATCTAAACCTCATTGGGCCAAATTTCATGAAGATCAACACACTTGTTACCCTGTATCACACACAGTTGTTTTCACCGTAGTTGCTGTATTAGGTTTGGTTTTCTTTTGGGAAAGCAGGAAAACTATATTACACGTGATGGTGCGAGTTAGCACGCGTATGTACAACCCTATCTGTGTCAAGTCAACAATATCTCATCGACATATACTATCAACACTAGGACTTTGACCACTTGATATCCAACTATAAACATTTGTTGGTCCTAAGCCCACAAAATTTATTCGTGTCCTGATACAAAGTTTCTGTCAAGATACCCACCTACTTCCAATCATTCACATACCGTCACAGAACCTCATTCTCGCCATGTCAAATCTTCAGGACAAGTCTTTCTTCGAACAAGAACGCGAAGCCCTCATCAGCGACATCGCCCTAGTCTGTCCTTCCACTACTTTCCTCTCCGTTTCCACTACTAACAAAAGAACCTCCCCCCCCCCCCAGAACTTTAATAACATCCTCACAAACCTCAACCACCTAAATAGATCCCTAGAAGCCGTCATCGCCGTAAGTAGAAACAAAAAAAACCCCGTCATCAACAATCTAATGTTCTTACCGGTGCCATTTCATCTGACTATCCAATAGGTTGGCAATGAGTTCTCATCAGTAGAAGGCCTTTGGTCGCAGTTTGAGGGAGTGATGGGCAAGGATGAAGAGCCTAAGGCGCCGGAAGGAGAGGAGGAGCAAAGTCAAGTGAAGCAGGAAGAAGATGACAATAATAGCTTGATTTAGTAGCCAGTCAAAATTGCCATACTGAGGCAATTTAATGTAATGAGGTCACGAACTACATATTAGATCGGTCTATGTTTGATATTACCATTGGTTGAATCTAATTTACGTTCATACCGAATATTGATGTTTCAACTTACAGAAATGCCTTCTGGGACGAGACAAAAACAATCTGCTGTACGCAGACCAAGAAGACACATCACAGAACAAATCAAAACAAGAGAGTATTGTTTGGAATTTATGTCATTATCTTGAATATCTAAGTATGAACCCCACTCGGGGTTATTCAAACGGGGCAGTCGTAAGACGTAGTATGAATGTAGATGTAGATGAGTAAAAATAAGGAAAATACACGTGAAGATGACAGTGCATGTAATAGTGCATGGATAATTACGAAGGCATGATAATCATAGGTCAAAAGAGATCAATGCTTTCATGTGGTCTCGAGTGCAATCTCATGCTAGCTGATCGATATTGCTTGTCAAGCGAGGTCATGGGCCAACACATAGGAACGAGATAAAATAGGACAAAGATGAACCGAAAAGCAAAAAAAAACAGAAAAAAAACATAGAAACCCAGAAACGTTCCCGGACCCTTCCTGTAGAATGATCAAAAAAGCAAAGCGATAAAACAAATCAATCCAGAACGTAATTTCTTCTGATTGATAACGACCAATCTACTTCTCTATGGAGCATGACAAAATCCATGTCCCTAGAGGAATCATCATGTACTCGTTTTTCCAAATCCTGCCTGTCTACAGGAACTGGCACTTTCTCTTCTTTCTTCTCGGTACCGCCACATCGCCAAACTGCCCAGTGTTGGAGCGGCCTTTGGTAGATTTGCTAGTCTTGGCCATCTCGGCTTCCAGCGTTTTCCGGTCGTTGGCAATAACAGTGTTGATAGCCTGCTCGAAGATCTCATCCACACCAATCATCTCTTTACTGCTACACTCCGCGTACTGTGCCTTCATTTTCTTCGCCACAGCCATGCCCTGTTCTTGCGTGACGGGCGTTAAGCCTTGGGTCTTGAGCATCTCGATGCATGACTTCTTGAAGCGCAGGTCGGATTTCAGACCCACAAGAACTAATGGGGTATAGGGACAGAAGTGTAGGACTTCCGGGTACCACTGATGGTGGGGTTAGCATTCGGTTAAATACTATCAGTGATCCGAGGTGCAACGCTTACCTTGTCAAGAACATTTTCGAGTGAGTTGGGGCAATCGATAGCGAAGCAGACAAAGATCAAATCCGTTTCGGGGTAACTCAATGGTCTTAATCTGTCGTATTCTTCTTGCCCAGCAGTATCCCACAGGGCAAGTTCTACTGTCTTGCCGGATTCTGAGTGAGTGGGGTATGTGATGTAGTTCTCGAATACAGTTGGGACATATTTCTGAATGATCATTAGTATAAGGTCCAGCTCAACTATCCGCATCCTCTCCGCACTAACCTCTGGAAAGTATCCTTGACTGTAACTGATAAGGAGGCACGTTTTGCCGCAACCACCATCACCAACAACAACGATTTTCTTGGAATAGGCGGGCCCCTCCGTAACGTGGGTATTCGCAGACTGACGGCCACTTGAGGAGCTCATAGTGGTACTGGCAGTTCCTTCGCTGGAGCCTGTGCGGTTGTTCTGCGCGAACTGTTCGTAATTCTGAGACTGAGATTGAGAATGTTGGTGCTGACGATTGTCATGCCGGGACTCAGCAGGCTGGGTGTAGTGGGAGCTGCGCTGCTGGTAAGAGGTCATAGCCAACCAGAAGCAGATTCAAACTCCTTTCACGAGGATAGCGCGCGCAAGTCGGGGAAAGAAGGGGCACTGGCTGCAAAGTTTTGCGGGCGGGTAAAACAACGCGGGGAGTATCGACAGAGTTTGTTCGACTTTGGATGAGACCAGAGATTGGATCACAATTATGGAAAGGTCGCAGCCACGTTCCCGAATATTATAGTAATCTTAGAGATATATAAGATATAGCGCCAAGATCAGCCTCGTTATTGTTTGTTGAGCAACGATGGTGACTGAGTTTGAGGTAGTGTAAAAACCCCAGGATATCGTGATGACGAAAATGAAACTCAATGAAATTGCACCAAATTTAGGCAATTTAGTTGAATGCTGTATGGAGCAATGAAAACTCAAATGAAATAGAGTCTTTTTTGAGTTCAACTGAAATTTAGTGTCGAGATAGTTTGATGTATGGACAGGCCACAGAAAACAAAGGGCCGTGATGTGTGTAGCAATTTTCAGATAGGCGCGGGAAGGTGCAGGCTAGGCCAGGTCAACGTCGAGGGAGTGAGCACTGGCAGTAGATCGACACAGCCTTGTTTGTTTATGTTGGATTATACAGATGAAGCGTCGTACTTGGTGTCACTATGGAGCAAAATGAGAACAAAATCGTCTAGCGATTGAGGGCATGGATCAGAATATAGAAGAAACAAGATATCGAAGAATTGAGGCAAGAAAAGACCCGGTTCAAACAGAGACGCGGAACGAATTCCAGCTGTAGGGCTCCTTTCTTGGTGAACGAGAGACAATCAGCTGCAAGCTTGTGTTGGTGGTCGTCGATATCAAATCGAATCGACAGTTTCCAAAATGACAAGGGGCAGCACGAAGCGCAAAAAAGTGAACAATGTGTAAAGAACAGTAATGAAATGCAGCAAAAACGACCTAATTTCCAGTAGAGACCAGCGATGGCGATGATTCCGCTTGGTGAAGATTGACAGCAAAGAGAGGATAGGGGAAGCACAAGAAGAGAGAGAGAGAGAGAGAGAGTCGGAATTCGCAAAGTACAAGAAGAGAAAGACTCATGAGAACAAGAATCAAATCGAGAAGGAGAAGCAAGGAGAAGAAAAAAAGGGAAGGAACAGAAAGAAAGATGGAAATAAGAGGAACTGAGGGCACAAGGTGATCAGGGAGACTTTTCAATTAAACAGCTTCACTTTAGGGCAAAATATCGAGCAGAGTTTCTAATGACAGCAATTTAGACATCAACAACAAAGCGCATCATTCATCTCCAGTGTGACCAAAAACGCTAATGGTCAACGGGAGCTTGGGACTCTGTCTTCTCATTGCACAGCATATCTACAACACGCAGACATTCAATCTCTAAATGAATCGAACGATGAATATTTAGCAGTGTTTCTCAAACAACATTAGCAAATGTGGGATCTGGTGGTCAAGCAACAGCACAATATCCAGTAAGACATGTGTCTCAATGGATGTGCTGTCAATCTCATCCCGCGTAAGATCTCAGAGGCTCTGCAACGCAGAAAGGAAAGTAAATAGTCGTCCCAGCAACGCGTCAAGCCTGCTTAGGCCCTCGTCCACTGAGCTTCCAAGTTTCTAGCCAAAAACATCTCAAGCTGAACGCGAGTCTTCCTTCTTGAGCCGGGTCAGATGGGTTTCCTGGTTCTGGTTGGTCAGAAAGGTCGGGTGGTCCCTTGCGGGGCTTGTACGATGCGTTTGGTAGGCCAAAGAGACAGGCTATGGCAGAGGGACGACCGCGAGTATGTTGGAGATAGATTTTAGCAGCTCCGCTTAAATTTACAGAGTCTGTTCGCCGAAACTCATTCACGTTTGTATTGAGAGGGTATAAATGGACAAGAAGTGGTAGCCCCACCATGTTTTGAAACTTGCCGGTGGCATGGCTTGTTGGTGAAGTAACGAGATTGGTATGTGGACGGCTACCTACAGGTGTTGAAGCCGTGTTACACGAAAATGCCAGCTGTCAGCTATTACTAACTAGTGTTTGGGGAATTTCAGGTTGCGCAGCTGCCTAGACGTTAGTTTGAGTTAGTCTTCAAACTAAGCCCAACCCTAGTCACATGCTGTGAATTCATCAACTATAAATTGAGATGGACATGACGGTTCATCACCTACAGTGATTCCCGGTGATTTTATATCGACTGATATATTCAATTTTCTCATTCAACATTACGACAGGTATTATAATTTATATCAAATAACCAACAATGGAAGCCATTGCACCTTCAGACACCGAATATGTTACCATTGTTTCTGGGGATGGATTTGAACATATTCTTGATCGCGACATTGCCTATATCAGTCCAGTCGTAGAAAATATCTTCGAAAACACTATGATGCGTGAATCTCAGACTGGCATTTGCACGTTTCCCGAAATCAGCGGAGTTGTTTTGGAAGTAATTATCAAATGGATGATCTACTATTATCGTTCATTAACTGGTGATGAAGTCCACCCACCAGAAATTCCAGTTTACTTGTGCCTTGAACTCATGGTAGCCTCTGATTACTTGGGGTTGAACACGAGTAAGTATCCTTGACGTCATACCCTCCATGGCCCTTAGATAACTGACAACCTGTAGCCAACCTCAAGGGCAAATCTGGAAATTAAAAGGTCAGAATAATGATTTTTTAATGAATTTGGGTTGCATTAGTTGCATTAGCGTTCATTTGATACCATTGGGAGGTTTTCGGTCACAAAATTTACGTGAGATTTCAACCGTAGGCTTCTTAAAAACTACCGTTTCCCGTGAGATTTGCCCCCTCTTCCCCTACCAAGTCTCTTCCGATTATCCGATCTATACTCCGTCGGCCGAGGTCCAGCCTGCTGTCTCTCAGCTCTTTTCTTTTCAGAAGCATCCCATTGATTTTTGATGCCAAGGAGTTCACAGAAGATAGTGGTTTGAGGGTTAGTATACTCAACGGGTAAATCTTCCACAACTTCCGGATCACCTGCATTATGTACCGGGGCTGTGACCTCAAAGTTCTCCGGCACGTCAAGCTGGCCCTTGCCAACAATGTTTTCTTGGACCCACACCATTTGAGCATCAATCATCGGAACATACATATCCTCGCCAAGGTCCGGAGGGTTCTCCGCTTTATGGTCACCAACAACGATACTGTTGGCGAATACTCGGTTGATGGCCAGCCATTCCGGGTCGTACTGGAGCTTGAATCTTGAACCAGCCGTCCCGTTTTCGATAGGCGGATACTTAGCAAGCTGGTCCTCATCGTAGGGAATTATATTTGCTAACTGAAGATAATGTCTACCGGGAAGACATTTGTCCAGGGCTAGGAACCTGACTTCCTTGTTAGGAATAAATTCCGGGACTGGTTGGCCGGGGACCTTCTGTTGTGAAGTTCGTGCAGATAGAGTGGCAAAAGAAGCCGGAAGCTGGGCTCTGACTTCATCCGCAACGATATTTTCAGAAGGCTTGGCGATCTGCTCTTCTGTGGACTGAGCAGCGGCCTCGGCCAGCTGATTGCCACTATCATCATCCATATCCAGATCGATCTCATCGTTGTTCTGAACAGGAGCAACTGGCGCTGGGGCGGGAATAGGGGCAAATTCAATAGACTTAATCTCAATATCTCGTTTTACTTCCGCAAACTTCTTCAGAGCTGGGTATCGCACGTGAAGATGGGCAGAAAACCAATAAGGTGGTCTTAATCTGTCCAAGACATAGCTTGCCGCAATACTCCCCAACGTACCATCTTTCGATTCCTGTTCGAAGAAGGGCTTTTTCTGGAATAATTTCTTCGTGTCACCAGACCACTCAATGCCACGGGGCCAGTCATGACTCAAGCCAATATCCACCTGAGAACGCATTAAAAGAAGTCTCCGCACGTCAATCTCACGCACGTGATAGAATGATTTTATATCGTTGCTGTTAAACGGTAACCGTTCATAATGCGGTTTCTGATAGTCACGGCCCTTCCAGATACCACTCAACCCAGCGATACGAATAGGACCAAGCCGAAGGACATTCACAGCGCCCATGTAGTATATGCTCGGGGCTACCCAGCCGCCATAGAACAACTCCCAGAGATGATTACTCGCTTCATGGTTACCAGCAATAAACATTGTGAGATATGGTGCTTTGCGAATTCCACTGTAGTATTCGTGAAAATCCCCTAGGGCACGGTATTTCGCAGGAACTGACATCGTGTTGAGGTCTTTCGGATTACGGACAGCCTAACATTGTCAATTTTCACCTTAGTGCCTTGATACATTCTCCTTCCACCTACCTGGAAATCACCTCCAATGATGAGAAGGTCTACACCATCCCACCCGCGCTTAGAACACGCTGTTTTCACCGAATCATAGATGGCATTGAGAGTGCCATGGCCCTGAGTTATTGTTAATGTGTTGATTGGCCATTGATATGGGGACAAACAATACTTACGCAACCTTCAATTGCGATCCTGACACCCGCCTTTGATGTCAGTTGAGTAGCTAATCCTTCCATGATTGAATAATTGTGGATGATGCCCACAGCCGAGATCTCCACCAAGGTTTTGAAGAGGTTGTAAGAATATCACAATTTTTTACAAGAACAATTTCTCATATAGATTTAGTATCACCATATTTATTGACCTTGTAAAAGTGTTAGGGTTACTATACAATAGCACGGCAAGATATCATCATAATGTGAGCCTGAATTTTAATGACGATGCTTCTAAAGATACAAAAGACACTCTATCCAACCATTTATATTACCAGATGTGAACCCAATGCCCGCATTTTTCCATGTCACGTTTTCTGTGATATTTTTGAATGATGTCATGGAGATGATCATGAACCCTAAACTGAAAAAATGTGCGGTGAATCCCGGCAGAATGAGCCTCCCTGCCTGTAGCTCAATACATCCAAGTTTTTGAAGGAAGGCTGCGATTGCAAGCAGTATTTATCAGCCTTACCAATCAAACGCCAATAAAACTACCAAAATGAGTGTAAGTACTGCTAAAACCTCATAATCGACAGACTCTTACTCTGTACTGACTATTTGATGTTAGGTCGCCCCGATAAACCCCCGTCCTATGCTTCAGGACTTGTATGTTGCCTCCGAACACCCCGCCTATGAGGCTAACTTTTTGCGATCACCGACCGACCTGATGGATATGCGCTAGAGAGACAAGATAGTCTAGGAAATGCCATCGAGATACATTGAGTTGTTCGGGACATTTCGGAAGGTGTGCGCAGACACCGCATATGTCTGATATACTAACATTGGGAACCTCAGGATCAACAAGGAGATCATCGTCCGTTTGAAGTGGGGTGAGACCGAATACCAGGGCCGTCTCGTCTCTATCGATTCATACATGAACATCCAGCTTTCCGGTGCTCAAGAGTTCATCGACCGCAAAAAGACTGGTGACCTTGGTGAAGTTCTGATCCGGTGAGTGCAATCCAAGATCATACCCAGCATGTCACCAATGGTCGCATCAACATAGAACTCAGACTAACATGACGACAGGTGTAACAACGTTCTGTGGATCCGCGGCGTTGACCAAGACTCTTCCAAGGACGTCAAAATGGAGGGTTAAAGGAAAGTTACCATCAGTTATGATTTGACATGAAATAATTCCGAATTTATTTATTGAGGGATACAGACTTCACGAAACCAAAGCTCCTAGTTCTGTACCGTCATCATATAGTTTGACGATGTGGTTGTATTCCGTATCGTCATCGTCTTTCTTGATATCACCCATTATGTCTTGTTTTGCGTAGTACTGGATTTATATTTTATATCTTGGAGTAAAGGATCTTTCATTTTATAGTTATCAAATGACGTTATGATTTTACAACTCTGGGCATGACCTTAATGGAAGCAGACTTGTCATTAATCGCAAATATGTTAAGGAGTTTTGGCATATATTATAGCAGAAACAAGAACCAAAAAATCGAGCTCCCCATCTGGGAATCGAACCCAGGTCACCTGCGTGACAAGCAGGTATGATCACCACTACACTAATGAGGATTGGCTATTACTGGGGCACCTGTTAAAGGTGTAGATACAGTCTGAACTTTATTCTCTATCTTCAACATTTCTTGAGTACTAAGAAAATATTATTCCAAAACCCGTTATTTCAACTCAAATGGACAAAATTATGTTAAAAACTAGAAAAGCATGGCTTTTACTAAGATCTCATAGATAATGATATCTTCTTGTATTCATCCCAACAGCCAACTAGCACTCAGCACTTACATCCGGCAAGCAACAGGGAAACTGCTACCAAGCCCCGAAGTCGCAATCTTGATTCTGTTGTTCTCACCAATCCAAGTGTATACCTCTACTTGCCACTCAAACCAAACCTTGGTATCGTTAGTTTGGCGCCACATTATGACTTCGATCTCCGAATCAGCAGGGAAGTCAATGGGCTCTCTGAGTGGGAAGTAGATGGGGAACCAAGATATCATATCCTTGCTCTTCTTATCAATCTGCTCCGGCAAGATGCTAATCTCCACCTTGGTGGGTTCACCAGTCTGTTTCTGGTACAGTATGGACTCGAAGTAACCTCCAAGACCGTGTATGACACCCTTGTTGCGGGCAACGAAAGTCAAATGGCATTGTCGGAAGTTGTGCTCGTTGACACCAGCAGAACCAGCCATGCTGCCACCACCACCGCCAATAACACCACCAGAACGACGGGCCTCGATCAACTCAATGGTCTTATCAGGGATAGGGTGGGTGAACTCCCAGGTCTGTTGGAAGCGGGCGTGACCGGGGACACCACGATCACAGACAAAGTCATGGGCGTATAGCTGGACGACATATGGCGTACTGAAAGCATTGATATCATTGGGCAACTTGTTATACAGGATATCCTGATGCAATTTCGGCGCCGATAGCGGCGTGATATGAGCAGTGTAACTGTGCGGAATCGAGATACCATAGGGTTTGGATAGGACATGTTGGATACCGTCCAGGCACTCGGGTGACAACTCATTGTCACCAAAGGAGCCCAGGAGCTCAGAGATCAAGATATCGATTTTACCATAGACGGGCTTCTCAGGAGTAGACTCAGGAAGGAAAGGACCTTTCCAGGCACGCATATCAGTCTTGACAACGGTTACCTTGTTGTCCCAAACAGTCTCATTCTGCCTAAGAAGATAAACATAGGCATTGGGGTTCTTTTCCACAGCCCAAGCCTCAATTGGGACACCGGTAGTCTTGCTGGCACGAAGAGCACGAGTGATGAGGGGACCACGACCGGAACCCGCAACGGCAACGACGACGGCACCAGACTTTGAAGAAGTTGGCTTCTTCATTTCCTTCCATTCCCTAAGCGCCTCGACCATAGCGGCCTCGTATTGGTTATATTTGACAGGATCATTCTCAAAAACCTCGTAGGTGGCTGACTCCAAGTTGTCCGAAAGAGGTTGAAGAGGGTTTTGAAGGAAGTCTTGAAAGCTGTTCATGGCGGGAGTTTCCACATGTGAGTAGGGGATTTGTTGGCCTTCTAGGTACTGGACGTAGGAGATGTAGTGAGAACCGATGACCTTTTTTTGAGAAGCCTGCCTAGTAGCCTCTCCCAGGCTAGGGAAATTATCGGAGCTAAGCGGAGAGCTCTTGACAGGCTCGACAGACACGTCCAGTCCAATGTCATATAGGAGAATACCAGGGCTATACTTGAGACGGTTACAGAGGAAGAGAAACTCCTGGTGATGTCTGCTAAGAGCAGGATAGCCGGGCTTATTGGTGTTGAATTGAGCAGGAGTTAAGGTCAGCATGTTAAGAGGTTCCGCAAACCAGCGAGTCTGCAGGGCCCTCTCCGGCATCACTTTAGGGATTTGAAGATCTTGCGTATTTGTTAGTAACACATCATTTATGTGCTGATTAAGAATCACATACTGAGAAATAAACGAGGGTTGTACTCGCAGAACGTCTGAATGTAATGCCACGAATCCCAAGAGCTGAAGAGAGAAATCTCATCAGATTGTTTCTCGGCGACTTTCTCAGCATTAACAGCGGCTCCAAGTGACTCTACAGTCTCTTTTAGAGCAGGCTCGCGGTACATAGGTATACGGAGAGTGATATTGCAACGCCCGGCAATACGCAATGCTTCGCGGATGGCACGAGCAAATTGAGCCAGACCCTGATTAGACTTGCCTCTAGAAGAGTCAAATCTAGGGCCTGAGACGACAAGGGCCTTGACACCAGCCCAAACAGCGTAGGAAACCTCAAGGTTCAACACTTGGCGAGAGATGTCGGCAATAACCGGATCTGAAGACTCCAGGTCAATCCAGGGACTGGTACAGGCATAGTAAGTGTTGACGGCATAGCTAGGGAATAGGGAAGTGTCTTTGGGAGTCAAAGGGGGGACAATAGGGTTGGGAAGATCTGCGGTCAGCTCAGTAGTGGACTTGGTTTTGATCTCCTTGAGCTTCTCTAGATGGGATCGAGTAAGTTCAACAACTCTTTGGCGGAAAGAGGAGTTGGTGATAGGCGTAGTAATGAAGTTAACCTACGGTTGCGTATTAGTATAGTTTATAGGCACGGTGAGATGAGACATACACCAGAGTTCAACGCCTTCCCGTACTGATCGTCATTCAAAGGGCTCTCCAGAGACGAGTCATGGTACCCGATCCGGAAATATGGATATTGGAAAGCTTGTTCGTCGTTGTACATGTTGCTGTGAGTATAAAAAGCAAACGCTCGACCCTTCAACTAGGGTCTTGTAAGAATGAAGTTGAGAATAAAGAGTTGGTATTACCAGACTTCGTCGCGGGGAATGCACGGCAGGATTTTCTAGGGTTGTTTGATGATAGATAATGGAAAGAACGGATGATCTTGCCAATTTATATGCAAAAATTTTCATGAAGTCATGGACGGGAGACTACATATCGGGTGGCTGATTGAGGGGACTTCATATAGGATCGGTTTGAGGATGGTATACTGTGGAAAGATCTGATGATACATGTTGTCACTAATGACTTACACAGGACGATATCTGATACCCACTAACACTTTGTCTCGATCATAGAGACGACCACTATAACCAAATTGACGGGATTGGCGGGGTATCACATGTAAATCCTATTTACAGGGCTCATTTTCTGCAAGCACTGTATTGTCCCCTATGAAAAACCCGAGCTTAAACCTAGCGACAATTATATTCAGCAGTAGAGACAGTAAAGTTCCTGGCGCACACTGTATCTATCGATAACTATGATAAGCGAGGGGTTAGTTATCTCAAGGCTATGGAACTTTTTTTTCCAATAGATGTGGTCACCCAAGAAGTACTCAACTATCATAGCCTTGCGTCTGCCTTCGGGGTGATCATAATACCATCCTTTTGGGTTCCTCACATCACTTCTACCTAATTTATATTTTTACTTGTTTTGTATCGCAAGGCTGAGACTCTTGTATAAATTGCCCGCCCCCCCTTCTATTCTTTTCCATCTCCTGAAATTCGTTGAAGCAACATGGTCAGTAAAAACAAGCGCCGCGACTCCAGCTCCGACGACGGCTCCAGTGCCTCTACTAAGAAAGTCCGCACCGAGGTTACCAAGAATATTTATCTTGCCCATATGGATGACTCCACTACAAAGAGCACCACCTTTGAGGGCATTACCCCTCGTCAGACCACTGCCACGCAAGCCGAGAAGATTGAAAACAATCCCAAGAACCCTTTCAACGACTGCTTCCACACCCAAAAGTACTTCCAGATCCTCGAGAAGCGCCGCGATCTTCCGGTACACAAGCAGCGCCAAGAGTTCCTCGACAAATACCACTCCGCTCAGATTCTCGTGTTTGTTGGTGAGACCGGTTCCGGAAAAACCACTCAAATTCCGCAATATGTTGTCTTTGACGAGCTCCCTCAGCTTAGCGGTAAGATAGTTGCTTGTACACAGCCCCGTCGTGTCGCTGCCATGAGTGTCGCTGCTCGTGTAGCTGACGAAATGGACGTCCAATTGGGTGAGGAGGTCGGTTACAGCATTCGTTTCGAGGACAGGACCTCTTCTTCCACCGTCCTTAAATATATGACAGATGGTATGCTGCTGCGTGAGGCAATGCATGACCCTGATATGTCCCGTTACTCCTGCATTATTCTCGATGAAGCCCATGAGCGCACTCTGAGTACCGATATTCTCATGGCCCTTCTCAAGCAGATTGCCCAGCGCCGCAAGGATCTCAAGCTCATCATCATGTCCGCTACCCTGGATGCCGATAAGTTCCAAAAATACTTCAACAATGCTCCTCTTCTGGCGGTTCCTGGTCGTACCCACCCCGTTGAGATCTTTTACACTCCTGAGCCCGAAAGGGACTATGTAGAAGCCGCTATTCGCACTGTTCTCCAGATCCACGCCTCTGAGCCCGAGGGTGATATCCTTCTTTTCCTCACTGGTGAAGAGGAGATTGAGGACGCTTGCCACAAGATCACTATTGAGGTAGATCAGATGATCCAAGAAATTGATGCTGGCCCGCTTGACGTTTACCCTATCTACGGTACCCTTCCTCCTGCGCAACAGCAGCGCATTTTCAACAAGGCCCCAGGCCCATTTAAGCCTGGCGGAAGACCCGGTCGCAAGGTCATTGTCAGTACCAACATCGCTGAAACTTCGCTGACCATTGATGGTATCGTTTATGTCGTTGATCCTGGGTTCAGCAAACAGAAGATCTACAACCCTCGCAGCAGAGTTGAGTCTCTTTTGGTATCCCCCATTTCCAAGGCTTCCGCCCAGCAAAGAGCTGGTCGTGCTGGTCGTACGAAGCCTGGTAAGTGTTTCCGTTTATACACTGAGAAGGCGTTCAAGAAAGAGCTCATTGCGCAGACCTACCCCGAAATTCTGCGCTCCAATTTGGCCAACACTGTCCTGGAGCTGTTGAAGCTCGGTGTTGAGGATTTGGTTCATTTTGATCTCATGGATCCTCCTGCTCCCGAAACCATGATGCGTGCCCTGGAAGAACTCAACTACCTTGCCTGCTTGGACGATGATGGCAAGATCACTCCCCTAGGTTCTCTTGCCTCCGAGTTCCCTCTAGACCCTGCTTTGGCTGTCATGTTGATATCGTCTCCTCAGTTTCACTGCACTAATGAGATCCTCACCATCACCTCCCTTCTATCTGTTCCTCAAATATGGGTCCGTCCGGCCAACGCCCGCAAGCGTGCTGATGAAATGAAGGCCCTGTTCACCCACCCGGACGGTGACCATCTCACCATGCTCAACGCCTACCACGCCTATACTGGAGTCCATGATGCCGGCGAGACCGACATGAAGAGATGGTGCCATGAACACTTCCTTTCCCTTCGTTCCCTTCAGAGTTGCGACCACGTCCGCAACCAACTCAAATGTCTCATGAAGAAACACGATATCGAATTCGTCTCCACCCCTTTCGATCACCCCGACTACTACACCAACATTCGCCGTGCCCTCCTCGCCGGCTTCTTCATGCAAGTCGCCATGCGCGATGCCTCCGGAAAGGTCTACCGCACAGTCAAAGATGACCAAGCTGTCCGCCTGCACCCCTCCACCGGCCTCAAAATCGACTACGACTGGGTCGTCTACAATGAGTTTGTCCTCACCTCACAGCAGTACATCCGCACGGTTACGGGTGTTAAGCCGCAATGGCTGTTGGATATCTCGCCTGCCTACTATAACCCCGAAGAATTCAAAGCGGGTGACATGCGGCAGGCATTGATTCGGGCAAGTGAATCGATGAAGCGGAAGAAGGCTATTTCCAAGTCTCGGAAATAGTAAAACTTAGGCTTGAGTGTTGTTCTTTCGGACAGCATTGTAGATTTAGTATTTCTTTTTCTTATTTTGGATATGTTGGTTGTTCTTTTTGGTTTAGTTATATCATTTAGTTGGAATATGTTTCTTGGTTTAGCTTGTCTTAGAGGAAAACGCAAAATGGATATTTCTCAATATTGGGCAGTCTATAGTTGAATAGTTACGAAAAGAGTAGAATACGCATTATGATTGACATACCTCACAAGAATTATTATTACAATGTTCAATTGTTGGGCACAAAGAGTATTCAAATGCATAGATGATGAAAACATGAGTGAAATACAATAGATCCAAGCCATAGCCGACCAACAAAAGCAAACCCAATAAACACCAGGAGTCCCTCCCCAATGATACCATGAGAAAACTACCCGGAAACTGAAATCAAAGACCACCGATGAAAGTCAAGATAACGCCGACTGCCATCTTCTCAAGGAAGACATCCAAACACCGAAATAAAAAGACAAAGAAAATAAACAAGATAATCATCGTATTAGTTGCCGACGAACGAAGGAAACAAAAACCAGAATGCGAAGGGGTATTGTGATGGGAGAACTGCAACAAAGAGTATGTGAAGTGAGTAAAAGTGAAAGGAATTTTGGGGGCCAACCTATATGGGTGAAGCGACCTCGACCAGTATCTGACGCGTCAGAGTAACAGGCTAGTCGGAACTACTGCATAAGAAACCATAGGTAGCTGTGATTCGGACACGATAATCGAGTTTATTACACAAACTCAAATACTGGATGATCGATGAGGTTCCCATGGCCGAAACAAGGATTCAGTAGAACCTAGATATGACATGAAAGTGTATGACTAACATTGATCCAAATTCCTTCAATCAACCTTCCAGTGATCGCCGCGATCACCGCCAAGATATAATTCAAGAGCATACAATGAAATAACACCAATTAGGTTCGTCCATTGCCATACGGTACCATCAGCATCACCGGCACGCAGAGTCCAGCCATCGGGGCTATCATTGACAGAGAAATGCTGCAAAAGAAGACTGGTATATATGGCAATCAGGAAGGAAGGCGAAAACCAAGAGAGGAAACCCAGAATACGATTGGCTCCATCAGCAGAGTCTTCGAGAGCATCATCATCCATGAGGCCATGGGCACCGCTCTCGCGAACAGCAGGAATGATGCGGGTAGCGCAATAGAAAACAATGATGCGGTAAGTCAGAGAAATCATAACAGATGGGGTAACAGTCTGGAAGGCAGCGTAGAGAAGGTCAAAGAATGAGTGGAAAGCTGTAGGCAATGAGCTAAGCAGGTGTAGAAGAGTAGAGTAGGAGGCCATAATAACCGGAGGAAGAGGAGGGAATTCAGGCTGGGTAGGAGTCTCAGTAATGATCTCATGCTCGGGAAGGTAATCGGTAAAGATTTGGTAGATGCAAAGAACAACGTAAGCAAAAAGAAGTGAAGACTCTACAACATTTCCCTTAGCACTGGTGATTCCATAGCCCGCAAGGAAAGCGGCAGTGGTGACGGTAACACCAATGAAGGAAGCGTCAATGCTAGTGATTTGGGGGAAATGCACAACTCTCCAGAGGAAGTAACCGGAGCTACCAAGGATGGAACCGGAAACAACAAGCAAAATGATCTGACGTCAATGTTAGCAGTCAAGTTTCAGTCTGTGACATTTCAAAGTACCTACCATCCAAGTATCACTGCGTCCGCGGTTAACAAGCCATCTCGTCATCTGACCGGCAGCTTGAATCACGAGCAAGCTGCAGAACCCCTCGAGGATCTGGAAAACTGGGCTTGAGTATCTCAAAGTAGCGTCCCAACCGCCCAGGGCAATAGTCTCGATCAGACCACCTTCTCCGAATATGTAATCCGACCATGTTTCGGCCTTGCGCCCAGAAAGCGCGCCAAGGGTACGCTCAACCCAGGTAGGAGATCCGGCATCGACAGCAAAGGTGCTGAGGGCCCAGATGAGGAGGGCCGGGACGATGATAAATTGCGATAGCCGAATGACACTGGTGATAGTCCAACGGATGCGCGATTCGGTGGGCGTTATCAAACGAGAGACAGAGTAGATGAGGTAGAAGAAGAAAAGCGCAAGGCTGTATGCGAGTCCACTATCTCTACCACCGACATCAAATGCTATAGGAATGGAAAGCACTATGCTCAGCAAGAACAGCGAGCTGAAGATGATGCGGAAGAACCACAACATCTTGGTTGTAGATAGATATGTGATGATTAAGGATGTGATATCTCTATATCGATAAAGGTGCTGATGAGCAGAGCTTTAAGCCAAAGCATGCAAAGTACCGCCAAAAAGCAAAATGGTGGGGATGTCGCAGATAATCTGGGATTCGATATATTAGGTAATGTGGCTTATTATTGACGATTTGTGCTGGTGATGAAAGAAGGCGCAAGACAAGTCAGTGAGTGGGCACAATCGACGTCAAATTGTTGGAGTATCAGTGAACTATATTGGCACATCTGTGAGCATGCAATGGGGTCGCGTGGTAATGACTTCGTCCAAGTGATATGAATAGCAAGCCCATGGAAAATTCGTTGGAGGCTCGTAGGCAGTTGTTCGTCGGATGGTATAATATAGCAAAGATTCAGATTCGCGGTCGAAACAAGGAAGTGTATATATTATGTACACCAACAGATCGAATATCGCAGCAGCGATCAGTATGCGAGAAGTTTAAAAAAGCACCTAGATGCTGCGGAATTTGGGTGCAGGAGAAAATGTCTAATAGGTCAAAGTGGTGGTGAATTTTGTGCGAATGAAAGAGATGTAGTAGTGGCGGGGCCAGTAATATGTAGGAATATTTCGTTCTACCTAGTCTAGACAGGTATAAAATCACGAGCGAGCAACTGCAGCTAGCAACGAGACTTGGAAATCACAAGTTCCTAGAAAGTGATGACAGCAAACTCTAAGCAAGTAATGCAATGAAGGAAGGTTTGCCAAGTGCAAAAGTCGAGAATGGAAATAGCTGGCGTGTTCACATCATCTCAATTGACAAGGACAAGAGGAAGAAGAAGGAAAGCGCGTCGGTCTGCCGGGCGATATCAAGGGATGGGAAGTTATCCGGTCGATTTTAGAGTCCGGGACGTGCTTCTTGAGAAGGACACACAATCTGAAATAAGATGACGGGGTCGACCAGGGTGATATTGGTTTTCAGTGCAATTTTGCAATTGTCAGGATTTTTACCAGTGATTATGAATGGTGGTCATATGCAAAGGAGCAGGTGAGCAATGATTATGAATATCAGGCAGTACAAGTCATGCCTTCCAAAATCTAATGAATGTTTACTTTACAGTTACTACTGTTTACAAGACCAAAAATGAAACTTCCCTCTCAATAATAGAGTACTTTCCAAATCTGATTTCAATCCCGTGACTCTGTATCACGACGATCCAAGCTGATCCAAGCTGGACGTGGATACCAACACAGATCTTAGCTTACCTCTTAAGCCGCCCTATCGCGGCCACATCAGACACTCGAATAATAAATGGCTTTGAGAACCGAGAATTGAGCAATCGGATAAATGGTTCTTTTAAATCGGTCTTGACTTGCGGAGGTGTGCAACAAATTTGACAAGCAACAGCATCCAAGTCGAGCTGACAACTTGCATCATAGCACTGCATCCCTAGGATCGGGATGGCAAAAGCTTGGGACAAGTTAGGGTACAGAGTGCGATATTGATACCATTGATTCCAATGTTCAAATATATCTGCACCCAGGGATTTTGTATCTTTTGTCGAGAACCAATCGGCCAAGATGGCAATGTCAATATCTTGACATCAGGGTCCTTTCATGCGATATAGTGAACATTTATTGCATCGTATCCTACACTTCCACGGCATATTGAGACCTCCCGCATTGTCAGATGACATCTATGACATATTTCACTTGGAATTACAACAGAACTTTCAACATTACGGTGAAAGATGGAACAGTTTTCTAGCAAACTCTCAAGTATAAAACACTAATGCAGTCATGCTTCAATCATTGACATCGACATCTGCCCCCCGAATGGTCCTTCATGCAGAGCTATGCACCTCATCCATCCATCCCATGAACTTTCCAGACTACTGGTTACCTGCATGCGCCCGTTACATTAAAACGACCCGACCCAGCGCGAAGAAGCACCCCGCATATCCCACCGGATCTTTTACTCCCAAACATACAAAAGCAACCCGAGAGTTTTCATTGAAGTCGAGACAAATTGAATATGTAATTTCATAAGAAAATTACGCGAAAGATAGTCTATACGCCAATCCATATGGGCGATAATATCAGTACTAGTTAGCAACACTAGGACTTGCAAACCCTTGGAAGGTCTAGGTATGTAAACGCTAAATAACGACAAAAGAAAGAAAAGCAATTCTCCTGCTTCTAAATGGTGTTCATCTATGCCATACTACGCTCGATTCTCTCTTGTCCTCTCTTGCGCGCAGCGTTGAATTCGCCCATGCAATATTCATATGTAAGCATCGTCACTGTGGCTGCCGGAACGGCACGCATCATGTTTGTCCCCAGACCAGCATAGAATGCCCTCCACCCTTCCTCCTTCAGAATCGTGCGGAAAGTCTTAATTACCCCATGATACTTGGCAGGTTGGGTTTCCGGGGCAATTCCGCCCGTAGAAGCGGTTATCGTGTTCAAGGCTCGTCTCTGCGTCTGTAATCTCGTACGAATAACTTCGTGAGGATAGGTCGCTGTGCTCGCTAGTATCTTAGATATGACAGAAGCTGCTAGTACGCCAACCCAATGACTTTGTTGGTGTTCTTCAAGTGACATGTTTTGGCCATCCAATGTAACTGAAGCCATCCCATATCCAGTGAATTTGGTCCGAAGATATTCATATGCTGGGAATTGTACTGCGACGTGTGTTAACCCCAAAAGAGCCGGTGTCAATCCAGAATAGAACGAAAGGATGCCTTCCGAAGTATACATCTTGTATGCAGCATCGAAACTAGATCTGTAATGCCAAGGAGTCTGTGCTCCGGGCTTGACAGGTGGTAGAGGTACGCCTGGCTTGGCGTCCGTAAATGCTATCGCACTCTGAGACATCAGTCGAGTCTTGATGACCCAGATGGGGTTCGTCGCAACAGTACTGCATCCTCCTGCTATTATTGACGACCAAAAGCTTATGAAGAAATCATGATCTACTTAAATTGTCAGAATACTATGCCAACCTTGGATGATGGTTGACCTTCTTACCAGTGTATTCTCGTACTTGCACTTTGCTCTTGTTGTATACTGTGAACCATACTGCCCATGTCGGCAAATATCCGAATACTATGGGTCCCAACCCCCGGTACAGACCGCGAACACCCTCGTCCTTCAAAATGGTCTTTCCCGTCCCTAACAACCCATTATACTTTTGAGCTTGCAGTGAATGGCCTCCGTTCGGAGACGCTGTCAGAAAGCCACCCTGAGCTTGCAGCTTGGTCTTGATGACATCCAGCGGGCACGTGACAACTCCTGCCGTAAACCCCCCTAGGGCACCGGCAATTGCATTGAACTGAGAGTCAGATGCTCGTAGTGAAAATCGTTCCAGTATTGATAAATTGCGTTGATGTATCTGATCGTAATATGTGTCCGTGGGGGGCATGGCAGCACGGTCGGAAGCCGAAGGCACCAAATGGTGGGCTTCGCTGTGAGCCATTCGATCAAAGTTGCTGCTGTAATGCACTTGTGAAGGTATGCAGTCGACTACGCGGTACTCGTTGAACTCGTGATCCAGATTTTGCGCTTGTCTGGGGAAGCTTATCGTTGTCGGGGATTATCTCCGAGATTTTGTAGGGCTCTCTTAGCAGTGCACAAACCTGCAATAGTTCAGGGCTTGCTGTTTATGTTGAGAGGTGCTCCGGAAACTTACGCGGGGCGTGGTGGCAGAAATAGCTCGGAAGACAATTGGAAATGTGTGGTTGTGGGGTTCGTGAAGGTCTTTTTTTTTGCAACAATAGGTCCCTGAATGATGTACAATAGCTAGCAAGCGAGAGAACTTGGTGGCTAGTCTAAATCGTGATTCGTTGAGAAAAAAAAAGTGAAGACGTTTGTCTTTATGCAAGTGTCGAAATGTCAGCCAAACTGGAGGATCAGTTATGTTGTCGGCGATCAATGAATGTGATGTCGTCAGATGCAGAGTGGGAAAATTCAACAGGCTAGGAAATAATGAACTTTGATTCTGAATGGATGATGGAAGGAAGGAGCAAAAAAGCACAGAGAATAAAGATTGGAGCAACAACCTCATTTAAGTGATCAATGCCGTAGGTTTACTATCATGAAAATAGCTGTAGAAAAACTTGGTGGGCGAACTGTGCACCATACGCATTCAAACAAAAGTATTTATGTGATACCAGTTTATCACAGTTTATCAGGCTCAAAGATTACTCCAAAACAATGAAAAATTTATATGCGGCTCAATCTTAAAGGTGCGGCAAAATTGTCTGGCCTGGTAATCAGATTTACGTATATCAAAATCAGCGGATGGCGAAGATGAAGGAATATATAAAAATAAATCGGGATATAAAAAAATAAAGTCTACCTCGTCTACACAACCAATGTGTATGGAACTTCTTGAATCGTGCCTTTTGTGCGGTCACAGCCGAAGTAATGTTGAAGGCAAAGTCTGCAACTACCCCATATTCCATCAATATCTATTTACAGCCGCCATTCTATGTTGATACGATCTGAGCTGTTGTCGATTATATCATGCGACGCATAGGTTAAAATACATACAATATTTCTTATTGCTATAGTGATAATGTGCCTTTTTAGCTCAAGTTTATATGTATCTCTGATCAGAGAATATCATTCCACTGCGCGCACGATCATAGATATCACTTTGGTAATGAACGCGATCATATACTCAGGTTTCACATGCGCATGGAATTTAGCGGGGCTCCAATCTTTACATTGGCAAGTGTAAAGCGCTTCTTAGGCCTCACTGTCGGTAGTCTTAAATCTAGATACGTTAGGGTATCATACATAACCTTCCCTGGTAAAGTTGCAACCCTCAAAGTATGTCTGAGTTGTCGACTGTGCCTAGTAACCTTCCGAGATTGCATGAAAACCACACGACTACCGGTATTTTCCGCACCACGTTAACATGACGAATATGAATGTGAGAAGAAGAGTGGTTTATTCTCAATCAAAGCCATATCTGTCAGTCAATATCTTACACTGATTATCAATCAACCTGAAACCCAATGTCATTTGCGAATGTTGATATTTTATGATGTTGAATCTCGATCTTATCAATGAATATGATCTATATCAACCCTGAACATCCAGGCAAAAAAATATTCAACTCCTAACCCCAGTCTCTGTGTCGCTGGCATAAGTACACGTGACCCATGTTTACTCTACCGACCAACCATAACAGAGGGATTTCTGAGTTGGTCACTCCACCCAGGCAAAGCCAAGGCTATGTATGGCCAATTCCCTCCCTGCCGGTAAGTCTCAATTAACCCAGCGAAAAAAAGACTCTCACTCCCCCCAGTATCACCGACCCGATCCTCCCGACTTTTCTCTTCCACCCACCGAAATTCTCGTCTGTATTTTTCGCGTCGCCTTGTCTATCCATTCTCCCAATTCCTCCGCCCTTTCACCACCACATATCAGAAAAACCGCTCAAAATGTCTCTGAGCGCCGCAAAATTCGTCGTTGAGCGCCCCTGGTTGCTGCGTGCCCTGACTCCTATTGCTCAGTGGTACGGCAATGCCCAGGGCTACCGCCAGCTCGGCCTGAAGTGAGTACCCTCCGTCTCCGACTTTACAGCAGTCGTGATGGTGGTTAGCGGTCTATTATTGCCTTTCAACATTGTTTTGGGCTCAAAAACGGAAAATTCGAGGGCCAATGGCTCAGCAAAACAACTGCGTACTACTATACAAACAAACCATTACAACCCAACACCATTAGCTTTCAACGGCATTCCCACGACATTGCATCACCAATTGACTCTATAACTTCCGGAAAGTGGCCAATTGGTTTATCTATGCCTATATTAAACCCATGGTTCATACTTGACGGATGATAAATCAACTTGACAACATTCCGAGACCCAAACTCAAACTTCCCTCAACCTAGGTCACTGCCGTCACCACCGATCATCACACAAATCAATACCTTGGCCTCATTCGTCATACCCAAGCCAAATCAACACTACTGTCATATTGATCGCTATACACCTTCATGAACATACCGAAATCATGCCAAAATTTGACAACTCGCTAACCCACATTCCAGGGCCGATGATTTGTGGGAGGAGGAGCACGAGGTTGTCCAGCTCGCCATCAAGCGTCTGTCCGAGAAGGAGCATTATGATCGCATCTACCGCATCCGCCGTGCTGTCCAATGCTCTTACCAGCACAAGCTCCTTCCCAAGGCTGAGTGGACCAAGCCCGAGGAGGTAAGTTCGTCCATCTTCTTCCCCAATATCAGGATCACTAGATCCTCCAATATGCCCTCTTACTAGCCTGCATCACAGGACCTTCCTTACCTCGAGCCCATCATCAACGAGATCCGCGCTGAGTTTGCCGAGCGCGAGGCCTTCGACTCCCTGGAGATTATTAAGAGCAACTAAGTGTTTTCCCTCTAATAGATCTTGTTTCTCGTCGCCATTTTCCCCGTCGTCTATCCATCCATTCATCCATGAGTTCATCAAGCTCATATCCCATCGCCTAACGACAACTCAACATGTCTTTGTTTTTTACTAGGCCATTATGAAGACCATCGGCCTCTGAAACAGGAAACCATTGTAATAATCTGCGCAATCCACTAGTAATTTGGAAGGAATTTCTATGTTGAGGGTGTCTTTGTCTTCTTAATGTAACAAAGAAAACGAAACTTGGAGTGTTGCATCCACCATCGGGGTGATTGCAAAGTGATCGCTGTTGCTGCACAGTGAGACGTCAAGGCTGTATCAATATCAAGTGTATAGGATCTCCCCCATATCAAGGGGAGACTTATGTTTCAATATAATGAGTTCTCAAGAACAATCAGTGATCACCGGTGCTAGTATATTGGAGGATTTGAGAAAATGGGGTATGTTAACAGTACAAAGCAGACGATATAAACAGAAAGCTAAAAGAAAAAAACCCGATAACATAGCCGTCAATGCAATACCTTTCCAACAGAGTCTGCGCTACCTATACACGTAGACCCGTAAATTCCATATGCTCTCGCCACTTCTAATCATTCTACAATCAAAGAGTCCTATATTTTCCACACATCTTCATGTCCATCATTACGCATTACCAGCCTTCTCCTCAGTATCAATATGCCAAACAACATAGTTGGGCAGGCCCCACACACCGTATCCTGCTCTCTTGGCCATTTTGGCGAAACCCTCGGTTTCGGCCTGATTCTCGAAGGGATAAGAGGGGAAGTTGATACCGGCACGGTGAACGTCGGCCTTGACGAGAATGTTGACGCCACCAATACCATCAAGTTCAAGCTCTTCATCCTTGTCGTTGCGCCAGTCACCCATACGAGCCATGTAGGTACGTCCAGTTTTGTATTGTTTGTAACCCTCAGCAAGAACGACATTACGGTTGAGGCTCAAAGAGAGCTTACGACCAGTGTCGGATTCAACCCAAGAGTTGTAGTCGACTAGAGGCAACGTTGGTTAATGCTTGCAATAATTCTTTGAGTTTTAGTATTACTTACAGCGACCCTCGATATCTTTCCCATCACGGTAGCGGTGGAACCAAATGTCTGTACCACATAGTCAATATTGAGTTCATTTAGTTCTGTATTGCCTATCGTTACACAATAGCAGATATAGCAATCCATTAGATACCATATCCAAATACTGCATAACCGGGCTCTCGATGAACAAGGTAAGCTTACTGGGAACTAGGATATCACGGTCATGGGCAATAAAATCTTCGATAATGGCCTTAGGACTTTCAACGATATCAGCGTCACGCCAGTAGACCCAAGAGTGGTCATTCTTCAAAGTAGAAGCAAGAAGGAAGTTGCGAGCTTTGCCCATGGCCATGCGACGGGGACCCTGGGCCTCAAAAGAGTGACGCTCCTCGACACTCTGGCTGAGGTGAAAGCCAAAGTCCTTCTGGACGACTGTGGCACTACGAAAAGGGATACTCTTGTCGGGGTTCTTCTGGACACGGTCGAGCTCGGTCGCAAGAATAGCCAACGTTTCATCGGTAGAGTCAGAGATTAGGAAACCAAGGTCAATGAGGTAATGGGGGTACGTCAGAGCAGTGATGAGCTCAAAGTATTTGCCCAGGTAAGGCGCAGCGTCTTTCAGAGGAGTCAAAAGAAGTACACGCTCCTCATTCGTAATAGCCTGCTTGGTAGACTTGATGTTGTTTAGGTCGAAATTGAAGATGGTAGTATCGTTGATCTCGATGGGGGCATGGTGATTGAAGATGACGGGAGTTTGCTGGTGAGAACTCCATGACACCTGATCGTTGATAGACATCTGAGTAGGGGGGGTTGCTGGACCCCAGCAGTAGAAGCTACAGAAAAAGCAACATTAGCATAACATGTTCATATCGATGATGGCATCACTTGTGTGCGAAGTGAGTTGGTAGTAAGAGTACATACCGTTGCATCTCGGCAGCCGACGACCGCACACCCTGCCATGCTAATATCAAGAAGCAACCGATACCAAGTAGAAGCAAAGAACGGGGCCGCGCAAGAAAGCTTATGAGAGCCTTTCCGGCGGGCACTCTACTCTGCGCCGCTTTCCAATTGATAGAGTCCTTTGGAAGTAACATTGTGCGTCGATATATGTGATGTACTTGTATTGGTATCGGATCGGGTCGATGAAAGGAGCAGTTTGCTTAGAGGTTGTAATTCAGCAAACAATTCAAAAGCGAACCAAGTGAACAGAACGCTGTGGCAGGTGGACCAGCGACAAGAGAGATTGTAGGGTAGCGATCCGTCGTAGATAGTGAGAGAGCGTAGGGCCGTTTAATTTGGAAGAGATGTATTCGGTTTGACTTGATTCTGCACAAGCTAGCGGTAATGACAGCGGTAGCAGACCAGCAAGTCTGCGCAACACAAAATTCCAGACCGGATCCGATCGTGAAATGTCAAAGTAACAATGAGAGGTGCTCTTTGGGAAATCTGGGAATTACAAGAGTTTGACCAGACTAAGATTAGATGTTGCCACAAGCAGAAACTGTGGAGTGGATGCAGAGAGCCAGTAAGGGAAGATGGGGCGGCCGGGCCTGGGTAGAATGCTAGTTTTCTGGATACCACGCTAGGTATTTTTTTCTTCTCAGTGATTATAGGTGGTGATGATGGTCTGCGCGGCTCGATCCATATAGGCGAAGACTAATATTTAATTTAGGTGGGATGACAAGCCCAAGTGGGAACAAAAATCATTGGCTGGTCAGATTGAGGGTCTGACGGTAGCTAATGTGAACGATGATCGGCTTTTTCAGTCGAAATATTCTGAGGGCTCGAGCAGCGGCGTTAAATGTTGTTATATGTAACTCGTAGATACAATGGCTCAACAACAAGGGTAGGGCGATACTGAATTCAAGACGGTATCCATAGAAGAAAAAAGACAATACAGTCTATAGTCAATGAAAAATAGTGAAGATGCAAAAGACTGGAGATAAGTCACGATCTAAATGTGATGATTTATACTTGGAGAGGCAAAGGTGACTACGTCGTAGATAGTCGGATAGAGTCTTGGCCTGTTGATGGATTCTAGCGATAGCTTCAGACTAGAACTAACGTTTTGAGGTTTTTACTTTCTTGGTATCATGGAGGAAACAAGAGGCAACAAGAAACAAAAGATGAAGGAATTTGAAATTCGTCTCTATGAAGATGCCAAAATCAAGTATAGGACATTAGATTTTATGAAACAGACATGCAAGAGTAAGAAAATTCAGAAATCAATCGCGTTCGTTTGCCAAAGCCTAGTATCCACATCCACCATGGCCCGGGGCAACTACCTTCTACAAATAACGTGCGATATTTACAGTAACTGCGACTCTGACTGGCGGATGCCACGCCACGGCCATATCCATACATCCATTCTGGCTAATTTCATACGTGCTTGGGACAAAACTCTCCACGCGGCACCATGATGCTAAACCTGCTCGAAAACGCTTGCCTTTGCTGTGGCTATCCACGCCGAGTTTGACGACACTGCCACTGGCGCAATGCACATCGGAATCCCCAAGATGATTTAGCTATGTAGCTCCAATAACGGGAGACCGGGGTTGTTTGATGTGGAAATCCAACTTGGATTGGTGGCAGGACCTGATTGGCGCAGAAAAGAGCTGTAGCACTTCTAGCGCCAGGTACCGCTGTGTGGGGCTTCCATAGTTGAATAAAAACAAGGTCTTGCAGTGGTTGTTTAATTATTTATTGATTGTTATTATAAAGTTGACAACGTTAGCTTTGATGTTAGTTCGCGATACATGCCATCGTTGGTGGTTTTGCTAGAGGCTTGGCATTTGATGCTTCACGGTCCACTTGTAGCCCCATTAAATCCCCCCACTTCAGCGGTTCATTTTTCGACGTCAAGTGTTCATGTCCCCATGCAATTCCGCTGCAGTACCCTTGACTCAGCCCATGAACATCATGACCTCTTATAGAAAAGTAGATCTCGAAACCTCACACAGCATATGTATCATCCCCTCGATCTTGCATCAGTCCCATCTTCTAGAAACCTCTTGTTGCTCTAAATAAAACATACAGATCATTATTTTAGATATAAAGTTAAATATATATATATACATCCCCTTTCCGATATCCGTATCGCCTCTACCTATACAAACTTACAATCTTCATTCCACCCCGCCCCGCCACAAGCAGGTACCAATCATGACATCCGCATAGAACCTGCACAAAATCACAAACTTTACCAGAACCGTTTGCATTGTGCTTGGCAGCTAGACAAGCATATACTTCCTCCCATAAATTGACTTCCTACTCATGATGACCTCGAAAAAGGAAACCAATCATCCCGTCCATTTAAAGCCACAGCCGCACCTTCCCCCAGCAAAGCCCACCGCATCTAAACTACAACCACTACTTGACAATTTATTTGTGTATACACAGGCCTGTCTCGAGATACAAACTTGTCCCCCATCACAATCACCACTTCTCGGCATAGCCACCTACACTATTCCCTGATCGTCACCATCTGCTTCATACTATCAACCCTTCCTAAGTAGTACCTGCACCACCCAGGAGCCCCGTCCTTTCTTTCCCTATCACAGTGACTGTTCCACAACTTGGCCTTCCAGGGGCAACCATCTCCATGGACATTCACCATCTAGACCCTTTCCTGACTAAGACATGACTCTCCTCAGATCCTGATCCCGACTTCAGCCATATGCATCATTCGCCTTTTTCTTCTGTCTGCATCTTGTCCGTCACTAGACAATCCATGTGTGGGTATCGCTATGGAAAATTAAGGTTGTGGCGGATAATAGTAAATACATATCACCCACCCATTTTGACGCTAATGGCTGATAACCCGCATGCGACCCAATATAGCTACCATTACGAGGTGGTCTATAACTCTTCAACGAATTTTCATCTTTGTAACACGCGACCAATTTCCAGAATCAAAAGTAAACCCTAACCATTGCTGTTTGTAACAATTTACCTGGGTTCGATAACCCTACTATTGCATTCAACACCAAATTCAACTTCCCTATAACACCCGTCGCGTCTAGTATTAACTCAATTACTACATCCTCACACTACCCACTATGGCACCCTCCGATGACCGCATCGACAAACAGGCGTCGGCTCAACAAGCCGTCGACATCCTTCATGAAATCTCCACAATCCTGGTATAGCATCATCATCCAATTCCATTCTCCCCAAAGTCCACGCTAATGCCTGTATCGTAGAATTGCCAACTGGACCGGCGAACTCTTTCAATCTGTATCTCCATGATTGAAAATGGGGTGAACCCCGAGGCTCTTGCCGTAAGTTATCAGATATACCGGATACTTGAATTATAGCTGAATCAGTATAGAACGTCATCAAGGAACTTCGTGAGGAGAAGTTAGCGGTGGAACAGCAGATGGCCGCTCGTCGTCGGTAGGTTCAACGATTGTTGTGGCAAGCCTACAAAAGAAATTAATTCTTGATGAAACGATACCCCATAAATTCACTTTCTTAAAACAATTTCCATTGATTTTCAATGCTTTATTATTATGTCATTCTCAGTACTTTACACAATCCAGTACTAGCAATAAGTAAAAGAAACTCTGTTTATGAAACTTAACAATGTAGAACACAAGCAAAACCCATGGGCCGCCAAGAGACGGGTGTTAATAATGACAATATAGAAGTTCCTGTGTATCACTTCCACCTCACCTTTATATGCAACCTCCTAGTCTCACAAAAAGGGATTACCGATGCCCCAGGAGGATAATATCGCGCTCAGGATCGTCATCCGCAATGCTACTTTGAGCATCCGAATCTGCATCATCCGAATTCTCTTCGTTGTCCTCTTCATCACCACCATCATTATCACTGTCAACCATATTCCCATGGATAGCTTGGTGTAAGGCTGAAACGGCAGTCCTGGCCAAGGCCATGACGTTTTCGACATCATGTCCAACATCAAGACCATCCAACCGAGCCTGAACTGCCTGCTGAAGAGCATTAAAGGCATTTCGGGTCATAGCTGCGACACCTGTTGGGTCTTCGCTGTCGAGGATGTTGTTCTGTAATGCCTGTTGTAGTGAATTGAGAGCATTCCGAGTGATATCCCCCACAGCCGGGGCATTTCCATCTTCATCCCAGAGATTCAAGATATCCTGGCCTGCTTCGTGATCAAACTGCTGAAGAAAACGTTCCACACTTTCAGCATCAAGTTGTTCGATAGGTGGATGTGAGAAAGTACGAGGGCGTGTTGGTCGTATTGGCAGAAAAGAAGTGGAATTTTGGGGTAGGCTCTCGGTGAGCGTCCCGAGTAAAGGTTGGGCAGGTATGTCTTCGGCACCGCTATCAGCAGCCATCTCTCCAAACATCAGTGCTTGGCGGTGTGCCTCCATCGCCCCAAGTCGTTGTAAAGTGTCAACCTCAGTATGTGAAAACATCATTTGGTCATTGCGGAGAGTCACATCAGCCGGAGTGATTGACGACAGATTGCCCCCTTCGTCTGGCGTCGGACCACGGCCCTGAGCCTCGGACCTAGCAGATGGATGATTGATAGTCTCTATAAGTGCAGTGTTGTATGATTGACATAACCCACACTTGAGTCCAACCCAATGGTAAGGCACCGTGGTACGGGTCGAGCACTCATGACATAGCGTAACGGCTTTGGTCATCGAATACTCAGGTGGCATAGGTTGATGGGCGATAGCAAGATCAATGGTCCGGAACATAGACTCTGTGTTGACAATTGCTTTGTTGCAGAGTGGGCACTTGTAGCTACCATTCGCAAGATACCGTTCATAGCAATTCTTGTGAATGCTGTGACCACAGTTCATGAAAACGACCGACTTTCTCGATGTGAAAAGATAGTCTTCGCAGATCGGACAATTGCAGTCAGTTGCCCGCTCGATGCACTTGTGAGAAGACTTTATGGAAGTGCTTATGCATGCGTTACAAGTCTAGAAGTATGTTAATTGAATGATTGGGACCAAAATCCAGATGTGTCTAGTCTTACCTTGCAGTGAAAGAAGTCCTCATCTAAACCATGTCCCCGACGACAAATGCCACAATCATCACAATGATAGATGGGCCTATTAGGCCGATTCTCCCACAACTTACAGACGTCGCAAAAGTACCGAGCAGCAGATGTACCACAGTTCACGCACGTACCAGAAGTTCTCTGCGGACAAAAACATGTCATGCAAAGCATATTCTTAGTTTCCCACCGAGGAAGTTCGTGATCTTCGACACTGTCGTGACACAACCGACAAGCATACCATTTTTTACAAGTAAAGCATTGCAGCTTCACATTGCGATGATAATGCTTACATCCGAGTTGTCCATCTCCAGGGTGGTATGTTGGCTCAAGGTCCTTGTTAGAAAGTGTAAAGATCTCCTCCTTAGTCTCATCATTCTTGCCTTCATTATTCCAAAACTTAAATCCAGCCAAAGGATTGTTGATGCTGAGAACATTGGTACCAACTGCCAATTTCTTGGTGATTACCGGACCCGAGAAATCAGTAGTACTATCACGGGACTGACCAAGATCCGTTTTTGTACTCATGTGGTTGCTCATAAGAATCTCATGCAGAAGCTTTCCTTTCTCGGACGTCGGAGCATTTGAGTTGACTTCCCGAATCCGGGCACGCATTCCAGCCATTCCATCATCTTCAGGTAGCTCCTTATCTTGAAAATCTAAATTGTTAATAGCTTCGGAAGGTCTACCGTCATCGTTAGCGGGAGACGGACATCGTGACGATTCCATGGAATCCGAATCTGAGTCCTCGTCGTATCGACGAGTCTGGGGGTTGATTACTGATGAAACAAGAGTACTTCTAGTGGAATCTTGGTCATTGGCAATTAGAGGTGAATTTATAGGCGACAATATTTCAGGGTTAAAGGTTATATAATCGTCATGTACAGGATGTGAACTTGGCTGCAGCGGAACCACAGTGTTCTCAGTGTTACCAAGGTCTGGGGCGAGGTTGAATTGTGGGTCTTCGGGTTCATGCTCAAGGGTCTTATGCATGCGTTCACCGTCCGAGCCTAACTGCGATGCTGGTGGCCGTGATATTTCGGATATGCGCCGAGCTTGTCGCAGTACTGGATTGATAATAAAATCAGACACTAATGACGACATGGCGTAACAATGAGCCAAGAATCCTTAGCCAGGAAGTATATAGAAGCTGGATGTATGATAACCCTAATAAGGCGTCGACAGGAACAAGGAATGCCCAAGTTGATGGGTCAGGTTGAAAATATGGATATATAAGTGATCTTCGAAGTGGTGTGGTTTTCAATAATCAAAGGGAGACGCAAAATTTGGGTGATGATTGCTCAGCTTCAGATGGTGCGACTCAACGGTGAAGATAGGCGATGCACTGGAATAATACAGGCACGAGGCTCAAGACGACGGTATCGATGTTGAAGCAACGGAGTCGGATGAATCTTAGATGCAATTGATGTTGACGCCGGCCGTTGAAGGGACGAGTCAATGTGGTTAAGCTGACTAGAGTAGATATGAGCATTTGTAAATGAAAAAGAGGGGCCTTGAAACATGGGGCTGAGATGGAGGGATGAGTACCCATCAACAACACCAATGTTTATCGACTTGAATTATTTAGCAGGAGCAGATTTGATCAACAAGAAACGAAAAGGACGATAGACAGGAAGTCACAAGACCTCGGATCAGACAGGAAATCACAGCTGAATCAACATGAAAGAAGACTATGACAGAAATGTGCAGGACGGATATCACCAGTATTAAATACCACCTCATATTTTCTCCTATCAGATTCGGAGATGGTGCACAATAAATAACCGAAATCGCCAGTTTTGGGGGTTTTTACCATGTGATATTTGCAAGGTTGTCGCTGTCGGGTTTTCTTCCAACGACTTGCGATCTCCTCATCGGTCTACAATCTGGCTATCCATTACAAGATTCTGGCTGAGAGGTTCACTGAGTTCTGCCAAAACAACCCCACTGGCGGGGTCAGAATCACTATAACTATTTCGGAATCACGATAATAACAGTTTGTGGAACGGGACAAACTACTGTTCATCCGATTGCCAAAGATTTGTTATTCCTGGAGAGGCAGAAATTCCAGAGGGGAGGGTTACCGTTTTTGTAGGGTTATATATATTCAAAATCGGTAGCGACGGTGAAGACCGTCAGATTCCAATATGATTATGGAACTCTAGAGGGAATAGGATGCGGTTTTTGCGTGGAACACGAGGGAACCGCTCTGCAGTTTGAATGGCTCCGGCCTCAGAAATGGAACAACTACATAAATATATACAGGGCCACAGGCCCGAAAGCTGACAATATTGAGCGCTGGTGTGGTGTCGGGTCCTGAACCAGTAAAAACATCATAGCTTCTAGAGCAATAGCATGTTTTGGGATCTAGCAGATTTCAATGAGCAGTTACTTGTAATCAACATAAAGCAACTTCAGAATTGGGATAGACTACAGAAAATGCAAGTTCTTCCCCTTGGGTGAACTTGGTACCAATAAAGACGCCCTTGTGTAAAGTAGTAAGACTCTGTAGCCAATTACAGCCTTGTCTCGCAGCAAAATTTACCACCATTGGTTTATTAGTCCTGTCGCCTTATTGTAGACACCTGTCCTTGGTTTTGTACGGGACTTGTCTCGTCACCTGTGCACAACTCGATTCTCAATAGCTTCAACCGTATTTACTCCTTCCTGGCATCTGTTCTTTAACCCATTGATTCTTTTTTCCAATTGACCTATTTTGAGTTCCTTCGTCGACTCGTCCGATCTCTTGACACTTTTTTTCCTATTTTCTTTTTTGTACCTGTTTTCTTCTGCTAGACTAGAGCTGCTTTTGCCATCAGTGTCCCGCGTCAGACCCCCGAACATCATTGTCGATCGAACCGAATATACCTTGATATAGTCACCTGTCCATCTCTATCAGACGCGCTATCATTTGAACACATAACCGTAATCTGCACAAAAGCCCGTCATGGCTAGCAATAGCGCTGCCGTGGCCACCGGCGCTGACATCGCCGAGGGTCTCAGACGGAGACCCGTCAACACCGGGGACAAGGCTGCTGTCCCTATTATCCCCGTTGTCGATGATAAGAAGAAGCTCGCCAAGAAGGTATGGCATTGATGTTCTACTATGAGCTGACCAGACTGGTCAGTAAATCAGCAAACCTGATTTACTAACACATCTTTAGAAATCCGGCTTGGATGCTATTTTTGAATACGAATGGATCTGGGCTCCCATTTTGCTCTTGATTCTTGCCTCTTTCACCCGTCTGTACAAAATTGGTCTCAGCAACATTGTGACGTGGGATGAGGCTCAGTAAGTTTCCTATAATATATTGGTTTCATGAATAAACATGTAGCTAACAATCAGCTCGGTAGCTTTGGTAAATTTGGCTCCTACTACATCAAGCATGAATACTACTTGTATGTCTTCAAATCTACCTCGCCTTCATGTTATGAATCCCAAACTGACAATTTGATAGTGATGTCCACCCTCCTTTGGGAAAGATGCTTGTTGGCCTATCTGGTGTCTTGGCTGGTTACAACGGCACCTTTGAGTTCAAATCCGGCGAGAAGTACCCCGAGGAGGTCAACTACACCTTCATGCGTGCCTTTAACGCTGCTTTCGGTATCGTCTGTGTTCCCATGGGCTACTGGACTGCTCGTGAGCTTCACTTCAAGCGCCCTACTGTCTGGTTGATCTCTCTGATGGTGCTCTGCGAGAACTCGTACACCACTATCTCCCGTTTTATTCTTCTCGACTCTATGCTGCTGTGCGGTACTGTGTCGACCGTTCTCTGCTGGGTCAAGTTCCACAACCAGCGCAACCGCCCCTTTGAGCCTGAGTGGTTCCTGTGGTTGATGCTGACGGGTATTAGCATCGGTTGCGTGTGCAGTGTCAAGCTTGTTGGTCTTTTTGTCACCTCTATGGTCGGTATTTACACCGTTGAGGATCTGTGGCACAAGTTCGGCAACCGTAAGATGCCTGTTCACGTTCTCGGTGCTCACCTTTCTGCCCGCATTGTCGGTCTCATTATTGTTCCCTTCCTGATCTATCTTCTTTCCTTCGCTATGCACTTTGCTATCCTGAGCCATTCCGGTCCTGGTGATGCTCAAATGAGCTCTCTGTTCCAGGCTAATCTGAAGGGGACGGCCGTGGGCAAGGACAGCCCTCTTGAGATTGCTTATGGCTCCAAGGTTACTATCAAGAATATGGGTTATGGTGGTGGTCTTCTTCACTCCCACGTTCAAACCTATCCTGAAGGCTCTAAGCAGCAGCAAGTTACCTGCTACCACCACAAGGACACCAACAACGACTGGGTCATTCACCTTGCCCGTGATGCTGAGCCTTATGATGAGGACGCCGAGCCTCGTTTCATCTCCGATGGCTCTGTCATTCGTCTGCTTCACTTCATGACTGGCCGTAACTTACACTCTCATAACATTGTTGCTCCTATCACCAAATCTGACTACGAAGTCTCTTCTTATGGTAACATCACTGTCGGTGATGCCAAGGATCACTGGGTTGTCGAGGTGGTCAACGATGTTGTTTCCAACGATCGCAGCCGTGTCCGCACCCTGACCACTGGATTCCGTCTTCGTCACCCTGTCATGGGCTGCTACCTCCGCGCTGGAAACGTCAACCTTCCTCAGTGGGGTTTCAAGCAGATTGAAGTTACTTGCACTAAGAAAAACAACCCTAAGGATACTTACACTCACTGGAATGTGGAGTCTCACACCAATGAGAAGCTACCCCCCAGTGACCCCGCCATCTACAAGTCTCCCTTCTTCCATGACTTTATCCACCTCAATGTCGCCATGATGACCTCTAACAATGCCCTGGTTCCTGACCCTGACAAGCAGGATGACCTTGCTTCTCAGTGGTGGCAGTGGCCCATCTTGCACGTCGGTCTCCGTATGTGCAGTTGGGATGACAAAACTGTCAAGTACTTCCTGCTGGGTAACCCTCTTGTTTACTGGGGTTCGACTGCCTCTCTTGGAGTTGTCGGCCTCATCGTCGCCTGGTACCTGATTCGCTGGCAGCGAGGGTACAAGGAGTTGAACCAGGAAGAAATTGACCGGATTCACTATTCTGGTATCTACCCTATCATCGGCTGGGTTCTCCATTACCTACCTTTTGTCGTCATGGCTCGTGTCACTTATGTCCATCATTACTATCCTGCCCTGTACTTTGCGATTCTGGGCTTCGGGTTCGTTATTGATTGGATATTTCGTAATCAAAAGGCTATAGTCCAGTCAATATTCTTCGGCATGATGTACGCTGCTATCATTGGTCTATATATATACTTCATTCCTATTTGCTGGGGTATGGTTGGCTCCCACAAGGACTATGCCTACCTCAAGTGGTTCCCCCGCTGGAGAATCACGGAGTAAGGAGTTTGTAAGATTTTGATGAGGTGTAGAAGTAGAGCATGTTGACAGAATCCTGAGTAGAAGCCGAATAATTGGGACTTAATCATTGTCCGGCTGATATTTGCCATGGTTTTCTGTACCGGGAGTTGTTTTATTGGGCCAAATTTTCAAAGACGATGGTGCAAATCGGTTAGGCAAGATGTTAGAGATTTTTCTTCAATGTGGTTTCTTTTGCATGTTCCATTGGTTTCCCTATTTTTTACATTGATATGATTAGCAGTAATGGAGTCTGCTCAGTCCATCTCCAAGTGACAAGTATTAATGCTTCAATTATTAACAGTAACTGCCATGATACCGAGCTGAAACAAGATAGTGCAGTGTACAGCCTGGCTTTGGTGAGTCTGCACTATCGCATTATATACAAGACTCATGATAATCAGCAACATCCTCCTGTCGCCGTTTTATCGGTAGTTATCGCCAATCGCTGCCTCGTAGCACTAGCATGCCCCTTGACTCCCGATCTTCGGTCATTGAGATCATATTTCCCCACTTGAATGTTTTCGTATATCCTCTCCGCGACCCTCATGAATGCATTCTCGACATTCTCTCCACTCTTCGCGCTCGTCTCCACGTACTCCAATATATCGTTCTTCCTTGCCCAGGCCTCCGCCTCTTCTCGCGTGACCTCTCGCTTCCCTGTATCCTCACCGTTCTCATCTTTTGTCAAATCCGCCTTATTCCCAACCAGCACCACCACGATGTCCGGTTCGGCAATCTGCCGTAGATCCGACAGCCAGTCCGTGACATGCTCAAACGTTTGCTTTCTTGTCAAATCAAATACCAACAACGCCCCCGAAGCTCCTCGGAAATATGATCTCGTTACCGATTTGTACGTCTCCTGCCCCGCCGTGTCCCATAAACTCAGCTTCATGTGCTTCTGCGCGGGCGGCATTGGTGGTGTCTTGGGTCCTTTGGATTTTCTTGTGGGTGATGTGACGCCAGATGTGGCAGCAGCTGCGGCGACAAGGGGTGTTTGGTCAGCAGTGGCGGCAGGAGTGGGGTGGAGCGTTGGAGGATAGAGGATATCGGAGTGCGGGGGGCCAACGGGAACTATGCGGGAGCCAAATTCAACACCAATGGTTACATCGTGGTGAGCGGAGAAACGGCCTTCGCAGAGACGAATGGTGAGGCTGGATTTACCGCAGCCGGAGTCACCGATGCAGACAAGCTTGGCGATGTAGTCCCACGATGGCGAAGAGGCGGCCATGTTAGGTGGTTGCTGGGTGTAGGTAGTCGGATCGTAGTTCAGGTGGTAAAAAAGATAGGTTCAAATCGGATCTCGTTTGTTGTAGCGTTTGCGCAGGCTTAGATGTATCTTTGGTATGATTATGCAATGGTGAAAGACAGAAAGTAATTGGGCGCGTGTGATCACTGACAGAATCGAGCTATCAGATGCAACTAGGTCACGATCCAACCAGCGAGAGACCAGCGACAAGGTTAAGCTCAAGTAAGCTGTTGAGCTGATGTAAACCGGGTAAATGGGCGTTCCGTCGTCGACAAAGTTGCAGACGACAATATTCTTCTAAAGTCGAGATATTGATGTAGAAGACTTGAAACACTAGGCTCGGTTGCGTATGGTGCCTGTTCCTACAGGTTCAAAAAGGTAGTATAGCCGCAGAAATGGACTGCAATGGCAAAGCGGAAGCAGAAGCGAGAGGCACAAGACGGTAATACAATATTAATGGATCAACGACTGCAAAACGCATCAGTAATTGTTGGGCATGAAGTGAGCTGATAAAATTCAATGTCTGGATGACAATGCAAATTGTATCAGTGCTGCGTCAATGATACAGGTGAGGGGTAAAGTCGCCCGGGTGATCTTCCGCTAAGCGCAATCAAGATGGCTGGTCGATGTCGACAGCTGCTTGATAGCGATTGCAGGGGTTGATTCAGCTGATAAAGAAACCAAGGTTGATGACGAAATGTAGAATTTGAATGTGATTTAAATAAGTCATTCTTGGCATTCGTGGTTCAAGTTGTACAGAACATATACGAGGACACATACAAAATAGGATGATTGATCGTTACCAGCCTGTGCTTTCGTCCCGTCCGTGTTCAGAAATTAGGGTTAGTTCTGGGTTGATTGACATCGCCAACGTCATCCCCTGCTGGCAGATTGGAGACCGGGCTTCAAATTAACCCGTCCATTCCGTCCAACATGAGCCGCATCACATCCGCCATCTTGAACAGCGGGAGTAAGATCATGAGCAGTCCAATCAAGTTCGGGACCTTCGAGGTCACTGATCAGGTATGTTCGTGTGATTCAAGAGTGCCTTCACGATCGGGCTAACAGCATCTTAGGTCTTCCTGACCACGCCACACTCGTTTGTGTTGGTCAACTTGAAGCCACTCATGCCTGGACATGTCTTGGTTTGTCCTATCAAACCTCATGTTCGGTTGACCGACCTTTCAATTCAGGAGACTACAGACCTGTTCACCACTGTGCAAAGGGTACAGAAGCTACTGGCTCGCCAGTACCTCAAGACATCAAACCCGGAATCCAGCACGGAGCTTCAGGCTACCGGATCCTTCAATATTGCGATCCAAGATGGCCCCGAGGCTGGTCAGACGGTGCCTCATTTACATGTTCACATTATTCCGCGCCCCAAGAATTCTGGGAAGTCCACTGATGAGGTTGAAGAGGAGGTTCGTAAAGTGTACAATGGCATGCAAGGCGAGAAGGGAAATGTCGGTGGTGCACTGTGGGATGCACGACAGGCAGTCCGCAGTGGTGCTCGGCCCCAACCTGGTGGTGCCTTTCCTAATATTGAAGATGCGGCTAGGAAAGCCAGAACTATGGAGGACATGGTTGCTGAGGTGAAATTGTACAAAGATCTCATGCAGGAAGTTGATGAGGTATAATTTATCAGAGAACGAATGTTTCATATCATTTTGCAATCTGTATTATGCTTAATACAATTTTTATTTCCCAAGTATTCCTCATCACACGAACCAATCGTGGGCTGGCGGATTCCTGAACAAGGCTCGGATACCCGTCTAGTTTAACTTGATTGGGAATTGGGAACGACTCGATGCCAAAAACCAGAACGCCACACGTGGCACATCCAATTTCCATGTGTTTTATTGGCTGAACATGGTCACCGACGCCACATTAATAGTGCTTTGGACTATGACGAAAATAGGAAACCACGCGATTTGAAATTTTGGCTTTTTTTCAGCCTAAAGTGCAAATTTCTCGGTCACCAGAATTACTTGTCCATCCACATCGTCTAACATTCACGCCCACGTTGTTCACTACATCTTGCTTATTTGATAACCACAATATTAGATTTTTTTTGACGCAGCTATAAAGCTTACCGAAAATATGTCCGGCCTCGACGTGGAAGCCCTTCTTGACTCCGTGGCCAAGCCCGATGACCGCAGCCACCGCGGTGAAACCTCCGAAACCGAAACTGCCCGCACACCCGGCAGCCGTAGACGCAGTCCCAGCCGCTCCCGCGCCTCTAGTAGACAAATCAGCCATTCTCCTTCCCGCAGCCGTGATCGGGAACGTGATCGCGACCGCCGTCGTCGTTCCCGTGATTCTGACCGTAGCCGCAGACCTCGTGATGATTATTACCGCCGTCGGTCTCGCTCGCGGTCTCCTAGAAGCGGTGGCCGTAGAAGAAGACGGGATGAGTACCGGAGCCGCAGAGATAGAGCGGATAGATATACTGGTGGCGGTGAGCGTAGACGGGATGACGATCGTAGAAGGGATCGGGATCCTACTCCCCCTCCTAATGAGGATGAGAGAGATAGGAGAACAGTTTTTGTACAGCAGCTTGCTGCTAGATTGAGAACTCGTGAACTCAAGGAGTTTTTCGAGAAGGTCGGCGACGTAGTTGAAGCTCAGATTGTCAAGGACCGCATCAGTGGTCGTAGCAAGGGGTAAGTTTATGTCATCTACTAACAGGTTAGGAAATAAATTATTAACATATTCCCTAGTGTTGGTTACGTTGAATTTAAGTCTGAAGAGACAGTAGCCAAGGCACTTCAACTTACTGGCCAGAAGCTTCTAGGAATTCCGATTATTGTACAACTCACGGAGGCTGAGAAGAACCGCCAAGCGCGTAACCCGGAGGCTTCCTCCGGTGGCCATCCCAACTCTGTCCCTTTCCATCGTCTCTATGTCGGTAACATTCATTTCAACGTCACTGAACAGGATCTTCTTACCGTTTTTGAGCCTTTCGGTGAGCTCGAATTTGTCCAACTACAGAAAGACGAGACTAGTCGCAGCCGTGGTTATGGATTTGTACAGTAAGTTTTATCTCAGTGTTTTTAAAAATTGTATAAAGTCTAACACTTTTTCCAGGTACCGTAATGCTGACAATGCTCGCGAAGCGCTTGAGAAGATGAACGGTTTTGATCTGGCCGGCCGACTCATCAGAGTCGGTCTTGGTAATGATAAGTTTACCCCCGAGAGCACCGCCAATATGATGCACAAGTTCTCAGGCAATGGGCCTAACCAACAGGGATCTGCGTATGGTGATCGTGTTGGACCTGGCATTTTCGACCGTGCCAGCCGCCGCGATACTGATAAGCCTGTCAATGGCAACGTGAGCGCTCTTGACGATACCGATGTTGGTGGCGTAAACTTCAACAACTACAGTCGCGACGCCCTTATGCGCAAGCTTGCTCGTGCTGATGAGCCCCCTGCTAACACCCCAAATGGTATTGAGGATCGCCAGATTTTGAAGCCCAAGACCGAGACCAAACCCTTACCTGTTGTCGTCAACCAGGCCAGTCGATGTGTCGTCCTCCGCAACATGTTTGATCCTGAAGAGGAGGAGGGCGATGATTGGGTCAAGGAACTTGAGGAGGATGTCCGTCAGGAGGCTGAGACCAAGTACGGACATGTTGTTCATATCGCCGTGGATGCTAACTCGAAGGGCGATATCTACATCAAATTTGATAAAGTTCAAGGTGGTGAGAATGCTATCAAGGGCCTTAACGGCCGTTACTTTGGTGGACGCATGATCGATGCTTCGCCTGTGGTAGACACTGTCTACAGCAGTTTATTCAGCCGGACCCGGGCCATTTAAAAGGAGCTAATGATTGCTGGCATACATCCAATATGGATTGTTAAATGTCTAGGACCCCTTCTGGTAAGTCATCAAAAACTTTATTGACTTCTGTCCACTATGATTGACTAGGGACTAACAATTTTCCAGATTTCGTCTTATCCAACGACTGGATTCGTTTACATCTCGCATTCCCACCTACTAGGCTTTGATACGGTGCATAGCCATATACACTTCACGTCATCTCTGTCACGATGCCCCAAGTCATTGGTCAGCGACCTTTCGGTTTGTCGTTCAGATACCAAACTTCACAATCTCACACCTTCGCAGCAGGAACTACCTCGGACCCAGGCCACGAAGGCTCAACTGTTTTGTTTCCTCCAGACAATCGTGCATGTTGATTTTGTCCCGGTCTTCTGACAACCTATTGACTTTGACTCATCTGTCAAACTCTGAAGTTGTTCATTTCTTTTTTCTTTCATTTTCGTTGGGGCGGTTGGTTGGTAGACCGACTGCTTTTGTGACTGATTTTTACCGCGACAGGCTTGGACAGTGTCCCTTTGACTTGTTTAACATTTCTCCGTTTTTAGTTACCAGGTCGTTCTTTGGTCTGTTATCTGAACCATTTTCTGAATCACCACAAAATCATCAGTGTCTTTAGTATAGTTTTGTCACTGCAATCATTAATATAACCAAATGTAAAGTATGTATATCTCACTCTCACCGTGTCCCACCTTCAATGGCCAACTATCTAGAGACGGTTCGTCTATCCAATAAGATTGCACAATGCATGCATCCACTACATTTTGTATGCAAAAACATGACTCTGTCACCATGAATTCATGACACTTTGAGGGAACACAAACCTTGT
The DNA here is from genome assembly GCA_002778035.1 of Ambrosiella xylebori. Taxonomy (NCBI): domain Eukaryota; kingdom Fungi; phylum Ascomycota; class Sordariomycetes; order Microascales; family Ceratocystidaceae; genus Ambrosiella; species Ambrosiella xylebori. Next base: position 664,739 of record PCDO01000008.1, read on the forward strand.
GGACTACAAGCTTGATTAGTAAATCATACCGAACCTTAGGGAATTGGGAATAGTGTGATAAGGTTGGAATCTTTCATTACCCCGTACTATGTGCATGGATCTCCAAGTCTTGTTGCATTTGTGGATAGCCGTGGGGTGGATGTGATCTTGGAAGGTTGCATTGATGCAGGAGACGATGGGGTTCCGGTGTGGGTTTGAAATGATGGGTATGGTTAAATGATATGTATGTATTCATTTAGTAATTTATATGGTTCAATAGGCGCAAACTGGTAATGGGAATGGATACAAGAAATCTATATATATGAAATAAACTCAGAAGCTGGATGGTTTTGGAACCTTCATTTCAAATTCAATATGAAATCAAAAGTTTTGGCTAGGATCTATATGAAGGTTAGGGTTCATATAGTTAATCAAGTTTCCTTGTCCAAGTAAATTAGAGAAGTACATAGAACGAATACATTTTCTACGTAATGAAGCCTCGGTTCATGAGGCTTCTCAAAAAATCCAGACCTAGAATATTGCAAATTCTGGAACTCCTGGAAATGTCGTTCGGAGGTATTCACCGAGCGGCTACGACATCCGATGACTGAGGTGTGTAAGCTGGGAGGTAAGTATATGTAGGGGCAATGGTGGGGGAAGAGAATCTGGTGATGTCTTGGAGGAGATGTTGTGGAAGGTTTCACGGGGGGCAAAGAGCTGGTGGTGATTGGGGATAGATGAATGGCAGGAGGCGAGGAGGAGTGGGGGTGAAGGGGGGGGGGAGAAGAATCAGGAAGTTTGGTCGGATGTACGTGGATTTGGATACTTGGATCCGGAGATGGGGCTGATGGCTATATTATGGCAATAGCTGGAGATAAATCTTGCGAGTTTTTGTGGATGGTGATGCAAAGTCAGGAGGTATGGTGTATATAATGTTGTTTCGTGGGATTGGGGGGTAGATAGTCAACCTGGTGGAGCTAAGGTGCCGGAAGAACAAGCATAAACGTTGGCAAGCCACCATGGCATGGCATGCGGCTTCATCAATGCGGTTGGTGCGGCAAGCACAGACGAAACGCAACATCAAACACCGTGACTTGCCACCTCAGGGAAGCCATCCGGGTGTTCACGGGCGGCGAGTCCGGGAAGAGGGGGGAGAAGTTGAAAAAGATTAGATGGATTGTGTTAATCAAAGGTAATAGATGAATTTGGGTATGAGGGAGATGAACTCCGAATTACAAAGTTAGCCGTGGGGGGTGGTTTACTGAGTGTGGCTTATGTGGTGAATGTGTCAAATAGCCACGACAGGGTCCCAAAGGGACCACCCCTTGGGGATCGGCAGCGGTTTTGAACGACATGTATCTCCATGGTTCATCATGAACAATCCCCAGGGTCTGGAAACATCAAGGCCGTAGAAACTGCGAAATGCCGAAGTTTATTTTTGTGTGTCCAGCTCAGCTTGAAGCAGGCCAAGAGATCGGAAGCATTGTTACAGTTTCACAATATTGAAATGTATACGTATGTGTTGTTTTTCAGATGCCTAGGTTTTGATGTTATGGTTTGATACGAAAAAAATCCAAGGATTCTGACTTATACCCGTTCGGAAGGCACGTCCACTCGTTCTGTGGCTCCTGCCGTAATTGTGGAGTCAATCTGGATTAATTGAGTCCGTAATGCCAAACCCGGAAGGAAGTAAAAAGTTTGAGGCTGGGTGGCCTCAGTATTCCGGACTGTTGATTGTCAAGATACTTTGTAGACGATGATCATTGATCCAGCATCATCAAATTTCTAGTAGTTCTTTGCGTAACGTATGCTTTTCAACGCCGGTTATTGTTCCTGATATCAAGACGTGTATTCCTACACGATCCTCTGCGCTATCTTTTACGGACTAAGTCAGCTAATGCTAGCTCTTGGAGACATCAAACATCACCACTGGAAGACAAAACATCTAAGATCTTGACTTGGATTTCTATATAGCCCATCTCGTTCCAATGCAGATGTGACACTTAATTGAATCTACAGTTTCCAACACAACCAAACTTCGCTATCCTCTGTCAATGGCTATCCGCCCCTCACTCGCCTTGTTTTCTGGAATCTCCATTGGCACTCGGCTTTGGTCTGATCGCACACCCAAGCATCGTTCAGCGTCGGAAGCTAGGAGAATACATCTCCACATATATCTAGCCCAGCAAAGGCCGTGCCATCCCCATCCATACATACCCCCCCGGGGCCTAGCAACGTTCCCTTGGCTTGGAGTATCAGAGTACAATAAGCATTGAACTAAAAGACATATAAACATCGGATACGTCAGATCAACTACCACTTTGTCAGGACACATATAAACCTCAGATTCTTCTATTCCTTCAGAGTCTTCTTTTTCTCTTGGCATTTTCCTTTTAGTCTATTGAGTGAGACCCTGTTTAATAGACGGCACATCACCTTTATATTGCATTCATTGTTGCGCTGATACTTGGACACCATATATCTCCCAGTATTTATCTTTGAATTTTTCGTAGAACGCTCTGCTATTTTTTCTGAATACTTCACAATGTTCACTAATCGTCGCTTCTCCATCAACCGCCATACTGGCATGCCTAAGGTTCGCAAGAACAGCGAAGTCATTCTAGCTGGTAAGTTCAACTTTAATCGTATGGAGTCGCCTAGAGTTGTCTCTTAGAGATATGATCAGATGAAGATGAGCGAATCTCATCTGCCGCACTGAGTACTCATAAGACAACACATCAAATTGTCATCATCTGAAAACATTTTACTCTTTTCCCGAGAGCTCACTCAGTATTGTTGAGATTCATGCATAACAACCCACTCTCTGAGCGAGTTTGGACGCTTATAATTCGCCCACTGAATTCGACACCATTCTACGCCAACTTGGCATCTCGCTAACATTACCTCCCACAGAGAACCAATCTCGCATCCATCAGCAGTTCAGACAGGCCCATGAGGGTCACCAACCTCATGCTGGTCTTGATGCCAGCCGTTCATCCACCGGTGTTGTCTGGTGCACGGAGCGTGCCGCCGAGTATGGCTTCCTTGAGGCCCAAGAAGAGTGGGCCAACCTGGGTCAGGGTGCCCCTGAAGTAGAGGATGATATTGCCGGCTGCTTTGAGAGACCAACATCTATCAATGTCTCAATGACCGCTAGAGAATACGGCCCTACTGCCGGCATCCGCCCTCTGCGTGAAGCTGTTGCAAAACTCTACAATGAACACCACCGTCAGGATAAGGAAAGCAAGTATACTTGGGAGAACGTTGCTATCGTCCCCGGTGGTCGTGCGGGTCTAATTCGTATTGCTGCTATTTTGGGTAACTCATACGTTTCCTTCTTCATGCCTGACTATACTGCCTACAACGAGATGCTTTCACTCTTCAAGAACTTTGCGGCCGTTCCTGTCCCTTTGAATGAGAATGATGATTACCAAATTCACGCCGACAAGGTCGAGGAGGAGATTGCTCGGGGTACGTCAGTCATTTTGACCTCAAACCCTAGGAATCCTACTGGCCGTGTTGTCACCAACCCTGAGTTGGCCAAGATCCAAGACATCTGCCGTGGCCGTGCCACTTTCATCTCAGATGAATTCTACTCTGGTTACAACTATACCACCGACTGTGACGGTACCACCATTTCTGCTGCTGACAACGTTGAGGATGTCGATGAGGATGATGTCATCATCATTGATGGGTTGACCAAGCGTTTCCGTCTTCCCGGCTGGCGTGTCGCATGGATTATCGGTCCCAAGGGTAAGTTCGCCATCTCATACAATTTCAATCGGCCTCTTTACTGACAATCCGACAGAGTACATCAAAGCTATTGGCTCATGTGGCTCCTATCTTGATGGAGGCGCTAACCATGCTTTCCAGGAGGCTGCCATCCCCTTCCTGAAGCCCGACCTCGTTCGTGAAGAAATGATCCACCTCCAGACTCACTTCCGCGAGAAGCGTGATTATGTCATCAAGCGGTTGGCAGCTATGGGTTTTGCTTTTAAGTACATTCCTGACTCCACTTTCTACATCTGGCTCAACCTGGAAAACCTCCCCGGCCCAATTTCCGACGGGTTGAACTTCTTCCAGGCCTGTTTGGAGGAGAAGGTTATCGTTGTTCCGGGTATCTTCTTTGATCTGAACCCCTCACACCGTCGTGATCTTTTCGATAGTCCGTGCCACCATTTTGTGCGTTTGTCGTACGGCCCGCGGATGGATGTCCTTAAGAGCGGTTGCGATGCCATTGAGCGGGTTGTCAACAAATACAAGGAAGTGGAGGAGGCGATGGCTGAGTAAATCCACACCATGATGTATTTGCAGAGTGAAGGGTTCCTTCGATTAGCATTATCTCATCACAGTTTAATGATCATGACACATTATCAATAGACATTTAGAAATTGATCAATGTTGCGCCATTGGGCTGTTTGTAGGTAGACTGCTGTTTCTATTACGAACGGTTATGTAAGACCTTGTGCATTTTCAATCATATGTCAAAGTCCGATATTTACTACACCTCAGAACAGGATCTAGTACTAACCTAGTAGTTGTGGTGTTTAGAGTAGACATAAGGATGTCCTTTCGTATGCAGACACCGATCTTGACTCAGCTTCACATTGTAATTATATATTAACCATATTTGGAAATGACTTCGCCAAGATTGTACCTTTAAAATTACAGTCTATAGCCTACTTATAATGAAGTAATTACTCTACGCCTGGTCGTTGGAGTTCTTTGTGTGTACAGAACACTGCATGATTAAAATTAAAACAATAACATTCTACGAATCAATATTTCCTGTCTACTTCTTTTCGACTAAGTTTCGCATGGTTTCGATTGCCATAACCCGCATTATCGCATTCAGTTACACGATTTACTTATAATCAGTATTGTCAGCCCGGCTACTATCAAGCTATATTCATCAGTAGCAGTTAAGCTGTCATTTCATCTTCAATTCAATTAAACCCACTAAACACATTCTTTTTTACCATACCTCTATTCAACCGCACCAAGGAACAAGTTCACGGGAAAGGTATCACGTAACGAGACCAGCCGTAAGTATCTTCAGATTCCAGTCCTTTGATAATAGCAGCAACCGACGAATACCGAATTAATACATCATCTTCACAATGTAACTTAATTCCCAAGAATTAGCTCCCACCATGCAACCATACGACCCCAATCAAGCTAGTGCCGCCCCTCCCCCGTATAGCCAATCCGCCTAGAACGGGGTATCAGCCTCGAGATGCCGTCGCTATCCCCGGAGCAACTGAGAGAAACTTGGGCAACGACTCCAGTTCCATGTATGAAACCTGTTGGCAACAAACTCGCGATGCTCTTGCTCAGATAGTCCCCATTTGCGTTGCTCATGACACCGACAGTGTTGGTTTGTACCTCTTGGATAGCAAGAGTCTGCTCTCGATGTCAGCAAGGAGCCGGATGGGTTCTATCATCTAAAGACTGCCAGTGATGTAATGCATATCCTCAACTTTGTCGCCCCTAACAGCGTTACTCCAACTGAACGTAGGCCTAGGTCGCTTATAACATCCTATACTACGTATCTTGAGAAGATAGCCCGTGCCCAATAGATTAATGATGTCAAGCCTCTGAACATCATCATCATTGATGGCCGTCTTACAGATGATGTTAAGAATGTCGCCGTTCAGACTGCCAAGCTTGATAAGCTCAAAGCTACCCCGTACCAGGTGGACCTACAATTATTTCAAGTTGGAAGTGACAGACAAACCGCTGAATATTTCCGTGAATTTAATGACAAAATAAAAAAAAATCAGGGCGTTTGCGACATGGTAGATGCTATTAATCGAGGCGGCCAGATTCTGACTATGGATCTAGTTCCGAAGACTGTTCTCGGCCCTATGAATCGTCGGTTGGATCACCAGCGTATGCAGCCCAAGCGGTAAGCAGTGCTTTATTGGAGAAGACATAATAGGTTAGAACGATCACTCGCACTTTACATGCCGATATGGTCAAGAGATTGGAGTTTGGAAATTTTCATTTTTTTTTTCTTTAGGTGAGGGGTTTGGTTCATGTATCATTAGATGGTTCATAGATTAGCGATACCTTTCCTGAGCATGCCCCGGTTCCAGTCCGCTATAACAGCATGAATTGATTTTCAAGCATCATTAATACAAATTCGTCATTATGTGTCACAACTATAGACATGGCTAACCAATTGGTCATGTAGCTCAGTCCTTCCAGGGTGACTTTAATCAGCTTGAGACTTACAACATTCAGAAGTATTGAGCAATGATGGCTACATACAGTTTAATCCACTAGAAGGGTCATATGAGCAACATCAACAAGCGCGGGTCTTGTGAACAGGGTGCCATACATACGGCCTACAATGGTCAGCTGAGGAAGTGAGACTTGAGCATGATCACCCGAAGTTTTCCCGGTGCTACCATTCGCAATACGAAGTCGGATTTTTGATTCCGAGTGAAGGATTATGTGTTAATGCTTTGCTTAGCGGCAGTGACGATAATGGATGGAGTCTGCGTCCGGCGGAGGAATATATGCGGTGTAGAAGAAAAAAAGAGAGGGGTGGTCTCGGTCGGCGGTGCGGTGAAGGGGGCCCGTGGCGATGTGAGTGAGAGTCTGCGCGGAAGGGGTAAGGGTTACAGAAGTTAGATTTTGCTCCGGGGGCTGGGGTTGCATAGAGTGGTGATGGAAAGGATGGAAGGAAGTAGCAACACCGGATGCAAAGCGCGAGCGAGCGTTTTCAGAGGGAGTAGGATGGGGTTGCGGTTTAGGGGAATAGGGACTGCGTGGTAAATAAATGGAATAAATGTGGGTATTAAGTTTTTTTGGAGAAAGTGTGACGATAGTTTACCAGCCATCTGAGATTTTTTAGGGAGGGATTTTGATTTTTGTTATTGGCTTTTATTAGTATCCCTTACGTATATATAGTGCGCATCTTAACTGTCAACCACCTTGGGGTAATAAGAAAGAAGAAAGGAAAAATGTTGAGATGGAACCCACACGCATTCGCCGTTCCGACTTTGGCTCGCGGGAAAGCTGTGCTGTGCGCCTGATCATCTTTGACGTCTTTGATGGAGGGACTACTGTGGAAGAGAACCTGCTCTATCCTTCTTTGGTCCCTCCTTCCCTTTTTTTCGTTTGCCTCGGGCGACAAGCGAACATGTTGCTGCACAGTTCAATTGTACAATTCTGTCGTCCCGGTAATATCCCGATGATTGGTCGGCGCTGTGGATACGCCATCGGTGCGCAGTGATTGGCTAGGGGAAAGGGCCCAGCCAATAATTGATTTCTGTTCACGTGATTTGACGGGCAACAAGTATCAGACTTAGTCAGGTTAATATATGTCCCAGTTATTAGTTGCATCTTATTGAGATATAGATGTCATAGAAGGGAAAGGTAAGACAGGTCCACTTTTAATTGTGATGGGTTTGCTTTCTACATTGGGGTATAGGTACATGTTACGTAGGTGGTTAACAGTTTGGTCGGGAACGGGCGGCTGGCGGGTACATCGCTGGGGTCTGAGGGCAGGGGCTGTTTGTATGGAAGAGCAGGGTGTTAATCGCGTCACAGATGGTCAGAGCGATGTACCTCTTTAGTAACCTGTCTGTTAGTACCCTTGGTACCTGGGAAACTGGAATTCTTTTCTTCTAGATACAGCCAGATACAGCAGCTGAGGATGGCTTGATTTTCAATTTTCCGAGGGTGGTGTTGCGCTGCGGCAGTATTGGGTGTATCAGTCGCAGGTAAGTAGGCTTAGCATAGGAAATCTCAGGGTTGCCCATCAGTCAAGGGTTGACAAGCATAACGTCGCGTTATTAGAGAAAATTGCACAATTCTTTGTGCTGGGTAGGCTAGGAACAAATTAAAATTGAAGATGGTACTGGTCGCTGATTGGCTGGAGGTAACTTACAAGCCCGTTTAGGGTCATCAGTTGTATTGTATTAATGACCTTTCCTTTTCTAGGGGGTATGAGACGGCATCCTTCTTGGTAGCTTTTCTTTATTGCGCTCCTTGGTGGTTAAGTGTCCGACAACTGCTTAATCACTGGTGCGCTCTCTTTTATCGCAGTTTCCGGATTCCCTGTACCTACGATTAACTCTAGTCCTCTTGCCTATTTTTTTTTCTTAAAGGCGGCGAACCTCCAACTTGGTTTCTTTCACTTTCTTTCGGAATTTCCGTTCTTTTCTTTTCCTTTTCTCATCTTCAACTTTCTTCTTGATCATCAGTGTCCTGGGTCCTTGTTTACCATCCATCGTTCTTCATATTTCTTGGATTGCTTTACTGTTTATTCATCTCTCTTCTACACCTCTGCCCTTGAGCATCACGCTTCCCTAATCTACGAGAGCGAATCTTTTTTGCAAGCATAGTAACTTGTGCTTCAATCTTTTACATCTGGTCTACACCAATATTTTATCAAAGTCAACTGTTGTATCTCGAAAGAGCTGCAGTTGTGCTTGTCCTTTAAGCTTCCTTCTTTCTCGGCATTCCCTCGTTCACTACACCTGGTCCCCAGACTACGGCTGCATCGACAAGTCACTTACACCGTCTTTGCTTGCAAGAACCTTGAGTCGAGCATTTCGGTCAAAACCCACACCGCACAAAAACGACCCTTACTTTCCACTACACTTTTTCCTGGCGGGGTTTTCTTTTCATCCTAATCCCACTACACGAGTCACTATGTCTTTCTTTGAACGGTCCTCGTCTGTCTTGACCCTTTCCCCCCAGCCTGCGCATCGTGCTTTTACCCGCATGTCTTCCCCCGTCAACGCCTTCAACCGCTTCCAGGCGCCGCCGCCTCGGTCCGGAAGCCCTTCTCTCGGTGCGCTAGCTGCTAACCGTAAGCGTTGCCGCGACGATGATGACGAGGGAATCCCTGAGGCCGACCACAACCGACCTCGTCGCATCGCAATGCCCTCCAAGCGCTTTTCCAATATCTCTTCTCAGTCTATGCCGAACCTCCAGGCCAACCAACCCATTGATGAGTTGACTCTCCACCTTGGTATCGGCTGGCGTCGCATGAGCACCGAGGAGCACATCCAAGCTGCTGCGCGCGGGTGGGCACGCTACATTGAGATGCACTACCCTCTAACCAACGTTATAATTTCTCTTGAGAGCAAGTCTCTCCAGTCTTACCTTATCGAGAGCAACGAAGGGTTCTTCTTGTTCTCTGAGGACCTCCGCCAAGGCCGTCTTGTCTCCCGGACGCGCGAGGGTGTCTTCGCTGCCCTGAAGAGCAGCCCCCCGGTCTTTGACCCCAGCAGCTACGTGATGATGGCTTCGAACTCTGCGCGAGTCGAGACCCCCGTGCAGCCGAACGGCATGCAAGTTTGCTAAGAAGTCGAGAACGGCTTTTTTTTCGGTTGACCTTTGGCGCATGTATTGTTTGGGTGATGAAAGCACCGGACAATAAGACGGCGTAGTTTTGTGTTTTACTCATTCTAGCATCTGGCGTTTATGAAATGTTTTATCTTTTGGAGCTTTGTTATTATGTTCTCTCTTTCTACTTTTTTTGTTTATTATCGTACTATTTTCTTCACTGGGTCAGCGGACTGGCGCCAAGTGTACTGGGATAGATAGTGATGGTAGCTTCCATTAGGGACCTTGTGTTATTGCTGTGATGGTTTCTTGTTCTACTGTTTCTTGGCAAGTGATGGCAGCTTTCAAGCTGGCGGAAGCGTACCTTTGACGCTTTGATTTTTTGGTCTTTTTTTCTGCTTTACTCATCGGGATCCGGAACCGCATGTTTTTAAGTATTGGTTTTATTGTTTATTATGGCGGAGGATTGCTGATGGGAATTGTATTTGTAGATAGCATGGTTGAAATGATTGGCTTTACGCTCTATCTCTTTTATACTTTGTGTGACATTGTGTTATGTGTCTTTTTGAACTTTAGTGGATTATCAGATCTCCTGTTGGCTGCGTCAATCATATCTTTACAGAATCAATATTTATTTGCCCCTGCTTGGAGCAGATTGTATTCGTGTTCATGGTTGCACGTGTAGATGGGATAGTGGACGGAGTGTCCTTAGAAGGTATACTGTGCGTACGAGCAGCGATGTCTACATTTAGGAATTTTCTCGAGTTGTAGGCAAGGCTGAATTAAGTACTAAATAAGTGAGGGTCATGTAATGTAATGTGATTGACTACTGAATAGTTGTGTGCACTAACGGTGCACGTTTCGGGTTATGAAACGTTGGATGGCTACGGGCTGTGTTGAACGGGCGGGTGGGCGGGCAGGCGGATATATAGAGTTGATGGCAAGTTCCAACAGGAAGAATGCAATGAAGATATTTAATTGTAGATAAATTTTAGTGTAGGTTTTGCAGATAGAATGGATGGAAGAGGGAGTTGTTCTATATATGGGGAGTGCTGGAAACAGGAGCGGATGGGTGATGGACAGATGGGAGAGGTTGGGTTGAAGTTAAAGTTAAAGTTACGATGGCATGGATGAAGTTGCTGGGTTGGATTGGGCCCGCTGGATATTTTAGTAAAGATGGAGTATCGATTTTGACCTAAATAGTTGAAAAGCGAGGTATCTTGAGGATCAAGTATGGAGATCTTGCTTTGCTCTATACCAAATAACAAAGCAATCATAACCTACTTTAAGGTTTCCGTATTATCTCCTAAAACAGGCCATATCTTCGTCACTTTTTCTTTTTTTTTTATGCCTGGGTCTTAAATTACTGGTTTACTCACCAACATATATGCACTTCGTCATCACCATCTGCTCTGTCGGCTGCCAACAAACTGGTCAGTCATGTCTTGCATCACGCGATGGTATGCATTGGTGCATTTTGGTGCCATGGTTGGTTGGTTGGTTAGTTAATGGTGACAGAGTTAGGGTTTTCTTTTCTTTCAAGCATTTTACAATCCTTATTATAAAAAATTAAGGGTCATGCTTGAGGTAGCCCTATTGTTGGATTGTTGGATTGATTACACGGCGGATGATCATGGTCTTTAAAGTAGGGCTTCATAGTTTGTGGGTTAATGTTTATGTTGAGATTTTCAACAGATGTGATTTGATGAGACAATTTATGTGTCTGAAAATGTGAAGCAATGGGTGCGCTCTGAGAGAAATGAAGCTATTGATATCGAGGTGATACGGCAAAGCGGGGAAAGTATTGATGGACAAACAGATGAAACAGGCGACTACGAAATATTCTAGCAACTTTGTGTTATGGAGGTTCACTGAGTAAGAGTAATAATAAAGTCAAGTTAATAATAAAGTCAAGTGAATGAGGGTGGTGAAAAGCGAAATTGTCATGTGGGAGGTTAAGGCCGTGAGACGGGGGTAGGGGAAGGCAGGTGATGGGTTGTGGATGATGAATTCCTACGTCTGTTTGCGGGTTGAAAGATCTATGATGTCATGCTTTAATACCAGTTGGCTTTTTCTTTTGGTGCTGTACGGCAAAATTACTGCTCCTGAAAAAGGCATTTACAAAAATAAACATACTGATTCAGTAATGATAATTATTAATGCCAATAGCATATCGGATCGGCTTATGTAGGAAAATCATCAGATAGTTCATAGCATTGGGGTTATCCCGTATAGTTTTAGGGTTTACTTGTTCAGAACTGAGGATGCATCAAAATATGATAAGGTTATTGAATTGGAATGATTTGAATAGTCGGGACCGGTCTGGGTTACGGGAGGGAAAGTCACATGGCAGCGATCAAGGTGGTGATGCGTGATTTTGGACCCGAGTCTGTTCAGTAGCGAGGATTATGGATTGATTGCTTGGCGGTTAGAAAGCGGGGTTCACCTTAATTCAGAGATCTCTTTTGATCACCGAGACACATTACAAGTTGGATATCTATGGGCTATTGTGATACGCTTACAAAGATCTAGGTGAGGTTCAATCCGGATAATGCATGAGTGGAATGGGAGAAGGGGAAACACAGATAGGATGGATGGAAACGTCGCAGTGGGCGGCGATCTGTCTGTTGAGTGGTTTACATATTTCTTTTTTGGAGGGATTGACTGATCAATCAATGAACCAATCAGGTTACGAGTACCCTATGCGGTGATGGTGAAGTTGATTGTAGATAGAGAAATATGCCTTGTGGGTGGGTTGAGGGAGCCTGGTGAAAAGAGACAAGGTAGATACGAGAGGGTGTAGAGTATAGCGATGGCGATAGAAAGCTGAGGAGCGAGATAGTGAGTGAGTGGTTGGTTGGCTGGCGGGGGTCATTCTGGTGTTTGAGAAAGAGGGGATTCGCAGGTTTGATAGGTACATAGGTAAATCCACATATGCATATTAACCTCCCTAGCAGTATTCTTTCAGTATTCTTTATACTGCATGCAACAATGATGGAGGCTCTTTGTCCGATGGATATCTGCATTCAGTCTTGGGATTTGTCTCTATTTGACATGTCGTTCCATAGTCCGTCATGGCTGGCAGCTGAAGGTGAAGCTAACCATGTTCCCTTAGCGTTTTCCATCCGCACGGATTTTTCTGGATATAGACAAACCTTATTTAGTATATAGTCCTGGAATTCTACATGTGAGGTTTCAGTCGATGGCGAGTAATGGAAACGGTGATATTTTCATGAAAGATTTTTTTCTTCTCTCAAGATGGGACGATAGCTGGGGAGGATGATGGTAGTAGTGGTGGGTTTTGGGTATTGGGTGCCCTCTTTGTATATCTGATAATTGGTAAATGTTTTCTACAGCCACTAAGAAAAGAAAGAGAGGAACACTCACTAGATATAATTTATATGCATCTAGCTCTTGTCAAGCTGACCAAGAGGCTATCTTTTATCCTGAAAAGAGAAAAGGCGTGATTTTCACATGCAAGAGTCAGTGTCCATTTTCTGATATTTTGTTTTATTTGTTTTGTTTCTTTGTCTGGACTTTTGTTCCTGAGTGTTGTTTCTATTTACATCATCCATCCTGTATGGCTTACCCATATGCGTTATCCATTGGCCCAACAAACATTTTCTGTACCCGGCCGTCCTGTGTATCACATTATTCCAAGCCAGACGAGAACTGTGGGTGTCTAGCGCTCATGTTCAACAACGAGGACTTGACACTTGAAACCAGCAGTGACATTTACATTGACCTCATGGACACACCGTCGTAATCATTTACAGTGCTTTTTTCTCTCTATGCAGAGTCATGTCTTGATATCTTGTCGATTTTTCTTTTTTTCTTTTTTTGTACATCTCGTCACTGGACAGGGTCGTCATACATTATTGATTGTGTTATTTGGTTATAGAGTCTTAACACATCACTGCCAAAAACATCAAAGTCATCCGCTGTCACCAACTGACTTCACACCAAGTCCCACGGCGTCCTCGACAGACGTCCCGGGACCTCATTCCATCTCTCATCCTACCCACGTACTCCGCGCCGCTCGTTCACTTGCTCATCCTAAATTAAGATCTGACACTATTCAAAAGAAGGCCACAAGTACCTACATAGTCGCTTTTGCATCTTCAACTTTCAGGCGAATAACGACGGACATTTCATTGCCTTTTTGTATCTTTTTTTTTTTTTTTACTTTTGCTTTGTTTTTCTAGGTGCCTGCTTGTACGATTATTGAGTGGACTCGTCAATTTGGGTAGTTGCACTTTTTTAATTTCTACGGAACTTGGCGATTTTTGACTTTGAGTCTCAGGTTCGTTATAATATTTGACCTCGGAGGGGTTGAGAAGCATGTCCAAGACATAAAAATTACCCAAGAACTGTTATCCTTGCCTCAACGGTTCTGCCACTTCTGCATACGACCAATACTCTCTGCAAAAGTATCTCTATTGTTTATTTACAGTCATTGGCAACCCACCAATCACTATTACCTCTCAGCGCCTCTTACTCACGCACTCCGTTTCATCCCACCAAACTTCTCTTTCTCTATGCAAGATCAATCCCAATCCCGTTTTCCCAGCAAACATCACAGAGCAACAAATCCTCCCTGCCATCAACACCCACATCAACCGCTACACAATCTTCCATCTCCTCCCTCCTCTTCCTCCTCATCCCACCCCCACCCCACCCCTAAACGACTTCCATGCCCCCCTCCATGGCCATCCGCTCCGACCTCGGGATCCCCCCGTCCGCCTCCCGGACACTCTCCGTAGTTTCCCGTCCTCTACACCACCGGAGCAAACGGGGCAACCGATCAATCGTATCCTCCGCCAACTACGTCCCGCAAAATGAATTTCCCATCTTTGAGAATTCGGGAGATGTCGAAATCATCATCACCGTTGGCAAAACGGGCTACCACACCAGAAGATATCTCCTGCACAAGCACACGCTAAGTTGCTGCTCAGGCTTCTTCGAAGTCAGCCTCAGCCCCGAATGGGACCGCTACGGCGCCGGACGGATCACTGCCCCAGTGAATGCTACCTCCAGCGGCCTCGGAACAGGAACACCTCCCGGCTCTGAAAGCGGCAGCCCCCATCATTATATTATCAAACGTTGGAGTTACGAGTTGGAGCCGCCTGCTAGTGATACTGACGTCCCCATGCTCGTCCAACGGGATAGCGCAGTGCCTCCGCCGTCCATCTTTGGACCGAACCAGCCATCGTCTTCGCTATATCAAGGGCGACCGGCACCGACATCGGGCGGCGGAACTGGATCGTTCTATGGGGCTATTAGTGCAACGCAGTCGACAGCGAACTTTTGGAGGGGAGTCACCGGGAAGTTGGAGTCTAGAGGGCAATCGTTTGCGGAGAAGCTGAGTGATCGGGATGAAGATCTGCTGAGGGACTATGATAACATGTTTCGGATTTTTTATAATTACCCACCAATTATCGACGGGGTGTCAATTGCGGATGCGTATGTACAGTGCAAGTCGTTGTTGGTGTTGGCAGATCAATATGATGCGTTGGACGTGGTGGGGCCACGAGTGGACCATCATCTGCTACAATTTCAGTGGCGGTTGTGGAAGCAGATTGCCAAGTACCCCATCAGTTATCTGCGCCTCGGCTTCATGGCGCGGTCAAAGGTCATCTTTCAAGAAGCCCTCATCCATGTCGTTGGCCAATGGCCCAACGGCGAGCGGAATCTGCGACAATCATTGCCGGCGCATGTCATAGAGATCATTGAGGACAAAGTGGCCGATTTGGAGGAGAAGGTGGCGAGGGTGGAAGGCCAGCTGTTTAGAACCACGATATATGGGCGGGACGGGCAGATTGTTACCCCGCAAAGCTCTCTTTTGGATTGGCTAGCGGTGTCGCTTTTCAGACAGTGGCTGATCACTGAAACCACCGCTGCGCAGGCTGCCGCTGCACAAGCTGCCGCGGACCCGAGACGGTCAAAGGGGACTGTTGTAGCCAAGACGCCGATGATGTCTCCGTTACAGTATACGGGTAAAGTGTATAGAACGATTGGCAGCTCGTCGTCAAACACCTACTTGGGCCATGATGAATGCAAGAGGTTCCTCAAATTGATGCCTGAGCTGTATTCGAGGGATAATCTCAAGAGGTTTGAGAGGAGTCTGGATGAGTTGAAGGGAGTGGCGAGGGAATTGGTGAGGCCGTTGATGGGATCCGAATTAGAGCTGGAGGGGGTGGCAGGTGCCGGAGGGCACGGGCATGGGGAGGGGAAGGGAGTGGGGGAGGTTCGGTATTTGACATGTACGACGGTGGGAGATCGGGATATTCCGTGGCCGGTGGAGTCGTGACTATATTTATTGTTTTTCGGGTTTTGTTAGTTGAAGTTGGGATGAGAATGGGATGGGGAGTTGGTTTGCTTTTATGATATCACCTGGTTTTATTATGGATTTGGGAGCTTGGAGTTTGGGACTGGGGGGTTTTCTTGAGATTGGCTGGAGGAGTTGGTGAATAACGGTGGAAATAAGGAAGTTATGTACTTAATGACAAAATTCTCCTCTACTTTTTTTTGTGAATTATTTTTCGGAGAAATACGGAGAAGTGATACAATGATCCAGTGAGGTTATCGTTATGCCAAATGTAGAAAGTGGGGCCTGCACTCAACTCAATCTAATCCGGTTATCGTCAAGGGTCAACTTGAACTCGATATTAACAAATCTCCACCTTTACTGAATAATTGCCCAATACATACAGTTCCTCTTTGTCTTTTATATCCAGATACAACACCATCATACTAGATAATATCAGCATCAGCATCTTCAATCAATAAGTCTTTACTATCACCAACTTCACACCTACAACGCCATGAAAGTTAAGATCATCAAATGGGAATCCGTCGCTACTTGGCGCTGGGACTTGCCCGAGGACGATGTATGCGGTATCTGTCAAGTGCAGTTTGATGGCACGTGTCCTAGTTGCAATTTTCCCGGCGATGAGTGTCAAATTTGTAAGCTACCTCTTCAGAAAATCACACGCTCTTTCTAACCTGATTATAGCCTCTGGGAAATGCGCTCATAACTTTCACACAGTAAATTGAGATGTAAAAACATGCAGGTAGACAAGATCAAGAAACTAACGAATGATAGCATTGCATTATGGAGTGGATGAAGCAAGGTGCTGCCAAGGGACAATGTCCCATGTGTCGTCAGAGTATGTCCCTCTTCCGCTATCCTCCTCTTCCTACCCCGTACACCTATTGACAATACCACAGAATTTGTCACAACCCGCGGCCCCGTCGTCGACACGGAGCCCACCGAAGAAACCCAACAAAGAGAAGACTAGGAAGCTCTTTTCGCCCTTATCTGCAACTTGTGATTCCAGGCACTCGTCTGGATAGCTTTTGTAGCCTGGAACCATTATTTGTTTCCTTTTAATAACTGATGTTTAGTAATGATGATACCGTATTTGTTGATTCCTAGCCTTTTTAGACTCTTGTTATCTGGTTTTTGTCATCAGCTTTTCGTGATGTCTTCACCGATAATGACATTGACACAGTGTGTCTGGTTAATACACACTTCACACGGTGCTTAATTGATTTTGAACACGACGCGCTGGCCGGGGTGGCAGCATTCTCAAAGCTAGACTCAACATAGTTTGTGAAACCACTGACAACAACATATTGTCGCAACTTTGTCCCGGACAACGATTCCCGTGCTGTCAATCAAGTTCTGCTATTTTATCTTTGCTTTTCCTGTACAATCGGTATATTAAAGACGTTGTTCCTCTTTGCTATTGTCACAGACCACTTTCTATCTGTTGCTGATAAGACTTACACAAATCGCCACAATGTTATCCAAGCGGAAGCGGTCGGTGGACGAGCCAGGAAACCTCTTCCAGCCAATGCATACACACATTACTACATCTTCTGCCCCCATCAGCCGCACTCTAAAGCGCGTCCGGGACTCCCGGCCTTCCGACGATCAGATCCACCGCAAGTTTCCATGGCCCTTATACTTTTTCAGTACGTCAGACTAACAAACAACTACAGAACATACTCTCAACCTACTATATCAAAGGCAGAAGGCCCCCCATGACTCCTTAATACAAGCACCGCAACCCCACCAGCAGGACTACCAGCAAGCAGTCAGAGATCAACAAAAGTCTCTGCATACCTTCTGGACGCTCCCCAATCCTCCAAAGGCCATCACCATCGGTCCCGCCCCCGACATCTCCCTCGCCCAAATCATCCCCTGCGCCGACTGCGGTGTCCCCGTCTCCCCCGAACTCGACTCTCATGGATGTTCCCTCCTCAACATCTCCATGGACGTCGACATGGATGGTCACAGCAACAGTAACAGCCATGGCAACAGTTATGGCGACGGGAGGATTGAGCGGGGCGGCAAGTGTACGGGATGTGCGAAGATGGTGTGTGAGCATTGCTCGGTGACTATGGTGGGGGAAGAGCGGAGGTGTTTGAAGTGTATGGGGAGGAAGAGGTGGGTGGGGGGTTTCGGGTGGGTGGATGTGGGGGAGCAGGGGTTGCCGGTGGGGGTTTCGGAAGCCGGGAGACTGAGGGGGTTGGATGCGTTTTTTGGGATTGGGAAGAGGTGATTGCGGGTTACGGGGATACAGTGTGATATCTACCTGGCGTTTTCTTGATTGTGGAGTTTTAGATCGGGTTAAAGAACATAGACTTTATTATTATACAGGTGTCGATTTGTGATTTATGGTTTGTAGCTCGTGTGCTGGATTAATAGATTAACCCTAGATAACCCTCATATAAGCTATAAGTGAGGGCGAAGGATGAGGGGGAACTTGCCGTGTTAGTCAGCACCACCTTATCACTATCATCTAACGTCATTCAAGCGCATTTTCATCTAAATCAAGTGACATATCATCATCCCCACGTTATTTTTTACTTCTTTTCCATCCTTTGATTTGAATTTATCTCATTGTAAAACTAGCAGCCATTTAGTATGCCTTTTCCCAACGGTATCCGCCCTGCCAGCCATGCCGGCTCTTGGTATTACGATGACCCCGCCGACCTTTCTGCCGAACTCGACAGCTATCTTGCCAAAGTCCCCTCGCAAATCGACGGCAAGCCCCGTCCTATTCCTTCTGCCCACGCCGTCATTGCCCCGTAAGTACTTATCATCCATCGCATCACATCCCATTTCATCTCTATCACATTCCTCTTGAAGATCCTTTCATCCCCAACTATGGCTCCAAAGAAACCTCACTAACTGTGACTTTTAGACATGCCGGGTATACATACTCTGGGCCTTGCGCTGCCTGGTCGTATGCTGCGTTGGATTTGAGTGAGGTTACGAGAGTTTTCGTGCTGGGTCCGTCGCATACGTACTATCTCGAGGGTATTGCACTGTCAATAGCCAAGGAATATGCGACGCCGTTTGGCAATCTGACTGTAGATACAACATCATTGGCCAATTTTGGAGCGGCAGTCAAGAAGGTAGGTGTCGCCGTCGCCAAGATGCCAGGGCGCAACGAAGTCAGCGAGCATTCACTTGAGATGCACATGCCATACCTGTACAAGAGGTGTCAGACCACCTTTTCAGATGGTTCTGCCTTTCCGCAAATCATCCCGATACTAGTTGGCGATCTGTCAACCGAGGAGGAACGGTCCGTGGGTGGTGTCCTCGCTGAGCAACTGCGCGATCCCCACACGGCGCTAATCGTCAGTTCCGACTTTTGCCACTGGGGCTCCCATTTCCGCTACCGTGTCTACGCCCCCGATGGTTCACTAGGATCCCTTATGGAAATCGATTCAACCTTTAAAAGCGAAGAGGGCGAACCGGATATCCACGAAACGATTGAGATGATTGATCGGGCGGCGATGGAGGCGGCAGAGAAGGGGTTGGAGGAGTTTAAGGAGGTGTTGGAGGAGACAGAGAATACAGTGTGTGGGCGGCATCCGATTGCGGTGGCGGTGGCGGCGGGGGAGGTATTGGGGAAGAGGTTTAAGTTTATGAGGTATGAGAGGAGTGCGTTAGTAAAGGTAGTGGCGGAGTCGAGTGTTAGTTATGCGGCGGCTTATGCTGAGTTGTGAAGGAGGGTGGGGGACGGTAGTGGTGAGAAATCGGACTTGGGACCGGCTGAGGATTGCCGCCGGTAATTATGTAATACAGTCAATATCAATAACAGTACAGTGTTTTGAATACATTCAATCATGATTTGTATTCGATGTATCGATGAGGGGATAGTCTAATGATATCCCCAGCGTGTTCTAGACTTCTACGGCGAACAGAACGGTATCTCCACCCGGTCCTCTAACGTCAAGACTGCCAATATTTAGCCTCTAGCGTATGTTTGTATTGATATAGCGCTATTGTTTTGCAAGTGAGTGTCTCATTATTTCCATTGCTCATATTTTTTTTCTCTTGTCTAACTATTTAGTCTAGCATCTTGAGGGACCGTGGGTGGTGATCTGGCAGTGATGTTTGGGAGATGTATGGGAATTGTGGGGCTGGATAATTCACTTGACGAGTGTGTTTGGGGATGTTATAGAGTGGATGTGGTGTGGTTTTCAGATGTTTGAAAGTGTTTTAAGTGATTTTTGTTTGTGAATTGGAGATCCCTGAGACACGGATGGTCTAGATGATCCGAGATGGTCGTCCATGAAACCTGAAGTCGATATTAGCATAACCCTATGTTTTGCACAAATCCTAACACACGCCTACCATATGCTGTAATCCCCACTCACCTCGTATATTAACAATCCAATTGTCGTATACCGTAGATAGGATCTTGCATCTGCAAGTTCCCTGCTTCTAATAATCTTAAAGTAAAGTTGGCTGTCCACTTACTGGCGAGATGATGCAACTGAGCTCCTGCATGCAATAAGTGCATAAGTGGACGACGGATGGAGGGGGTGGAGAGGAGGCTATGCATGCGGGGCATCTGGTAGATAGACTATATACCAACAACAGACATATTGATGATGTTTGATTACGTTGGAGGAGTGAGATGAAGTGATGGTGAGATTAAGGCGATAATTCTTATAGAGAAGGAAACAGCACCATATGGTTGAATAGTAGATGTCAAATCTGTTATGATGCGGCAAATGGCAATATTGATACTAGGGTCTCAAATTTCATATATGCATTCGCGCAAGCTTCACGCACAGAGATTGAAAAAAGACTAGTAAATCAGAGTTACCTTTGTGATCTGATCATTTAGAACCGCAATTTATGGATATTCACGTCGTTCACCCGTATATTACTGTAAAGCAGTTCCCCTCCAGTCTAGGGTTCACGATATTAAAAGTTAAAGCAAGATAATAATTTTTTTTTCTGTGAAGTGTTAGATAATGTTGTGTGTTGATGTTGGGATGAAATAGTCAGTTACTCTGAAATATTACCAGTAGATTTTCAAATTTCTTCCGCCTGACTTTTGGTCGCAACATTCTAACAAGTTCTTGATTACTCTGAACCGCCGTTATTTTTCGGTTGGGATCCACTTCTCCGGAGTTTGGTTTATTTTGCACGAAGCACACAAAATATTCATGTTCCTTCCAGCTAAAGAGTAAGAGCTAAAGTGCCTGTTCTCTCAAAGGAACAGGGGTTGGACAGCACAGCACAAAGAAAGTGGGTGATGGGTAATGGGAGGTGGTAATGGGCCAAGAATGGGCTAAGAATAGGGTCTTGTTCTTTTCCAGTAGCAAATGTGCTGTGGAAAAGGATGTGGACCAACCAGAGTAAACCTAGTGAGATTTCTAGCGTGAAAAGAATGACTCAAGAATGAACGACGCCTACTGAGTTGGTGATGGATAATATTTATAAAAAAGACTCTGGGCATCAATGTCGAGGTGGGCAAGCTTATTTTTCTTGGGGCCCTGAGGGGGAGAAGCGAGGGGTTGGGATGGACACTCTCGTTGTTGACGATATGTTGGCAGTGCAGATTGATTATGATTTCCTGGATATTGAGATCGCGATCGTCTATCGAGAAATCATGGTTGGCTCACAGGGTTTCCCGGCGACTTGTTGACAAGAATTATCCGCCCACTAGTTGTCGACTTCAAGCATGTCTCTTTTTGTGTAGAGGTTTCGTTATACACAACGTAAAGGTTTCAAATAAGCTTGATGCCATAATGTCCCTCAGGCAACTGTTGCTGCTCATGAAACACCTCGTGAAGCAACCCGCCTCTGTCTGTTCGATGATTACCAAACAATCAATCCACTTCACCGTTATGCCCAAAGTCTTAGTCGAAAAAAGACGGGATGCAAGGACTGAGCTCCCCCTCCCTGACATCGGCCATGTACCAACTCTACTCTCGACCGCTAGATTACACTTCAGTGACTGCTGGACAAATCCCCAGAAATGGCCCTTTGATAGCCCCTAGACGCCCCGCTAGGGACTGGCAGAGAATGATTATTTCTGTGTATATGAGGGAACATGGATCTCCTTTTACTGGCTTTGACAATCGTATTGATGGGGCAAAAGGCCGTTGACATGTACGTGCGCGGCAAATAACAATGGTGTGTCTGTATATCCAAATATTTTCTATCGAAGGAACTCGAATGTGGTGAGAGGGGAGGCTGATTATTCGGGAGGACAGCGGCAGTGCTAGGCTTCTGGACGGACAGAGGAGGGTCTGGTGATGGCATAGAGCCCACTTATACTGCTGCGGATTGTAAAAGGCAACCATATACCGATATGGCTGTGTACACGATGATGATGATGATGATGATGATGATGATGGTGATGATGTCGTGATATAGGGAACCCGCTCATCACTAAAAGACAGAAGGCCATGCCTCTCCTTCTGTAACCGTAAAATAACGAAAAGATACAGTAACAGCCAAAATCGTAAACCAGCATCGTCTGATACTTCCATTTTGCAGCTATAGTGCTTTAGGTTTTGGGTACAAGTCAACTGTTGCAGCTTCTAATCCTGGAAAAAGTCTCCAGGTTCCAAAGGCTTGTACCTGCGGCCCCTGTTGCAGAAGTTGCATGCCGTAGCATCGCGAGCCTAAATAGAAGGTGCAGTGGCCCAGACGCAAGAAGGGCTCGTTCCCTTTTCCCCCCCATCTCGCTTCTATTAATCATTTCTTTCGCTGCCAAACTTTCCTTCTTTCGTCAAATCCCTTCCTGCTATTTCTTTTTCCTATTTTCATCATTTTTGGTAGTAGAAAGAACTCCCTCAAAATTAGAGCGTTGTTGTGTACGAAGCAGTCGCGCCTACAAGCCACGGATCGCCACACGAAAGAAAAAAAAGCGACTCTGTAAATACATCCATCCTTTCTTAGTATCTGATTTTCTCTATCACTGGTTGAAGAGCAAAAGACAGGCCATTTCTTCTCTATATTCGAAAAAAATACTTCTATAAATCTACTATTATCGACCCCATCGACTTGTTTTCTTTTTCTATATTTTCTTCGACCTCCAACACGTGCTTACTCACGATATCGACTTGGAGAGAAAGTACCGAATAGTTGACACAGACACAAAGAAAAGTACAAGAAAATTAATATCGATCTACCTCCTTTAATTTTCCTCTTAATTCAATCTTTACAGACTACACGACATCGACACGACAATTTTACTATATTGCACTCTTTTTAATTTTGCATCATCACATTAATTGAGGGCTTCCAGGACATTTCTAAAAGTCATTTGATACTCCCTCTGTATATACGAGACACCAGCCAAATTTATAGCGACTCATCATCCCCATTTATCCGACATCATGAGTGTAAGTTTCTCCTTATTCCTGTTTAGAGGCTTCGCACCTGCTTTTGCTTGGGAGGCAAAAACGCCCAGTGTGTGAGGCTTTGCTTCAAAAGCAAACAAATGTACCTTCATAATGTGAATGCTAACTTTATTCTTCAAATAGTACGGGTTAGTACTTTTCCATTTCCCTTGTTATCGTCTTCCTGTAGGAATTGCCCGGCAACTTTCGAATTCCACATCAGATACTTTCTCGTCTTTAAACCAAAGCTTGCCTTGAATTACTAGCGCCGCTGCAACACCACTCACAAACTTGACAATCACGACAAAACCACGACCAGCAAACTAACCATGAGCAGATACAACAACCAGCAAAACCCCTTCGAGCAGGGTGGTTATGGCGGCAACCAGGGTTATGCCCAGCAACCACAATACGGTAACAATGGCTACGGCGGCCAACAACAGCAGTATGGTGGAGGTACGTTTGCATCAAGACCCCAAGCCGGCCCTGCCAGTCCAAGAAACCTGGAATTGACATTGAAGATAGGTGGCGGCGTCGAGATGTCCAACCTGCCCTCTAGCGACCCCAACGCCATTCTCAATGAGTGTCGTGACATTGACAATGGCATTAATGAGATTGAGCGTAACCTCGAACAGCTGCGCATGCTGCAGCAGCGCTCGCTGGATGATGCCGACACCTCAGCTACCAGCCAGACCAACCGCCAGCTCGACCAGATCTCCTCCGAGACTATGAACCACTACCGTAGCATGACAGAGCGCATCCGCATGATCAAGTCCAACCCCGACTCTCGCCAATCCCGCAACTCGGTACAGGTCTCCCGTATTGATCGTCGTCTCAAGACCGCCATCAACAACTACCAGCAGGTTGAGGCTGCTTTCCGCAAGAAGACCCAAGAGCAGATGGCTCGCCAATACCGCATTGTGCGTCCCGATGCTACTGAGGAGGAGGTCCGCGCTGCCGTTGAGGATACCTCTGCCGGCGGTCAAGTATTCTCTCAGGCCCTCAAGGACTCTAACCGTATGGGCCAAGCTCGCGCTGCTTTGAACGCCGTCCAGGATCGCCACCAGGCTCTGCTCAAGATTGAGTCTCAGATTGTCGAGCTGGCACAGCTGTTTCAAGATCTTGATGTGCTTATTGTGCAGCAAGAGGAGACAATTGTTCAGATGGAGCAGAAGGCTGAGGAGATTGTGGAGAACATGGACAAGGGTAATGATGAGATTGATACTGCCATCAAGAGTGCCCGTTCTGCTCGCCGCAAGAAGTGGATCTGCCTCGGTATCTGCGTTGCCATTGTTGTCGTTATTGTTATTATTGTCCTCATCTATCTTGGTGTGACGGGAAAGCTCGGCGGTGGCAGCAACAATAACAACAGTAGCAGCACTGCCAAGCGTGATCTTTCTCTCTCTAACACCTCCGTTTCTCTATCTAAGACTATCCCCCATGCTTCCCGCGCATTGTCAGATATTGCCAAGAACCACATTCCCGTCATCAACCAGCGGGACGTCGTCAACTCGGTAATGCAATTGCGGGCGAGATTGCCGGGCCAGGGTTTCTAGGCTTTGGTGACGAAATTTGCTTGCGTTGGATAGATCTAGGTTCTCATCTAACACAGTTTGTTGCGGTGGGGCCAGATCAAGCTCACAGAAAGTCCTTTGGGTTCTGACTACATTAGTTATCAGCCTTGTTTTTCGTTGCGGATAGATTGTGGATTGTTGTATCGTCTCATTGTTTGTTTTGTTCATCTTTTTGCTTGATATCCTCATCATTATGGGCTCATTGGCGGAGCTTTTGTAATCATGCTTTTTTTGTTTCCTTTGTTGTTCTGTATTTCGAGTGTTTGATGTGGGTGCTTTTTTTTATCTATTTCTTTTGTTTTCACGTGTGGTGTTTGACTGTGTTGGGCGTTTATTAGTTCTCGTTTTTTTATAGGAAAGACTGGGTGATTTAGAGATGGGCGGGCTATTGCGAATATTAGGGCGGACTTGCCCGGGTTTCGTTAGAAATATATTCATGCATTAAGAATAACAGATGTGTCTTTTTGATATGTAAATCGTGTTGATATTGTGGGAGTATTATGGTAGATAAAAGCAAACAAAGATCGAATCATCGAAACAAGAAAAGCAAAGAGAGGTAGTATCTATATATTTGTCGTACTGTGACCCGATCTTGACATAAAACTCAAGTCCATCCCATAAAAACCACTGCTTTATATCATCACCAATAATTAATTGGCCGTATCCTGTACAACCTCTTTTGCCTCCGCTCCTTTCTCTCCTTCCGCTTCCGCTTCCGCTTCCGCTTCCGCTTCCCAGTCCTCAAACCGATACTTACCTAAACTCCATTTCCCTGCCTCTGCTAACATCCAGATGTTGGCCATCCTCTCATCAAACTCGGCAATCAACCCCGCGTAATCCTTCCCGCCTATTTCTCCTTCCTGGTGGTGGCCGTGACCCTCCGGCCTCGAAGGGACTCTCAAAACTTTGGATGACGGCATCGCTGATGCTGATGCCCCCGTTATTTGCAACACGGTATACCCCGAGTCTTCAGCCTTTGTTGCATTTGCGTTAGGGCCAGTGGCGACAGTGCCGGTGGTGGTGTTAGTATTGACAGCAGTACCGGCGGAAGCTGGAGAGATACCGGCAGCCGACGAAGGCGATGTACCCGGGGCGACAAGAATAGAAGTCGATGATGGCGGAGAAGACAAGGGAAGAAGCGCCGCCGAGGTAACGGACCAAGTAGGTGTTAGCGATGTGGCGGAGGCAATAGACCAACCGGTGGGGTTCTCGGGGGCCGGGGCAAGGTCGACGAGGATAGGGCGGTAGGTGAGGGGGGTTTGCGAGGAGAGGAAGGTGGGAAGGGGGGACTCGTCATCGGTGAAGATGTAGTAGGTTTGGGGGTGGTGGGTGGTGGTAGGGGTGGTTATTATGGGGAGGGGGGCGATGAAAGGGGGGACAGAGTCGGAGGGGGTGGCAGTGATAGTGGTGGAAATTGTAGGGGCAGTGGCGGGGAGGTGGTGGATGGATTGGGGGAGGGTTGAGGGGGAGTGGGAAGGATATTGTTGGTGGGGTTGTTGGTGGGGTTGTTGGTCTCGTAAGGCCGTGGATGATGGCGCCGGGTCGGCGGATGTGGGGCGCGGTGAAGTCATGGAGATGAGGGTTAGGGTGTGGTGGAAGTGATGAAGTTAAAGGGAGATGAGATCTTAGTGGATTAATTAAAGGCTAAATGGAAGAAATAAAAGAGTTGTGAAAATGCGAAGAAGAAGAGAGAAAGTTATTGGATCACTTTAATGTCATCACGGCAATTTGTGTGGTTGTATGTACCGTGGCAACGGCTGTAAGCGGCGAATAAAGACTGGGAATTTCGAAGATTGATTGAGGAAGCCAACATAAAACGAGCAAAATATATAAAAAAATATGGTAATCAAGTTTTAAGAATCACCAAAATCACGATGATCTTGATGCAGGTCGATTAAAGTTCACCCTTTATCTCAACCCTCCAACTCTGAACATCTGATGGGGTTCTAGCTAACTCAACTAGGACACAGATCACGTGGTTGTCAAGTAAGGGTTTATAAGTTACGTTCTCATCCCTCAGACCCTGTTAAGCTGCAAGAGGCCCCACTTTGAATTTACCGCTTAATTTTTCAATGGCAGAAAAAAGTTGTCGCTGTGCTTTTTATAGTGAAGGAATTCTTATGATCATTTGCTGTGGTAAAGTTGGACGACGACGATACGAAGACGGGATTCGTTCATTATTTCTACTGATTTTGAGCCTTCTTTGAGATTTGAGATTCCGCTCTATCGATCTCGTCTCCTAGTCATTCTTTTTCTCTTAGGAAGTGATTATTAATTCTTTCTTTTTCTCCATTTACGGTAAACCGCAGCGTCCAGCAAATCTGCGTCGCATCTCGATACTCACATCACGCACACTCGCACACGCCGATCCCATCGATCGTGACAACCAGCCCGAGATGACAGCCATAGATATCCATCGCTGCCGCTTCGTCCCATATCCGCCGGCCGCCATCAACACCATCGCCTTCAGCCACCCCCGCCCCGATTCCAAGACACAATCGACCGCCGCCCGCGTCGCCATTGGCCGTGAGAACGGCGACATAGAAATCTGGCACCCGCGCAAAGGTAACTGGCAGCAAGAAAAGATCATTGTCGGCGCTCAGGATCGCAATGTCGACTTGTTGGTATGGATTACTGGGCCTGATCGCAAAGTGGGCGAGCAGACGGTGTTGGGGGAGATGAGATTGTTTAGCTCGGGGTATACGGGGACGATTACTGAGTGGGATATTAGCAAGGGGAGACCGAGGGGCCATGCGACGGGGAACCATGGGGATGTCTGGTGTATGACGGGGTGGTCGGCGGGGGTTGGCGGGGGGAAGGATGGGAAGAAGAATAAGGGGACGAGCAAGATTGTGGTGGGGACGGCCAAGGGGGAGCTGGCTGTGTACTCTGTGGTCGATGATGAATTGAGATTTGACCGGATTGTTGCGCGGTCAGCGACCAAGGGGACGCAGATGGTTAGCATTGCTTTCCAGTCGGATCGGGTTGTGATTGTCGGGTGCTCCGACGGCACGGTGCGCGCTTATGATATTCTCAAGGGATTTCTGCTACGCAAGATGACGCTGGGTGCCGATTTGAACGGTAGGGGCTCTAAGGATATCATTGCGTGGGCGGTCAAGTGTTTGCCGAGTGGCGACATTGTCTCGGCGGATTCCTCGGGGCAGATTGTCATCTGGGATGGCCGGACGTATACCCAGGCGCAGAGAATCCAGGCTCACGATCAGGATGCGTTAAGTTTGGCGTGTAGCCAGGATGGCAATGTTATTGTTAGTGGCGGTATGGATAGACGGACGGTTATCTACAAGAAGAATGCGGGAAGCTCGCGGTGGTCCAAGGTGTGGGGTCGGAGATACCATGAGCACGATGTCAAGACTCTAGCGACGTTTGAGATTGGCGACACTAGTGTTGTTATAGCCGGTGGTAAGTCATGGACCACATCTTGTTTCTATGACTCCCAAAGAACTCAGCTTACTAACTATTTTTCTTGTCGATAGGTCCGGATGCTACTCCTGTCCTGATCCCGCTCAAGGAGGCTGGTATGGAGAACCACCGTCGTCTCCCCATGCTGCCCCACCGCCCACCGATTACCAGTGCCCCCAGCGCTCGCCTTATTACCTCGTGGTGGGGTCAGGAAGTCCATATCTGGACCCTCATCAAATCTCTCCCCGAGCTTCTCGAGTCCGACAACACCCGCGATCTCGGCAAGAACTGGGTTCTCCTCAAGACCATAAAGTTGAAGGGTGATGCCAATATCACCTCGGCTGCCATCACTAACGCTGGCGATGCCCTGCTTGTCGCTACTACTTCTGGTCTAAAGGCTTTCAACATCTCATTTGCGGCTGGCTCCTCTATGCCTAAGCCGTCTGACCTGGCTCTGTCTACCATTGCCTTGTCCGAGAATGTCGCCTCTCTGAACGCTCACACTGTTGCCCTTTCCCCTGATGGTACTACCGCTGTCTTGATTCAGGGCTGTGACACCATATCCCTCCTTAACCTTCACCTCTCTGATGACGGCACGTACTTTGTCAATTCGACTGTCACTCCTTTGAAGCGGATCCTCCGTGACCTCGGCAAATCCGCCAACTCTAGTATTTCTTGTTATGAGCGCTCGATCATCCATGTCGCTTTCTCCTCCGATAGTCGCATCCTTGCAACCGCTGACATTGCTGGCTTCATCGACACCTGGGTAACCATTGACACTGTTCCTGCCTCTGCTTCAACTGCCTCTGATGACTCTAACGACGAAGATGAAACCTCCGTCATTGCCTCCCGTTGGATTCGCAACCCCCGTGGCGCCCTGCTCCCTAAGCTTGCCGGATCGCCTTCAGCTATTTCCTTCGCCTCCCATGTCCCCAGTGATGCCCACAGCGTCTTTTCGGCTCCTGCTGGCACTGTCATTACCGACTCGGAGGACTACACCCTCCTCGCCGTCACTGTCAACTTCCACGTGACTGCTTTCAGCATCCTATGCGGCACACTGACCCGCTGGTCCCGCCGGAACCACCGCAGCGCCCTCCCTGCGCAAATGCTTGATACTCGCGACGTTGTCAAGGGGATCCTGTGGTCTGGCTCGCGTGCGTGGCTCTACGGTATCTCCTTTGTCTTTATGTTGGACCTGGGCCAGGACCTGGAGAACCCCGCGGCGAAGAAGGCGGTGGTATCGGTTGAGGAGAGCCGGAAGCGGAAGAGGAGCGCGCATGATTCGGGCGCCGGTGGAAAGATGGCGAAAGGGGCACTGGGACCGATTAGTGTGGGGAAGTTGACGACAGGGTCAAGTGAGGTGACCGAGGTATTTGAGTATGATTCATACCGGAAATCGGAAGCCAAGATGGCGAAGGAGGAGCCGAGAGAGGAGGGGCAGGAGGGTGATGATGAAGAGGAAGACGATTATGGGGGTGGGCAGGCGGCGGAGTTGGTGAAGAGACGGGCTGCCGAATTGGCGGCGGCAGAAAAGGATGTAGAGGAGAATGGGAAGGGGAAGGCGTTTGGGATTTCGTTCAAGTATAGGTATATATTGGGGGTGGTACCGTTGGAGAGGGCGGATGGCGGGGTGGAGGTGGCGTTGGTGGAGAGGCCGCTGTGGGAGGTGGATTTGCCAGAGAGATATGTGGGGGCGAATGAGAGACGGTAGAGGGGTGAGTATATGGATGTGGGTGTATTTTTCTTGTTGCATATTTTGTGTTTTCTTTTTGGTATTTTGGTATTGTTTTTTGTTGGGTATATTGGATGTTTAAAAAGTGAGGGCGGTGCTGCTGGTACTGGGCGGGTAGTAAATATGTATTGAATAATTGTTTATTAGAATAAGTTATTACCAAGTGATTATGCAGTGATGATTGATTAGTAGATGTATCTAGTGCTACTATCTTACTCAAACTTGATATCCTTTACAAACAATCTTTACATCACTTGTTTACATTAATATTCACAATCTTTTTGAACAGAGACAGGGCGGAGGTTATATATGGAGAAATACAAAGAAAAGGAATTAGTTCAGTGACGTGGATTGTAATGGCTGATGAGGGCAGACATCCGGGAAATTCTTGAGAAAGACATTACGGATCGAGTGAAATGCGAAATCGTTGTTGGTGGCGGACTGAGAGAGTGAATCGGGCCAACGTGATGTTGAAGCTGTGTTAGTGAGCGAGATAGCCCTGGAGACAGCCTTGGTGACATAAAAATCTTCTTACCGAATTGGGAAGAACAAGGCCAGATTCAGCCAATCAGAATGCAGAGTCGGTCCGCAATTTTCTTGTGAATTTGCAAATAAAAAAAAAGCCAAATCATTATATGCATTTTGTGTATGTACTGGAATCAATGAGCCATAACCATCGTTATATACTACAAAATATCACACTATATCCCCCCAAAACACCAATCCTATTGCGGCAAAATCCGCAACGGTACATACTCCTGATGCTTTAAGCAAGCCGGCGCATGGAACAAGTGGCCCCGCCGCAACTTGACAAATCTCGTGTACAACAAACAAGCCCCGGCTACCGCTGCAAAGCTGATGAGCGTCGGCACTTGGAACTGGTCGGGCCGGTGGAAGACGGCAGTGGTCGCAAAGGCCATGAGTTCAAAGAAGTTTTGGACAGAGGCTTCGATGGTAGAGAAGGTTCCACGTTCGTGTTCTTCGACTTCCTGTTGTTGCAAGTTAGCTTCATAACACTTAAACAGCATAAGAAATCCTACTTACATCTTGAATAATCACCTGTGCTGCAAGATCATACCCCCACAGTCCAACCCGGCTCACCATCACTCCCACCACCAACCCGCAAACCCCCACCATCTTTCCCACCACTACCTCACCTTCCCCATGCGCCAAAAACCATCCCACCCCCACCCCCAGCCACCCCGTCTGCCAACAAAGCGACCAAATCCCTGCCCTCACCGGCCCAATCCACCTCACCAAAACCGGCGCCACAACCGTCGCTGTCAGCTCAAAGCACGAGCTAACCATCCGCGCAACCCCAACTTCAAAGGATGTGAAGCCGCTGGCTAGCAGAAAGGCGATCATCTGGCCGGAGAAGGAAAGCACGGTGAGGTAGAGGAGGGAGAGGGATAGCGAGGGAAGGAGCGCGCGATGGTGGAGGTACATGGGGAGGCTGTGGTAGGTGGTAGTGGCGACGGTGCGGGCGGAGTGCAGAAGGGATGAGATGAGGTTTGATGTCATGGAGCCGTCAGGGGGCCGGTGGAGGATGAGGGTGAGATGGTAGACGCGGGCGATGAGGAAGTATTCAGGGGTTACCGAAAGCAGTGAGAGGCTGCCGGTGGCGATGATGGTGACATCGGTGTCGTAGGTGTCGACTATGGCAATTGCTAGCGGGGCTAGCAACTTGCAGAAGAGGTCAATCTGGCGCAAGCGTCCATTTATCCGGGCGCGGCCGGCGGGATCCCCGGTAGTCAATTCGACGACCCAGTCTCGCTCGACGGCAATAGTATTAAGCGTTGCCGCCAGCTTCTCCACACAAGCCAGCAGAACCACCACGATAAAAACAGCAAGCTTCCCATAGTCCACATTCTCCATCCCAAGGCTCCGGCCCGTCCCGCGGAAGTACCCAGGACGTGATATGTCATCGGCAGTGCTATCCTTCGCCACCCACAAGACCCAGAATCCCACGCAGGAAATGCCAACGGCAACTCGTTGTGCGAGAATCGACAAGCGGACGACGGACAGACGCTCCCCGGTGTCGATGAGGGGACTAAGGGCGGGCGAGAGGAAGATGGCTGCGAGGCTGCGGACGAGGGCATAGAGAGAGAGTGGAAGGAGGGTTCTGGGGAAGGATGAAGCGAGGAAGAGGACGGCAGCGAATTCGAAGAGGCGGCTGTTGGCAGTGGAAAGGGTGTGGGAGAGGTAGAGGTGAGGTATTATTATGGGGGAGAGCAGGGAGCCTTGTGGGGAGGGAGGTGTTGGCGGAGATGAGTTAGGAGAGGCCAGGCGGGAGGGGGTGGTGGGTGAGTTGGAAATGAGAGGGTGGTTCTCTTCGGTCGGTGATGTTGGAGGCATTGTGTCTATTGGTAGATGGCGAGGACTGCAACTACCCAAAGAAGAACCATCATCTCGAGCCCTCCTCGGCCTATTATTTATATCCATCTCGATTTCCTCCATAACAATATCAACGACAAAAAAAGAAGAAAAAAGACCCTTTTGTCCTGCTGCAACCTAATATTGCAAAATCCCTTCTCTTAACCGCGCTATCCGCCTTCCGCTATTCGCTATCCGCCCCAATATCCTTCGTTCCCAATCATCAACCACCGGTAAATTCTGACAGCCTGTGACTAAACGCCTGCCAAGTCATCCCCCTCGGTTACAACTGCCGCAGGGTTATTGCCTAATATCTGTCGTCTTCGCCCTCGGCTTCGGCTTCTCTATCAGATTCCTCTAATTGCGGAATTTGTCAAGGTCAATGATTATATCAAATTGAAGAAATTGACGAGTTAACTTTGAGATACCGCGGGGCTTTAAATATATCATTCGCCCATATGACTTGGATGACTCAGCGAAGCTCTATTCAGAAAGTCGACATTATCAATGCCAATGTGGAAAGATCCACTTAGTACATGACATGGCTAATGACAAAGGATTTTGAATCATACAGTGCTATACGGTTACAAACCATATACTTTATCATGATAGTACAGTTTCAATAATGTCAGAGGCATAGCGTGGAGTTGAATATTCGACAATGGTAACATTGATGAAGAGATTGATAACATTAGGGCTGGGCAAGATCACGATTTACTCAATCTACCATCATCCCGGACAAACAACCATAAAAATTCATTTGTAAGTTAAGACAAAATCAAAGTTCAATCATTTCAATTTTATGGAAACTCTGCATGATATCATCGCTATGCAAAAACCCAAAACCCACCACAAGACAAGAAAAAAAAGCAAATCCCAAACAAAAGAAACCAAAAACTACGCCGACAATCTATGCAGCCGCGCAGCCCAAACAAGCTACCTAAAAAAAAAAGAATAAAAAAAGAAAATATATGTAACAAGAAATAATAAAAACATTTACTCTCATCAGAAAGTAGAGAATGTAAAAGAGGAAAGCCCGCAAAAGACAATGTATAATCAAACAAACGCCAGGACAATTACTCTCCCCGGGGACCCCCGTTCTCTGTTCTGGGTACTAAATGTCCCCCACAAGGCTTGTCTTTTCTTTCTCCGTCCGTTTGCCGTTATGAACCGCCAAATATGGATAATAAACAAAGGAAAAATCGACTTGATAGAAAACAGAAAAAAAAAGAATATAGGAAATATAACAGAAGGAATGTCGTTATGTGACCAAGACGAAGGACTGTTGCTATGAAATCAAGCCAGATAATCGAGTAGAAATATATACAAGGCGGAAGATAAAGAATATCAGGTGCCAAGTCGTTGGAGAAAAAAAAGTTTGAATGCGGATATCGGAGGAAACTGGTAGATTCCACACATCCTATAGATCCTGTGTTTATCAAGACCGTACAGAAGATTAGAAATAGAGAGATTATATGATAGGGTCTGACAAGTCCAGATGTGTCAAATAAAAAAAAGAGGCATGTCCCGCAGTAGATCAGGAATCATGCATGCAATGCAAAAAGCGAACAAATAAATGGTACAAGAATCATCAAGATCGGATCAAAGGAAAATCAAGCGCAACTCCCTCCCCCCTCCAACAAGCCTATTTTTGTTGTTGCTTATTGGCCATGGGGACCAGGTGGAGGGAACCCCCGGTATGCGGCATTCTGTGCCGCCAACCAGTTTGTTTGGTCAGCCGCCTGCTGGCGCGCAAGCTGTTCCGCCGGAACCTTGATGTCCTGTCCTTGTTGTCTGACGGGCTGTTGTGAGCTGTTGCTGGAGCCCGGGACAATGTTGGTGACGGCTTGGGCGATTGAAGCCACCACGTAGCGGCGGAGTTCTTCGTCTTCTGCCATGTCCTCCTTCTGGAGACGCACGCGGTCCTCCTTGCTCATGTTTTGCCGGCGGATGCTCTTGATTTCGTTTATAATGAACATCATCACTTCTTCGGGACACCGCGAGCGACGTTCGGCGCATTCGGCGCGACGGACGTAACGGCGAGTGACATCTGTAGCTCCGTCAATAGAAAAAGCGACACAGTAAGACATTCTTTTGCCCCAGCCCTCAGTGTAAATGGTGGGTTGATCCCACATTTCCTCAACGGGGTCAACGTGGACCCAGCGGCCCTGGTGCTCAGAGTAAACCTCCGTCCACACGTAGTCCTCCGCGTTCCATACCCAACGGACACGGCCACCAACAGCACGGCAGAGCATGCTGAAGCAGTTAGCCCACTCGCCAACCCGGCCACGGCGGGTCTGGAGAAGACGCCAGACGTCACCGTAGCGGGGGAACCGTTCATATGCACCGCAGGCACCATTCGAGCACTTATAAAGCTCGACACGCAGCGCACTGCAGGCGGTCTCTTCTGGTGTTGGTTGAGTCTGACCCTGAGCGACGGTAGGAGTGTGGCAAACAGGGCAAGCGGGGTTGTTAACCCAGGTGAAAAACGAACGCTTGAACCATCTGTGCGGGCGGTTAGTGAGATGTAACGATGCATTTTTGCTTTATACAAAATCCAAAAGTGACATACCTAAGCAAAGCGCGGATCACACAGTCCTGATAACCCCAGAGGGCACGGGGTTGGCCAAGAGAAGCGGCCTGGGCCTGCATAAGTTGTGATTCCTCCTCGGCCTCTGAGTATATCCGGTCGAGAGGGATAACTTGAAGGGCCTCATCGAGAAGACCGGGATTCTCGTACTTGGTCGGAGTGAGCGCTAGAGAGATCATCATTGATCTGAAAACTTGGGAATCACGGTCGTCGGCAGCGGGTGCGGTCGGAATTTTCGGAAGATAGCGAGGACCGTTTGATCCTTGTGATTGAGAGGCCAGGTAATGTTGTGATTCGGGCATTGGTGAACCCTGGCGTTGGTTTGTCCGGATTTCGTTCATGCGCTTTTCTTTCAAAAGAGATTCGAACTTGACTCTGAGGTCTCTGGCCCACTCATCTCCGTAAACGGCGTTATCGCCTTGGCGGGTGTGTGAGCTGTTCATTGTGATTGTGTCGTATGTGTGTTTGGCGAAAGGCGAAGACAAAAGAATTAGGAGACGAAAGGGAAACGGTCGGTGGTAAAGACGTTCCCATGCACCAAACTTGTCCTAAACTTTGTGACAGAAGATTTGGGTTTTTCACAAAGTCGAAAAGAAATTCAAGGTCGTGCCTATGACTGGTGCTAACTCTTGTTGTTTTGATGATGTAGAAACAGAAGGAAGTAGCGAAACTATCTGATATTCGGTGTCGTGTGGTTCACAGATGACGTTTGTCGATTCGTAGTAACTTCCAAAAGATGGGCAAGATGAGACGAATATTGGCGAAATGCGGAAGGTGATGATGTATGCAACGGTTTTCGAAAGAAAGAACGTAGGGTCGGTCAGTTGTATAAACGAGGGCGAAGAAGAGAACTCAAGATCGACTTGGGTGGTGGTTGATGACGAGTGTGTTGAAATAAAAAAAAAAGGTATACCGGGAAGGCGATGACGAGTGAGACGGCTTGTCGCAGGTGGTTACCATCAATAGAAGGCGTCTGTCGTATTCTGATAATGGTGAAGGTGTATGCGTGTGAAGACGATGCTTCAAGCGTAGTCGCAATTTGGATGATACCAAAAGAAATGGAGATCGGAAAAGCAGGAATTGGGAAGAATGCCTGAGTAACAGAAGAGCAGACTATTTCGCCTATATTCAATCGAGAAGCAAGTTAGTTGTACGGTGTTTGATGGAAGAGAACGAACGGTAGAGAATCATCCTTGACAGCCATGCAATAAACTACATGGATTTAATCGATGACTAGTTTACAAGGCGCTTCTTTTTTTGGAGGGGGGGGGTGAGAAGATAGCACATGGATAGAAAATGCGTTGCCTGGTTGCGCCTACTGCTCTTACTGCGTTGCTTCGCTTAGCTCTAGCTTTTTTCTCTTATTGCGTATTCGTGGAAGGAACGTGCGTGTGCACGACTACCTTTGTCTCTCACAACAGATGCTTGGTCTAACGATCACTAACGACTTGCGCAAGATGCCGCAACCTAACGCATTGATAAATTTAACATTAATTTACCTACAGAATTTAACCTTTTTTTTCTTTCTCATAACTATAGGCCTGCACAGGTGCGTTTCGGGTTTTCTAGCCAGGGGAATTCAATCAAGCAATTCAGCAAAACTTTATCAATATTCACACAAGACATCATAAATCCAGGTGTAAAAGATTGTTTTGAGTGCGTGCATTTTTGATGGGCTTACAGGCTTTGCTGCAAAAATTTACAGAATAGCTATTTAGTATGACCACCATCGATACAAGGAAGACGAAGGTATACGCGTCAGCTGTGCGACGACATAGCCAATCAGGAAGCAAGAATTCTTGCCAATTCGAGCGACTAACAGGGTGCGTATTAGGGTTATAACAGATTAGAATACAACTTACGGCGCTTCCCAGAGGTTGATGATGTAGTGGATTCTGAGACAGGCTGTCACCAGTAATCAAAATTTAATTGTTTGTAACGCAAGTACTTAAACAAAAAAAAAACATTTCCCACGATGTTTTACGTCTCTATGGCTACACATTACCATAGTGGAGATCGATCGAGGCTATTGGAGATTATTGTAAAGAACATACGCATGCAATACAAGTTGTCGTCAACTGCTTGCTATGTTCTACAGGCCTTGGACTCTAGAGTTACAATGCAGCGGGTCGGCAGGCCACGATAGACATAGCAGCTAATAAGCAGAATATGTAACTGAAGACAAGGCATCGAGCAACAACGATGATGAAACTCCGACTTACAAATACCGGCAGTCATCCTTTTGGCGGCTCATTTGATGGATGTTTGACTTGTCTCGGTGGGACTGTGTTAATGGACACAGTGATACGGAGTGGCATCTTGAAAAAAGAACTGGAGGCTGGATAGTGTCGCCTCATAATTTCATGCCAGTCACTTACCGCTACGTTTTTTTATCTGTTCCGCCCCTTCTTATCCCCTTATCGTAGTCCTAGTGACGTTCCATTCATGACCCTTTCATAGATTGCCACGAATTACGGTATCTCTATGTCGATCGACAAACCCTCTCAACTCCACACATTCCATCACCCATAGAAGCCTCCCCTCAAAAGTACCATTCTCGGCATACCGCCTCGATTTGTCAGTGATTAGCCGTCTGCCACGCAATGAACCCTCATAGTGCATCCATCCGATAGTCAGTCGGTAGTTCGATTCGAGGTGCTATTCTTCCTATATGAAAACCGATTTTTTTTTTGGTCGACTCTATGCTACTAACTTTCAATTCATAGCCTCGGACTGTTACATTTCGTCAATTGTTATATATCAACATAGCAAAAGCCTTCGGAGTCCGCAACTGTTAACTTAATCACTACATTTTTGGGTGCAAGGTTTTTTGTTGTTTTGTAACCCTAAGTTTTTGACACACCCCGGATTTCCTAATACAGTTCAGTAGCCGGAACGGATGTCGCCGCCGGGTGCTAAGCTCCCCACTGAGTTCAGTAGTTTGGTGGGGTTTCCTCTATTGGCTGGTACCAGGAGTTCCTCTTCTGTTTTAGGCGTGGTATGGGTTAGAGGGGCGATGACGAGGCTTGGCCTGGCGATTTCGCATAGCCTACCTCGGCAGATTTCATGGCGGACTCCATTGGCAAGGCTTGAGAATATATCTAAGTTCGGAACATTGATGGTCCGGTAACAGTATTACAAGGCTTTATCCTATCCAGACATCGATTTGTCTGTCTGTATATGTCTATCTATTGTCTACCTATTGTAACCTACATAGCAGATATTTGCATCTCATCGTCAGAACCTGTTATATTATGCCTGTCTTGATCTTTCGACCATGACTCAGCATCACAGGGCCGCCATAAGCACTTGTAAATCCTCCCCTTGTGTTCCTGTGTATACAAGAAAAATAAAAGTGTCAAGGCGTGCCGACGCATGAGGAGCTGGCAAGAGAAATAGATCATGTTGTGAACTTGCGTCTATGCAAAAATCCATGTCCGTTTTTTCAACCTTCAGTTCAAGACCCCGGGCCCTCCAGAGTCTGAATGCATCTACCAGTTGCCTTGAGCTCATCGTGACTTAGCCAAGTGTTTCCTCTTCCTCGAGTACAGGACAATCACCGGACCTTTGAGAGATCGCCATAACGTACACTTGAAGACCGGAGTCGTATATTGTTCTTTGTAGAAATACTTGACAAGCCAACAAGACCACTCCTGCATACATGAAGAATATGAACCTTTGTCTTTTCCAGTGATCTCAAAACTCTGGCTCATAAGCCCGTGCCAGTTCCGATTGCCTCCTCTCGGCAGACTACGACCCAACGAAGTCATTGACTTCATTCTCACATTACAGCTATCGCTCAAAGCTCAACTTAACACTCTGCAACTTCATCGTTGGTTACAAAGCTATAATCTCGCCGGCTTTTCTTGTCTTTCTTTTTTTTTTGTGGATTTACCAAGGACAAGATTTGTTTATATAAGAAAAATCCTCGGACTAGCCAAATTTCAGGATTCTGGGATCGCAAGCCTTGTCTAGATAATAACTGTTGTCCTTGCCTAAAATGAAGTTAATGATACGTCCTAGATATCATCAAACTGTCGATATTCGTCAACGTATACGTGGTGTGGTGATTCGACATATTGACATAATGACGAGTCGTGAGAAATTTTCGTAGCAAACTTGACTATATAGAAATTTTAGAACACTATGGCTTCATCTAGCCATCAAAATTGTATGCCATGTCATTGTGAAGAAACAAGTCAAATCGCAGCTTGCCGGATTTCCAGATGACGATCCGGCAACTTGGAAACTTGCCAAAACCCTTGTATTATCCTGGGCCCGTTTAATTCAGGGCCTCCATATAAGGTTTTTTTGTTAATGTGAGATTACCCACTGTCCGCGATTTTAAGTTTCCATAAGAGCATTGAAGAATGAAAAGCTTGCTCGAAAAACATGATTGACTTGCTATTAAAATTAAGCAATCGTTATTAGAGTCCTCCTGACTTCAGATAATCGCTAATATGGCCCACTTTATATGTGTATATATGTCAAAATGTAGAATCATGGTGATCCCATTTTCTGTCTTGATAACAAATTGGCCCGATTCATCAAATTTTCTCGATATGGCTGGATAGTGTTCTTGGTCTTGGGTTTCACTTCAAGGAATAATTATTGTTCAATACAACATTGATCTGGATTATGTTGAATGATACTTGCGCCATAGGGTTGCAACCCTGGACATATGATACTCAACAATGGAACCTCACTTTGATGTCCACGCTGCAGTAACAACCATGGTAAACACTTTCCAACAGACGCTATGCGCTCTAAGCACCCATTACAAGTTCCTAACTATATGGACACCGGCCAATTATCTCGGTGATTTATATATTCAAGTTCGCGTATATTTAGAACCAGAGTAATGAGTAAGTTTTGAAAGCTCGTCAAATAATACAAGAGACCATCGGATTTCTGACTTTATGAATAAGCAAACTCTTGATATGCAAATAGAAGTCTCAAACCTTGAATCTTTTCGTCTGTACTAAAAGATGGTCCCATCCTCGCTTCACTCTCATACAGTTGACTTCCACGAAGATGGTTAAGCCAGTGACAAGCCCTGGCTTACAAATGCACATGATCCAAAAAGTAGATTTATGGTTACCTGCCCTATAATTATCTCAACTTTGCTCTGTTGAGGAGTTACATAGAAATGGTCAAACACAATTTCCTTTATTCCGCCCTTGTTAAAGATTCAATTCCGAATAAAAATACCATGATCTCATGTCAGATCAACATGAGGCCGCGTAACTAAACCCTCACAGCATCATAACCTGCATCTTCAATAAATACACTTACCATTTTCAGTCCTTTCTTCACAAACCACTATCTCGTACATATTCTCTTGATCTGAAACATCAAAAACTTCTAATCACTGCCTAAAAAAGTAAAAAAAGATTGCTCATTAGGCTAGAGAATCATGACAAAAAGGTAAATAATACCAAAATTGTAGCACCAAGCTCACCCACCCTGTCAACTCCAGCCCAGAAGGCCGCGTCAGCTCTTAAAGGGAAACTATCAACTTCAAGATTGCAGCTTGCGCGTTGCGTTGCACCTTTTTGTTCCGCAAATGAGGCCGTGCGGTAAATTCGATCCCTTTTGGGTAAGAACTGGGTGTTTTCAATTCTTTTTGATAGTTTGGCAGGAAACAGGATAAATTTAATTCAATTGGCTTTAGTGATTACGACTGCCGTATTGGGGGGGGGGGGGTAAATTGGGTTTTGCTGGCTGGCAAACTCTGGCTATATTGTTTTGGGGATAACTTGTGTTAGTGGCTACCAGGATAGGATGTGAATTTTAACTATTTTGGGAAGGAGAAGTGAGAGGGTTCATTGGTGATCAGGTTGAGATCTATATATCTGATATCGGAACGGCTACTAAAAATCTGGATGTCTAGAGATATCAATAATGATGACAAGTTTTGGTGCATCAGTTGGAGCATGAAGATACTCAAGGCTACAAGACAATGATGTACACCTTTACAAACATCCACCGAATCTTGAGTCGGGATGTTCACATTGGCATCCTCCCCGTTTCCATACTCATTTGTCAACGTCAACTCTGTACCACCATCCGTGATTTCCCACATATCTCGCTACCTGTTTTTTGAGAGCTTACTTCCAGAACCCACATCTGACATTGCTTATCCCACATCCCTTGACCCTAAATCAGTCCTGTCCGCCTTATAATAATCTCGATTAGGGTGACAACATGCGCATCAAGTCTAGCGAAATCTATATCCATAACCAAGTGCGTCGACCGATCAACCCTGTAGGCTCATTGCATTTGGTGCTAGCTGATTAGTGACCCAAAAGTCGACTGTATATTATGGTCTGGCAATAGCAAATAGCACTATGCCAGGTGTGCTTGCTTCAAAGCCTTGTTCTCAGTCACAGCTTCTAGAAGTTTAATGGGGTATTATTGACTGGCTATCTATGGTATTGTGACGAAGCCACAGCATGATGTATATATAGTTGAAGGGATCATCCACTGGCAACACGACATTTCTAGATATCTATATAGAAACACTGCAATGTTCGCTCATGGGCTTGTCAGCAGCTGAAGACGCATATTAAAAAGGTTTACAGTGGTTGCTTGGACCACTTATACATATGCATAGGAACCGGTTGGTGATGGAGAGGATGTATTAGACTGTGGATGGTCTGTGTAGTTACCATGAGGTGTTGGTATTAACCTGAGATAGTGATGACGAGGTTTACGCCAGGACAATACAAATATAAAATGGATGTCGAAGGCTGATCGGGAGACAACATGTGGTTGTACATATGCAGACAGTTTGTTTCTGTGGATATTAGATATTACGTTGTGACCAGGTCTATGGCAGACATTCGTGGCATTTTAACCAGATAGTTTGGTCCCATGTCATCCAAGTGTCGTTCTAAGGCAAACTCATAGTTAGATTTTGATATTCGCTGGTCACTATTAACTTCTATACCAAAGGAAAACTTAACAGTGACATGCATCGGGCACCCACGACTTGTCATCAGTTCCATGTCTGAACAGACAAACCATAGTTGATACAAGTTCGGCAACCACCGAACTTCCAAAGTCATCGTCATCATGCAGCTTCAAGATTCAAACCTTGATTGCTTGCAAGTTTGCCCCTCAAGTTTGCGTCCCAGCGTGTTTTCAAACCTATTATCACCATCATCCTCATCATTCCACGTAGTCTCCTCGACACTTTCTTCCACAAACATACTTCGCAGGTGGTCTTATCAAGAAACCATTAATATCACGAACATACCACAATAACCATTGCTGTGATAGTTTGCTCCTAATTGCCCAGTATCTCGATTTCACCGTCTCTTCCCCCAAGTCTTGACCCGCTACCACTCTTACGCAAGCACTTAATGATCGCCAGGCAAAGTTGATCGTATACGTGCTCATTGCCATGTATATATACGTATCGATTTCAACCCTACCGCCTGATCACCCGACGTCACCAGCAGTAAGGGTACAGTGTCCCTAGTGTTCATCAATCTACGGCTATCTCTAGGGCCCATTGACAGGGTGGATTCGTCATTACTGCATGACACAGATGGCCAGAATCACGTTTGGTTTATTTGGGAAACTAATTAATTTTCTCAAAAAAAAAGTTTGTAATTTATCTACTGTTATGTCGTTGCTTGGTCACGAGGCTTGTCTGAGAATGAGGTTGGATGAAAGCCATACTTCCCATTGCTGATTCCGCGGCCGTTATGATAACAATCAAGCACCATGCCGTAACTCCGTCCAAGTTATTTGCTACTGGATTCGGCTGCCAGTTTTCTCACAGAGTTTGCAGTCATTTACTCAAAAAAGAATGTTTGCGGTGGAGTCGGTACTTTATGATTCCGATGTTCTGACCAACTGCAAACTCTGGTCTTGACGATAGAATAGCGTCAGTGTGGAAAATTTGCTATCACTGTAGCAAACTTTAGGATAACACTATATCAAAATTCCAATGCACCACTTTCAATAGAAATCTTTTGGTCAGTGTGGACTCTTTGCTGCTGACATCTCACCACTTTGTTCCGGTGACGCTGCCGAAGCCAGCACCGTTAGTGGTACTTCAGGTTTTCGTGACTTGGCAACAAGTCATCACATCTGCAAAGAGACCATTGCAAATATATCAAGACTGTCTAAGGTTCTTCCGTTTATACCTAAACATTGCCAAACTATGGTAGAGTTTATGCCAGATCAAGTAAAGTAACCGTAATTGACTGATAGCATTAAAATCTCAGGCCATGAGAGATGAAGGGTTGATAACCGACGCCGACACGCCCATCATGAGACAGGAACCGTTTGCCTACAACTATGCCATCCTTCCCGCTCTTTAGAAACCAACTCTTTCTCCCTTTTCATCAACCATCTCCCTAGCTATACATGCCCAACACTACGCCTCTACCAGAATCATCTCACTGTACACTTTATTATTCGACAACCACAAACCTTACCCAACTTGCTCGAAATATCCCGAATCGCACCCACCACCTTGTTTGCGCGGCCCCAGCTTACCCCACCCCAATCTGGCCATTTTTGCCACTTTTTTCAGTTGCCTTCCAGGATTTCTAGATGAAGGACGCGCGTTCCCTGTTGCAGGGGCGGGTTCGGGGATGCATCGTAGATAAATATATGTATGTTCGGAAGTGGAATGCGGGAGGTGGCGAGAGTTGTGTAGGTGAGTTAGGGTTAATTTGTAGATTTCCTTGCTATCATCTGGTTAGCCTCAGAATAACAGTAGAGAACTTGGGATTGTGGATTCTGTAATTACAACGTAAGAAACATCTTGAGATTGTTCAGAGATGGGTTTTAAGCAAGTGCTCAGATCAATAATATTT
The DNA here is from genome assembly GCA_002778035.1 of Ambrosiella xylebori. Classification (NCBI taxonomy): domain Eukaryota; kingdom Fungi; phylum Ascomycota; class Sordariomycetes; order Microascales; family Ceratocystidaceae; genus Ambrosiella; species Ambrosiella xylebori. Next base: position 708,218 of record PCDO01000008.1, read on the forward strand.
ATTCCTATCTTCGCTTCTTTTATGATGTATTCCATCTGCAAACACTGAACCATCTGCATGCAGGTTCTCTCCGTTGTTGTCATCATCGTGCATATGGATTTCAACCCCCGCATTGGGCTACCTTACTCTAGTATGTACATGCAGGATTTGACGACCAATAATGTCATGACTTCGATATCTATTAAATATCCGTGAGCAAAGTGGGCATAAATAGGGTTAGATACAAGAGGGTTATTATGGTTTCACAAAATTGGCAGTCACATAACGACAGGCCATTGACGTGCATGATATCAACGATGTAATAGGATTAAAGAAAAATCAAAGATTGTCGAAAGCCATCTGTTAATACACTACAAAGAACATAAAATCGTTCAATTTGATTGATAACATGGTTTAGATAAGTGCTGAAGTTGACTCAAATGCAGTCAATCAACACATAATGAACAACGGAATGTGTTCATTTATAGAAAGAACTACGATGTGGATTTTCAGATCAATACCAGCTCGCGATGAGGCTGCAATACGACCTTGGGGGTGACATTTCTGCCATAGAACTAACACCATGGGTTCATCACTATTATCTGCACATCACCAAATAAACCTGTTCCACACAATAATCAGTTTTGAATCTCGACACGTGACTTATTGATCGTCGTACACCCCACACGACCGTCACGGTGCGACAGGGAGGCAAATTGTCTGTCCAACGCATTCTCATTCAAAGGGAAAGATACACGAAGATCATCGATTCCATCACGATGCTTAAGTACCAAGACCGACCGAACTGAGTAGCGACAAGATTTGAGACAATGCAATTACCTTCATTCTCATCATCACCGCTACAAATTTAGCATGTCTCTTATCCTTGCTGAGTCGTATATCGGCGCCAACTTCTGGTCTGGCTTCCATGTTGTCCAACCCAAGATTTTGGCAACCGGGTCATGGGCGAACTATCCTTCTCCTGCTGCCGCGAATGTCTCTGGATTTAACCAGACGAGAGATACCGGGTCGATCTTGCTATACACGGATTCCTGGACGGTGGTTGACATCTCGGGGATAAACAAGATGTCATTGAAGTCCAATGGGAACTCGTATACCGAAAAGGGGAAGACGAAGTTGGGAAAGAGGGGAACAGTAAGGGTAGAGAGTACCAAGGGGTATTCGACAGGTGTGATTATTGTGGACTTGCAACATGCTCCGGGGCTCATATGCGGCTGCTTACTTAAAAGTAAGTTAGGTTTATACCTTGATGTAGTGACATATAGTTGACCAAATTGCAATATATACACAAGGAAGATATGGGGATGTCTCGCTACTTGATACTGTATCTTTGTCAGGAATTTCGACTCTTCATTCCACTACGTAGGCCACCTAATTCAGCCATGTTAAACTTCAAATAATCTATCTGAGCGTTGGTTCATGCCACTTGACTGGTCATAATACTCTTGGAAACCGGACAATGACTGATTGCCTCACTTACTGTGGCTACATAGCTCCATTAGAGTTTGTTAGTACTCCATAGAATACCGAGAATGGAGGTATATATTCTCTTTAATGATCACCTGGCCGTGAATCTTCACCCAATAGAGACGAAAATGAGTTAAGAGTCTATGCATGGCAAAGGGAGGAAGTCCCTAAAAATATCAAGAAGGGAAAACCAATACCGAATGATTAGGGGACGCCGTTGGTAGTATTTGGTGGAGATAGCTGCCAGGGAACGCGCTACTATCATGATATGAAGTTGGTATTTGATATGGTAAATACCTTGTGTATCTTAAAGTGACCATAGTGCTAACGTCTTCCAGGATAACTGCAGCAATATAATCGAGAAAGATTGGGAGAATGGGTGCCAACAGGCCACAAACATAGACTCATGTGCCGACTTTACTTCGCGTTCATCGGCATCCTTTTCGCAATTGTAGGTACAGTACCTAGATCCGGCATAGTCAGGACTCAACATTGACAGAATTCAGCTATTGGGAGATCAACTCTGTCAACGTTTATGTGCCCAAACAAAACAAACCATCAACAGCGCTCAGTGTCACTTCCCTGACTTTTAATTCGGTTTCTGCGATGAGCCTAGCTTCTAACTCGACAATTCTGAAGAACACTGTCACTACTACCTTTGAATAGAAGACAAGCTCTGCTAAGACCATTGCGACTACTGAGAATAAGAAATAAACAACACTATCAGCATCTGGTACGGGTACGAGTGGCTGTAGCCCTTAAGGCAAGATCCATTGCCAGAAGGTAGGGACGAATTTTCAGACAGGAGAGGATTATAAAGACTGCATTATTACATGATACGCCCATTATAGATTGAGCAGTCCTTCTACAAATCAACAACCTGAGGCTTATTCTCCATCCGTCCTGTGTTACCGTACATCTGCGCTGCATTAACCAACAAAGTACCCGTGTTCCCCCCTGGCCCCATCATCAGCCATCTGAATAGTACACCATTAACACCGCTCAATATGACTTTCACCATAGTTAACCATGAAGAATTGGGGATAAGATCCCAGAAAAGACCGCGTCTAGGCAGGTTCTGCAGGACTTCGTAGTGATACTGGGCGGCATCAAAGAATGCAGCTTCACGGCCGGCACCCCAGTGGACGTGGCCAAAGACGTGAAGGCGGGGTCGTACTCGCCAAAGTTCTCGAAGGAGCGATGGGCAGCCGAGGTTAAGATCCATGTGTGAGCGCTGGGAAAGGTTAGTATATGGTATGGATAGGGGGATCTTAGATGAGATGTACAGGTGGTGTGTGGGTGATTAGAATGTCAGTTTCGGCGGGCACAAGGCCATCCCAAGGAGCATTTTCAGGCATGTAAGTGAATCTGATGAGAATTAGCATAGCAACTTAATTATCAAGTACCGATTTTGACATACGCATTGTTGGGCTGTCCGAAATCTGGCAGATCCGGAGCACCAAAAACAACCAACCGGCGACCACCATCAAACTCCAGCGTCACAGCCTCCTGCTGCAGGTACACAATTCCACTTAGATCCAGGGTTTCATCACTCATACAATCCTTCTCCAGTCTGACATCCGTATCAAAGAAGTTGTCATGATTACCACAGACAACCACTTTGTACTTGTGCGGTAATGACCTCAGCCAGTCCAGCTGCTTTTGAATGACTTCACGGCCGCCGGATGAGACCATGTCACCGGCGTGGATGAGGAGGTCGCCGTCGGGGACGGGGACGATGCGTTCGTGGGTGTCTGAGATGCAGACTACGCGGATGGGATAGAGATTCCTGGGGATATAGGGAGAGCCGCGGAGGCGGAGGAGGAAGTGGTGAATGAGGGTGGTGATATGGGTGAGTGGTGAGGCAAGAAGGTGGTCAATGAGGGTTTCGGGGTTCCACTCGCTGTGACGACGCAGACCGAGGTATATCAAAGTTTGATTTATTGATTCGGTCATATTAAGATGAGATATAATGATTTGAGTATAACTACAGAGACAGAGAATGAAGGGGTTTACTTAATCTTCTAACCAGGCCATTCTGCATCATTCTAGTTTACACAACTGTATCATCAAGGGTAAGGGTTTATAATCTATGGAAACCCTGTAAAGCCCAATTGTCGTATGAAATCATATGGATAGGGTCGGTAATTTTAGGGTTCATATCTCGAAATGTTGGGTCTCGATGATGTTCCGGTCGGCACTGGAAAAGTGGGACCTTAGAGCCGCATAGCCGTTATGGAACGTACCAAGCGATCTTAATTACCTGCAACTGGGTACCAACACATTTTTGGTATCTCAAATTGTCAACATGCAGTGCCGAATTGCTAGAGACCCAGAATAAAAGTTTCTGGTCATAATTCAGCGACGGGCTCTGTACGCTTTTTATACATTTTGTATTTCCACAAAAAATGAAGGGATCCGTTTCAACTGGTGATGTTGCAGCACTAATGCTTGCTGTAGATGGTGGAGAGCATTGAGAAAAGAAAGAATGATTGCATTTCCTACAATGAAGGGGTTTCTTTTCTTCTATAGGCAGAGCCAAGCCTAAAGACAATCAAACTGAAGCAAATTGATGTGCGGGAGGTCCAGTGGGTGCAACCAACGGCGTTGATGGCCGGGTCAGGAGGGGCAGGGGCTGGGACAATAAATACATGATCAACTCTAGTTTTTGGTTGCCTGTAACAGAGACATATTGTCGAGGCAATTATATATATCGACTTCAAAACATGTCAATCTAAAGAAGTCGATTTTCTATAGGAATTAACTTTTTGCCCTTGACTCCCAATTCTCTGTGATACCTCCAACCATCATCACCATCGCCGCCAAGGCTCTCGAAGCTCTCTTGTCCCCCCTTGGCCTAATTACCGACTTCTCTGGCTGTAGCAAGCTATTATTACCCCTGGACCCGACCTAAGAAAGCTGAGGAAGGAGCAACTGAATCGCTTCATTGGCTCCCGCGGGCGCAGCGTGGCAGAGCTCTTAGCTCTTTTTTAACTTGCAGATTTCACCACCCGGCAATATTCTGCCGCATTTCAACGTCATCGTTTCGTCGATTGTTGGGCACAGCGATAGAAACTTGAACCGGTATTATTTTTTCTCTAGTTTCCCAAATCTGGGATTATCGTGAAAATTTCATTTCAAGCATCTTGTGATTTATGCTACACAGCTTAGCTTGATCGGAAGCGTTGCTATTTGTTTTGGTGCAAACTAAAGGAGCTCAATATGCCGTCATTTAAGACGTTTTACAGCGAGGAGCCGCCTGAGGGCTACGAGTCCAACCTCAAGTACGATACATCGTCACCTTGATATATGTTCAACCTCACGATAAGAATACTAATTCATCTTTTACAGCGTCGACTATGTAATTCTGTACAAGATTCCAGAAGCCGCCTCCGGTACGTCAAGCTTTAATCTTGTACTCATTGCTCACTAACACCCCACTAGAGAAAGCCGAAGCTGAAGCTTCTTACATCGAACTCATCAAACAGTTGACCACCATTGGTCTCGCTACTGAAGTCCGATCTGGTGAATCTGGGACCCTCCTTATTTTTGTCAAAGTCGCTTCCGGCCAACTTTTCTCCGACCAAGTCTATCGTGCCCGCCTTGCCGACTGGCTTCATGGTGTCCGTACATCTGCTCCTAGCCAGGAACTCAGCGAATCCTTCCGTCAAGAGAGGGTTACTCCCGCTGAGCGGCTGCGCCTGGTCCATCGTATGCTGGTCAAGCCTACCAACGAAGGCGGTGCTGGTATCACACCGCAGACGGGCAAGTGGAGATTCGTCAACAGCTTGTTCCCCTTGCATAATCACGTGCTTAACAGAAGATGGTTGCAGAGATTCAGCACTATGTATCTTCTGGAAGCTACTGATTTGGATGAGATTCGCGATGAGCTTGGTGAAGGAGTGGCTTACTACTTTGAGTTCATTCAGACCTATTTTGTGTTCTTGATCTTCCCTGCCGCGTTGGGTCTTGGTGCATGGCTAATTCTCGGACAGTTTTCTTGGATCTACGCCGCCGCTTGCTCGATTTGGTCCGTTGTGTTCTTTGAATACTGGAAGCAGAAGGAGGTCGACCTGGCTGTGCGTTGGGGCACTCGTGGTGTTTCCCAGATTCAGCTGGACCGCGCTGAGTTTAAGCACGACCGTGAGGATGTCGATCCAGTCACTGGCGAGCTTGTCAAAGTGTACTCGCCTTTCAAGCGTCTCTGCTTTCAGCTCCTGCAAGTGCCCTTTGCTCTAGCTTGCATAATCGTTTTGGGTGGTCTGATTGTCATGTGCAACTCTCTCGAGATCTTCATCAACGAGGTGTATGCTGGGCCTTTCAAGCAGTACTTGAGTCTCCTCCCGACTATCCTTTTGTCTGCTCTGACTCCGACTTTCTCCGTGATTTTGACGGCCATTGCTACCAAGCTGACTAACATGGAAAACTACCGTACCGAGTACGCTCATCAGGCTGCACTCATCCAGAAGGAGTTTGTCCTCAACTTTATGACGTCGTACATGGCTGCCTTCTTCACTTCCTTTGTGTACACTCCGTTCGGACACGTGATTGCACCTTTCCTTACCTTCTGGCATCGGGTAGCTAGCACTATCACCATGGGTAGCTTTGAGGTGAAGGCTCATGAGTTCCATGCCAACCCTCGTCGTATCAGTGATCAGATGTTCTTCTTCACTGTCACTGCTCAGATCGTTAACCTTGCGACTGAAGTCATTGTTCCGTATATCAAGCGCAAGGTTTTCAAGACCGTCAAAGAGTTCAAACACGAGAAAGACACTCCGATTGACGCTACTGATGCCACCTTCATTTCTCGCGTCCAATCCGAGGCTGAACTTGAAGTCTATGATGTCAACATTGATTACCGCGAAATGGTCATCCAGTATGGCTACCTATCGCTGTTCTCTGTTGCTTGGCCTCTGGCTGCTTGTTGCTTCCTGGTCAACAACTGGATTGAACTTCGCTCCGATGCTCTAAAAATTGCTGTCGGCTCTCGTCGTCCCATCCCTTGGCGTACTGACACTATTGGCCCTTGGGTCAATGCCCTAGGATTTCTGTCGTGGCTGGGTTCTATCACTTCGGCGGCCATCGTCTACCTTTGCAGCGACTCTGTTAACACCATTGTTACCGATCCCACGAGTGTTAACGAGACCACCCCCGACGTTATGTTAGACCAGAATGTTTCGACCCCCATCCGTGTCTCTTATATCCAGCACTCCTCACCCTTCACTGCCTGGGGTCTTTTGCTCGTCATCCTGCTTGCCGAACACCTGTATCTTGCCATGCAAATTCTCGTTCGCTACGTCCTCTCCAAGATTGAAAGCCCCGGTCTGCAAAAGGAACGCAAAGAGCGTTTCCAAATGAAGAAACGCATGCTGGCGAACCAGAGCTCTGAATCCGTGACCGCGGATGTCGGCGGGGCCCCCGGCATCGACGAGGCGGAAAGAATCATTTGGGCGGAGCTCGACAAGGAAGTTGCGAGGGCGGAGAAGAGAGGTAAAGCTATTCCTGAGGAGCTGTTTTGGCGGAGACATCATAATATGGCGGAGACTATTGAGGATGGCAGGCAGATTATCATTAACAGGTCATCGACCGCAAAGAAGACGGAGAAGTCGGAATTGTAAATTGTAAGTGGTGGGTAGGGAATATGTAGCTGAAGGGTTTTGAGCTTGATAACAGACGATGGAATGAGATATGGCGATACCATAGAAAAATGAGATCAATAGGTTTATATATAGGAAATGGTATTTAGTGTGCAATATTGACCTGAACCAGACAAATATTGATCTGTATGAATATTAGTAGACCTCCCTGCGTGAGGATAACAGCTTCATGGCATCAAAAAAATTTCAAAATAGATTACAGTCACGCTCAGAATACTTATAATAACCCTTGAAATTGATTTTGAAAATTGCCCGACTACTTGTTGGTGTAGCACATTTACAGCCCCATTTTATTGCCCAATATGGAAAGAAGACTAGTCAGACTAACAGTGACCAGTAATCATTCTTCTCACAAATAAGATTCACAATCAGAAAACTATTATACATGAGTCAAAGATGAACACTAAAATTACGGTATAATTAACATACATGTACTAACCTAGACACCAAATTCCCATCACCCTCACTGTCACTCCCCCTCCAACCTGCCCTCAGCCCTTCGGCAACTCCCGTCCTGGCTCCTGCTCTGACTCTCGACAAAAAGAAACGTGCACCCGACCCAACAGTCTTTGATTTTTGTGCCGATTAAAGACATTCATGTCTCTATATCCCTGATTGACTTCCCGAGACAACGCCTGCATCTCCTCGAACTTCTTGGCCTCTACGAGCCGCGCATTGTAACGAAGAATCTTGTCCATCTTGTCTAATGACTCGGCATGGGAGCAAAAGAACCTAGGTATTGGACCGGAGAGATTCTTTTGCAACAACTAGAAATCGCGAAGGAAGATGTTAATGTCTATCATCCTGCTGAATCTCAGGCGGATGCGTTCCAGCGAGGCATCTCCGTTCCATAGATCCAAGGTCTGGAAGTTCAAAATACTCAAGTCTCGAGACTCCTTGATGAGTTGAGATTGGAAATCTTGGAAATCCCACTGGAAACTCTTTACAGTGATGGATTTCTCGATGAAGTCGGACTCAAAAGCCATATCAAGGAGCACATCTCGGCTATCTTTGGGACCAAGATCTGTTGGGTAAAACTTGGCAATGGTTGCCTGGGCCTTATAGACGGTCTTTGTGAGGCTACTCTTGTCATAGTCCCTGCATATAGCACTCCGCCTGTTCTTAGCTGCAGCTAGCTTCCTATCAAGATACAGGCAATGGTCAAACTTGACCCAGACTACCTGAACGACATTAAGAAGCCGTTTCTTCTCGGAACTAGCATCACCAAGAACATTCAGCAGTCTCTGTAACCTCGGCACCCGCCCATTCTTTATCGCTGTGGCAACGACGCGGTCCAGAGCATTTCAAGTATTGGGGACGAAACTAAAAATCTTAGTCGTAGGGCAAACCGTAGCGTTGGCCTCTTGACCATTGCCATTGCCACCGACAAGTGTCTTACATTGGCGGGGATTTGAGGGACGGAGGACAAGAGCCGTAGTCTTTTCGAATGTATTCTAACGGTGTCTGATGCGAGCCACAGAGGATCCCCGCAGATTGTTCAGGTGAATCTGGCGTATCACTCTGGTGGAAGGAAGAGTGAAAAAAGGCTTAGGAGGAGCCACAGGAAGCTTTGAGCATCTGTATGCTGGGGCAGCACTCAACAGTGACGACACAATTCCGGCCATCTTTTCTGAGTTGCTGTCCGAGTCGTTATCGGCAGATTTGGGTTTGGCATATTCAAACTCGTCGATGTCGAAGTCTTCCAGGCGACAATTCTCATACTTGTCCTCTAAGTCATTAGAGCTAGGGCTAGTTTCCAATGAAGGCGTTTCATAAGGTTGCTCTGGGCTTGTGCTCGAAGTGTCGGTTTGACGGATTGGTGTATCGGACAGCGGCATTCTCTCCTTGACACTGGTAGAAGAAGAGCAACAGGCTGCAATGGGAAGGATTGGAGTACAGCGAGACGCAGTCCGAAGAAGGGATCTCTTCTTGGCTGGGGAAGCAGAATAGCAAGGAGAAATAGATCGCTCGACTTGAGACATGATAAAAGTACAGGACTTCAAAAGCAATATAATAAGATGCTTTTTTTCGTTAGGAGATGAATATTGTTGGACTATAGGAAGGATGTTTAGACAACAATGAAGAATATCAGTAATCTGACGAAGAGAAGAAGGATAACAAACTGTCTTGAAGACTTTGAGAGGGGGATTGACCTCTATATAAACTTCGGAATTTCTCCGACTGGTGGCAAACATTGTTTTGAATATTGTGTGGTTACCATCTCCATAATCTACGTTGGGACAATTCTTGCCGTTGTGGACATTCAGCCCCGACTGTATCAATAGTGTTAATAGCCCAATTAGGAAATTTGGTTTGAAACCGGAAGGAACCTGTCTACGCATGTAAATATTCGATATTTTTTCTTCGATATTTACAGCCACTCAAACAACCGGACTATCTATAAATCTAAATTAATATACAATATTTATCCTTTCCATACTGACGAATGACTTCTCAGCTTCACACAACTATCGCTATTGCCTAGTAGTCGCATGCGGTGCACCATAATCTTACTCACCCGAGCCTATTTCGAAAGCCTACCCCGCTCTCATTTTAGTACAAGGCATGGCTAGAGGTCAATGGAAGTAGATGATAGCGTTGACCAACTGTCACGGATGGACGGCATGCTGGAACTTGGTTACCTATGCGATTCTCGCACCGACGGAATGACTACGAAACCCAGTCTCGACATTGCCGGCAAGACAGACAACATAATACCATGGTCATGCTAATTTAGTATATATTATATATTAATAACATTTCAGACTAGTATTGGGCATTTATTCGACGACATGTAGCATGCCATCGCTGTCACTGGGAATCAGTGATTTTGACACTCACTCAATTTGGAAACCTCAAAGGGCAAAAATATTGGATATCTATTGATTGCATATCTCATGACATAGATAATCAGACACTAAACTATCCAATGAAAATTCTTATAGAAAATAACCTGCCAACTTTATTTGGATGGAGATGAAAATTCAACAAACTCGGCCACGAAAACTGACCTGAGTATAAAAAGAAAAACAGAATAACGATGATCCATTTGTTGTTATCATTCCTGGTATCAAAGCTAAAAAGGTAGTCGCCTTCCCGGGACAAATCATTAGTGAAGGAAGCTGAAGTGGCGGTTTCTCGGAACGGTGAGCTTGATCCTGATTATACTCGTGGCGTCATACGGGTTCATTAAGCAATCTCGTGAGAACGCTCCATTGACACACAATCGAAATTTATGGATAGAAGATAATAGTGTTCACAGTAGCCTACACGGTCTTGAGTTTTGTAAGATTGTGGTAGTTTCTGTTGATCAGAAGATTTAACATTAGAATCTCAGGGTCTTGATATTCCTTTTTGCAAATAAGGCTGAAGCTTCTGGATGTTTAGTAGTAATATGGAAGGTCTATCGCGTGACCATGTGTCAAAACACAAGTTCCGAGCTAACTCTAGAATTTGATTGAGTGTTAACTATTACTGACTTTTACACTACCGATGTATTCTAAATATGAACGGTATGACCTCATTTAATACTCAATATCTTAGATATCACTGTATAACAATGCAAGAGTTTGCTATCGTTGCCAAGCTCAAACTTCAAATGGGTCATGATCTCTTACTCTGAGCACATATCTATCTGGTGACATTAAAGTCAAGCGACCACTCAGTTTTTATACATCAAAAAGAAAAGAAAGGAAAAAGGAAAAACAATGCATCTCAAAGTAGCTTTTGCTAGCTTTGTTAGTTTAGACTATTATTGGATGTCTACAAATTATGCTGGTTTATTGAGTTTCTGCTTCTAAGCCGTAGTACTACCTGAACCCTCTATCTTAACTCAATTCTCAAAGTTTTGTTGGTTGGGTGGTCACAATTCCCTTATTGTGCGAGTGATGATGGGTTCTATATAATTAACCAAAGAGATAGCCAATTCCATCAAGATTCTGGCAGAGATCCAATGAAAAGATTTCAAGATCGTGATCGCAAATGTTCCCAGGATCAACTGCCCTCCACTCCCCGGGATTTATCTATAGAAGAATTTTTTCAAAACGAGTATTGTAATCCTCAAAAGCGAAATAAAACATCAACAAACAAATATTAATAAGGAACTTAACTACGCTGCTTTATCAGTTGACGATCTCCAACTTCCTATAATTAACCCTTACTTATAACCCTTTATCACTATAATAACACCCCTCCCAACTATGGCCACCCCTTCTTAAACCCACTAATCCATGAACCCCAGAACGACCAGGGATCCACCCTAGCCAATCATCGACCTCGTGCTACAATACCACGATATCATAGGCTGGATCGTGGGGCCTCTCATTAACCTTGGGAAAACGACATGACTTGAAATGTGTGTAAAATGGCAAGAAAGCGCCTTGTTGAATGGGAAATAGGACTTGGTTAAGCGGAACGATTGTGTGTGAAAATGTGATGAAGAAAGAAATAACTTGCGAGGTCAAAGCAACGTTCATAACGTTTAGCACATTAATAGATCAATAGACGACAACGATGTTGTTCGACAATAGGCATCAAAGGCCGTGATGAATCAACCGACGCCTTGAATACGTTCATTGACGTCCAATTATAGTCTATCCGTACCACTGGTCGACATGATTGACCGCTCATCAGTTCTGTATCCAAATACAGACAGTTCATTCCACACACCCCCTCCCAGCCCCGGACATTAACTAACCAATAGTCTCTTTATATGTTACAGTTTCTCATTATCTCGGTCATTCTCCCACGCACTAAGAAGACACTATTACACTCGCATATCACGTTCATTATAGCCCACTCTTGCGCCCTTCCCGTTCAAGAAAAGAATATAGCTCTACTATCCGCAAACAACCCCCACGAAACAATCCCGGGAATCCAAACGTGTTATGTAGCACAGGCCATTGTTGCCTTAGTAGCTTTGGGAACGTGTCTATGGTATGATGTCTACGGGGATGCGTGAATGGGAGGCTAATTATAAATGCGGAGAGGGGCTTGCTATGATTCCGCGAAGCGAAATTGTAATGGGGCTGTCGATGGAAGGAAGTAGTATCAATCTTGGAATCCGAGCCTAGCCTGCATGAAATGACGACCCAAGATCACTTAGCATTACACTAGATCAGCAGCAAGGCCAGAAGATGCTGAGGTCAAGCATTCAGAAAAAGTAACTCCCTACGTGAAACTTCACGCAAGACTTCATCCGCTGTGCTACAAATTTCGTGTGCTCCTACGTTATCCACTTTCTCTGCATCTTGCTTTCTCAATTTTCCAATCGAAGTACCGACTTCTCAATCCACATGTGTCCCTAGTAGTAAAGTCAAAGCAAGAACACCCAACCTATATCTCGTAATCAAGTTAGAGTGATACATCATACATTGTCCGTATGGCTTCTCCAATTTCATGTAATGGAACCCTCTATGACCATTTAGACCCCCCGTGTGTCAGGAGGGTCATCTCATGCTTCGTCACATAGTAAATATATATTATCGAGTATCATAGAATGAGATATAGCAAACATTTCTCCCAAGACTCCGATGCTGTGGAATCACATTGGTTGGCCATAGGTCGTGGTGATATCTAATACAAGATGATGACCCAGAGCGGGCGGCACCAAATTCGGAAAGCAGATGTGGCGATCAGTAGCAAAGAAACCACTTGAGAATATGACTGGATACTATTAAATTGTGAGGAGTTAATGATTTTGAACATGATCAAGATCACATCACTGAGCAAGAGTCTTAAAGTACAGAATGTGTAGAGGTATACCAACCGTCGATCAATCCTTTTATCTTCGATTTCACACGAGCATACAATCAGATTGGTACAAGTAGTATCACCGGGCGATAAATATATCACGGATCAATTTGTTGATGGATACTTCAATCAAGCATTAAAATTATCAAGGATGGTTCACTAAATGTACACCATGGTTGTCAGGCCCATATTTAAGGGATAGTACGCAACAAAATACCTAAAGTGAAGACGAAGCTATTGGCAGATCATGTCAGACACCATCATCAATTTACAGGGAATATAACCCATCTGGGTCACCGCCCATGCAATTAGCACGGAATCCCAACCATCAAACAAAAAGCCCCAAGTCAAGAACGTGTCCACCACTGCAATTGCAACTGCAATCACTCGCCTGCCTGTTACCAGCTGTTGTAATGCTGCAGACCGAACATTGCCCAGTCACAATAAAATGTTGAAAAGCCATAGGCAAAACTCCATCTAGCATCCATCTGCTGGGCGTCGCCACGTCTCCAGCTATTGGCAGGTGGAACACATAAGAATAGTGACAAAAAGATATTTATATCTCTGTATGTGTTTGGTCTGGTGAAACTGAGCACTACAACCAGGCGTTTGGATAAGAGAGCATGTGCAGCTGGGGCACCCATAGGGAGAAAGTTGGTTCGCCTTGGGAACGAGGGGTTGTAAAGGAGCTTGAGAAAGGTGAGAAGACAGAAGAGCAGCCTTGTGATATTATGAAAATATGTCGTGAGAGAAGGTCTAGGCTTCTACTAGTCTATTAATTGTATCTATAGTTTTTATTTACAAGTCATTATAGACTAATTGGATCGAAGTGGTCGTGAGTATAACTCTACAAGGTTCCCCCGCACAGAGTAGACTCAGGAGGGGTCGCTCTATCAATCGACCGTGATGCTTAGATGGCTGTCAATTTCCTATAAAAGCTGAAAAGAAACAATCTCTTGACACAGAATAAAGATGCTTTGGAATATCGCGAGATGGTTATTATTGGGGTTTTATTTATCGACCGGTATATGAAAGGTCAACAGGCAAACAATACAAGGCGGGCGTTTTCCTTCTTGCGCGTTTTAAGTAATTGCTTCGATGCTTTCTTTGATTTGCCCAACCGAGACGACAAGGTGACGTGGGGGAAAGAACCTCATTTTTTTCATGACTTGGCTTCTTTTTCATATTTGAAACCGCATGTTCGCAGCCTTGTTTTTTTCTTCTGTCTTCTGTTATTCTATTTCATTTTGTGTTTCCCATCTTATCTTTGGGGGTTATTGTTTTGATTAGTACATCTCTTTTTCGGTGTTCCCAGTTGTGTAAGCTCCTGCCATCTTACACCCAGAATAATTCCAGGACAGGAAGTCACGAAAGATCTTCATGGCCTTCAATCTGCGCTAGTTCCACGAGCTCAAAGTACATCTTTACCCAGTGTCACCTCGTTTATTATCGCCAACTTCAAAGAGCAAAGACTTGAATTTCCTTTTCTCTGTTCTCCTAGAATTTCATTGTCACCTCAAGTCACACTTTGACGTGTTGATGTTGAGCTGCGTCAAGGCTTCATTAACACTTCCTTCCCGAACCTACTAATCATTGCGAGCGACGCTCGAGCATTACACACACGACAGTCCTCTTGGTAGGATCTATCCTTTTAAGTTGGCATCCAATATATCATCTATCAAGCCGTCATTCCAATCTATCAATTTTTACCTAGCAACTAGTCAGATCAACTACAGATTCGATCTCACAAAGGACCTACATTCCAAGCCCTGTGAGGTACAAAAACACGCCGTTATCATGGATCAAGTCAAAGATCTGGTTCTAGCGCCCTTCTACGACATGGTCGAGAAGGGCAAAACCGCAGTTTTGAATGCCGGTGAAAATCCCGAGATGATTATGGCTGGCCAAAGCCTAGTTAAAGAAGGCGAACGTGCATTGAAACGTATCGAGCCACAATGTCAACGGCACTACAATGAATTTGGTCTCAACTTCCTTGATGCTCTCAAGGAGCATGGTATGTTGCGTCTATCTCTTGACCCGAATTCTCTGACAACATACCGCTAATCAAATCTTGCTCATCAGACGAAATCGCCGAATATCGCAAAGAACTCACCAATCTACTTTGGGAGTTTGACGATTTCATAGAGTTTAATGACTTTGATCCAGAAAAGTACACCGAGCTTCAACAAGTTTCACGCAAGGCAGCTCCTCATCTATATGATATATTAATGCGCATGCGTCTGTACCCTCCAGTCACTACCGCTATGTCAACATGTAGTGGGTCATCCGGTGATGCTGGTTCCATATCTCCTCGGCCTGAGTCACTCACTCTAGACTCTTTGGATTTCAATTTTCCGTTATCAGAAGCTCAGGGCCTCTGCTCCCAGCTGCTGGCCATGTACCAGTCCCAACAACAAAGTCCTACTCCATCAGCGATGCAAGACTTTGAATCACTGGGAATTCATCAGCCAAGACCTCAAGTTGGCAATATCTTGGTCCGTTCATCGTCGACTATTCCGCCTCAGCTCTCTCCACCATCAGCTATCCCATTTCCACCACGTCCGCCGTCCGCCAATCCATGGGATCCCAATATCAAACCAGGTAGTCATCGCGGTACAAACAATATACTTCCCCTTCCGATGCCTCCCCGCTCGTACACCGTTGACAGCAATTTCAACATTCATTCCGGTGCCCATGAAAAAGCGCTTTCACTACTACAAACTCTCTCATTTGCCGACTCTCGGCATAACAATCATAGTCCTAACTTGGAGATGAGTAATCCATTTAGTACATCTGATTTCGGGAGTTCCAGTGTGAGTATACAGTCCGATCTTCCTAGTCTTCCTGGCATGGGGTGGTCTGATAGCGTCAGCGGCAATCCACGCTCACAAACTCGTACTATGTCAACTAGCTCGAGTCTTGTTCCTCCTCTTGAAGATTCGCCAATTTTGGGTGTGGCAACTCCCGTCCCCGCAACTTCAGGATCATCTATGAGAATCAGTGTTCCGCCATCCACAATCCCAGAACATGGCGCATTTTCACCTGACTCTTCCACTACCTCATTCTCGCATCGCAATTCCACCTCCAGTATGAACAAACTTGGTCGTCAACGGTCTCTAGAGAGCATGCAGGGCAGTAACCAATCTGATCATCGGAGATCGAGATTTTCTTCTGCCGATAGTCATACTGGAACCGTCGCCACTAGTGTTTCCTCGTCCCCTACTGGCGGTTCCCACGGTTCCAGAACTCCGCAAATGAAGGATATTCCCGATTCTGTACCTGAAGAAGTCTCTAGTCCCGGCCATGCGTTGCAGAGTGATGATGGATTGATTGTTGTTGCCGTCGAAGATGCTGATAACAACAAGGACTTGACCCCTGACCAATCTAATCAAGTCGTCCCAACTTCTAGTGCAGTTCCCACTCTCAAGCCGGCGCTGATTGGTCCGCACTCTTCCTTTAATCTGTACAAGGGCTTCTGCAAGGGTGCGTACGAAGTTCTTAATGGTGATATTGGTGTAACACTTGTGCGGAAGCAAACGTTCAATGGGTCGCACACAGTTGGTCGGTGCACACATTGCATGTTTGAGTTGGACTATAAAGAACTAGAGTATGATTTGAATAATGACGGTAAGCAAAGTGTAAAATTATTTCTACCAAGATAGATTGGCTAACCTGTTCTCCTGTAGACCGTGGTAACTTCACTCTTGTCAATACTGGTTTCCGTATTCGCTTTCTCCAAAAGAGTCATGTTGCGACCAGGCGTAACGATGAACAGTTTTATGCCTGTATGATCTGTGTCAATTTAGGCCAGACCGTGGAGGAGTCTGATGCCACTATCTTTTTTACTCAAAAAGATCTGTTCCACCACTTGTCCCAACATCCTCGCCCGTTGCCACCAATTGATGGGCTGACTATCGTCCAGACTCCAGAGGTCCCCCCAGAATTCAAGAACAACTACGATCTTCACATCAAAGGTCCTCAAACCATATCTTTGACCTCCTTGAAGGCTGGAGATATTGCCAAGATGCCTGTCGGTATTTGCAAAGAGACTATCAAGAAGCTCTATGGCATGCGCATGCTCAACGATCATACTCCGGCATTCGAGATGGCTGAAGGGGCTCGTGTAGTTGGTATCGAGTTCGTAGAAAAGTATGAGGGAGAATGGTGTATGGGCTTCCACAATGGTGTCTACGCCTCGTTCCCCTTTGATGCCATCCGTCTTGAGCATCCTATTGTTGAGGCCCTCCACCGCAATTCGGGCAGCACTGTCCGCGCCGTAGCTCGGTGGAAGTTTGCGCCCAAGTACAAGAAGGAGTACAAGGGCGATTGGCTCAAGTTTGACAAGGGTGAAGTCATTACCAACATTATTTGGATTTCCCGGGACCATTGGTGCTGGAGTGGCATCACATCCAAAGGTAAGTGGGGCATCTTTCCGTCAAGTCACGTTGATATAAAGACCATGGTTGAGGGGCCAAATAATAGCGATGAAGCAAGTTTGGCAAGCTCAGGGAAAATAGCCAGGATGGATGGGGGGTCATTCTTGAGGAAGTTTAAGAATAAGGAAAAGGCGCCGCCACTGCCGAGGTTGTTGTAATGGTGGTTTGGATGGTGTGTTTCTTTCTTTTATTTAGAATGGTAATGAGATGGATGCCATGAGATAGAGTGAGTTTTATCTGTTTTATGAGCGTTTAGATGTTCTATTTATTGTCATGTTTAAGACAGCCTTTTTCTCTTTTGTATGTTCGATGATTTAGACAGATATCAAACTATATACTCTTTATATGTTCCATTATATATAATCAATGTACTTTCTACATCACTCTCTGCGCTTCTGTCCGTCATATGAAATCACTGCTATCTCTAATCATCATCTCCATCTCCATCTTCCATCTCATGAAATTCCCAGTGGCTAGCAACCCCCCTTACACTTGCAGGTCCCACTTCCTTCCATCTTAATTAAATACGCCAGCTCACACTCCATCGTCTGTCTCTATCAAGCATCCGCTACTTTACATATTGTGTAGAGACGTACTCATTGTGCCTGGATCCATGGTGCGTTCCACTCTAATGATACAAAGAGTGAGGTGTGGGTGGACTTTATTAAGGCATGACATAAGATATATATCTTGATCTGTAGATTCTGCGATAACGATGTGGGTGATATTATTATATTATCATTCATAGATACATTGTATGGTCAGCACGTTGATAATCTATCCGGTATCTATGTATTCTATTGTCAACGACGAGTGAATTTTCCTATCTGACATATAACCCTACCCTGCAACCCTTATGCCCATCCGGTCCCACTTCCGCTTTCTCTCCATCAGCTCTCACCCGACATTCCGTGATCCCGGGATAAAAAATCTCAGGATAGAAAAGGAAAGAGGGGAAATCACGCCTATAAAAAAACAGTATTTTATACGTGCTATACACTATACAGGTAGTTACGGATGGAATTTGTCAAACTTATATCAATACTTAGGTAGCGGGTGGTGATAGTAGTCAGCGGCCACTTTTCTAAGGTGGGTGGGTTCAGGACAGGGTTCCAGTTCAGAAATTAGGAAGATGAAGGTTATAGCAGAAAGAGGCATTGGGGAGAATGAATCAATACAGTCTTATAGGTTTATGATAATAATGTGCTTGTTTTTGCGTGAAAAGATCTCATTAAGAGAGACGAAGAAATAGGTGAAATAGCCGATGGTCAATAACCTAACCCTGATTTTTGTCACTGCCAGGGTTAATTCCATTCAGAAACACCAATCTACGTGTAATGAACATTTCCTTCCAATTCCTATCGGCCAATCACCATTGTTAAATAGTGATATTTATCCTATATAGACCGCCGCCCTATTTTTTTAGCCTATCACGGTCACAGGTGTTCTGTATATAGCATAATGTGTGGGTTGGTACCGGCTGGTCAGGACACAGGTTGTGATAATTTTATTCATCTAAGCAGAAACATGGAACACTGACTAGAAATAGACTTTAATGTCTTGGGGGAGGGGGGGGGGGGGGGTGGAAGTGGGTTTGCCGTTGGATATAGGACGCAGTTTTCAGGATGGAAGTTTAAGGAGATTACCTGGTGTATTACTAAGGAATTGACATTGGCAAGTCATCACTAGAGAGTGTGATAAATAAATTTCACGAACATGTCCCGAATGTTTGTCAGCTACCATCAGGCAACTGATTGGAGGATATGTCGGCGAGCATTTGTTCGTGGTCGTCGTCATGAATGGGTTAACATGGCTTAGCATATTTATGCTAACAACAAGCTACATGTTGACCGTCGCCCAGTTTAAGCTTATACTGGATGTATAATGTTTCGGTCATAGTAGAGACATAGCTACAACATACCATCCAACCTGATAAGAACCTCCTGTAAAAACAATGAATAAATAAACATCAGAAATATCAAGATACCCGGCTTCATAGAAAACTAGACACAAACCGAGCGTCAGCCATGTTTGAGAACTGACCTCTCGAGACCAACGCCATTGCCCATATCAAATACACAGGTGCACTAGAACCCCTTATTGAGAATCAAGAGTCAACGTTCCCCTATGGCTTGCGGGCTTGTCAAAAAAAAGGCAACAAAAAACATGAAGAGGCCATATGACGATTCCGTCATGGAAGGCATCGGCATCGATCGTTGATGGGCCAGCCATGTGCGGATACTCGTTAACCAACATTAGGTATTTTGACCACGCACAGCCAATCAGCCCATCTCATTCACCATCCACATGTTTTTTTTACTTTTATTTTTTTCTAATTTCTCATTTTGTGAATCCCTTCGCTTTTGATGAATTGACCGACTGCCAGAAATCCCACTCCGCTCTGACAGCAGCGATCCTCCTTACTTATTTACCCAAAATCTCTAGGATTCCGCAAAGCAACATCTTTCCTGCCCGCCACAAGTCTGTCACTGGTCCTTGTCTATTGTATCTAAACCCCTTCCCGCGATAATCAGATACTGTATGGAGAAGCGGACAGCTGATAGTACTGAGTGGTCCATTTGGTGAAAAAAAGACCAAGCACACGCGTGGCGAAGAGAGGAAAGAAAGAAAACAGGAGTGCAAGGACGCTCTGCATGGCGTTTGCCAAGAGTCGGCATATAAGAAAACTCCCCGTAAATGAGAGGTGGCCATGTGGAGCGGGTCAACCCCCACGCTGGGGCCCCCTTGTTGACTAGAGGTGACAGTGACAAAGTTGAAGAGGGGCCGACTTGCAACAACTATTTACAAAATGTTATTATTCAAAAAGTGACGAAGAGAATGTAAAGATAGAGACAATGGCATTCTCTCATTGGTGATATTGAGACCCCTGAATCGGCTATAAAAAGGCCCCCTACCTGACACTGTCACTATCAATCAACCTTGGACAATATACATAGGCATGAGTTTACTTGTGATGATTAACAAGTGACTATTAAGGAAACAAAAGTCTTTTTCCTTTCCCAACATCCTCCCCTTTCCAAATGTGCCCCGTCTCTTCCGCATCCTTATTAACGGCAAAGGATTGGCCAGCAGGCCCGCTAGAAGCCGCCTAGAAAACGGGGTCCAACACGCGCTATTCCTCGCCGCCGCAACATCGACGCCCGGTTTGAATGTGATGTGATGGTCAATATCTACACGATAATGCTCAGATAATCAAGTGTCCTGTGCGGAATATGGGCCGGGATTTTATATGCATAGGGATGTTGTTGAATTGAAATTTTCATGGGCTTCCTTCTTGACTGGATGCAGTTGTGTTCCCTATATTGGTGCTATTGGAACCTTTGTTGGGTGATCGATGGTTCTCGTGTGGGATGGGGTTAATCTCGGTGATCTGGCTGACCGGCTGGCTGCAAACTTGCGTAGTTTGTGAAGACGTGACCAGTAAGAAATCTCCACAAAGACGAGTCTTGGTATAATGGTATCGTATCGTCAACTTTATGTAATCACACAAGTGAAATATACAGACTTACACTCAATGCTAATATCACCACACAACTGCAACAGCCACCCAATAAGCCTTGATCCGCTGTCCTCTTTTTCTCCTTTGCCAACTAATCCAGCCAAAATTAAACCTACAACCTCTCAAGTTCACATGAACAATCCATCTCGATATTCCCTGTCTTCCCAACTCCCGGGAATATCACGTCGAAAAAACAAAACAGAAATGAAGTTTCCGCCTTCCTCCACCGTCCAAGCGCTCTGGAGCAGCCTTCCTAACCCGTTCTAGCTCCGTCACAGAATCTGCAGCCCAATCTATCACTTGCTAAAAGGCGTAAATGTGTAGATGTATGTCATCAGCCTTGAGGTTGAACGTCTATTGCCTTAGCCCCCAATAATGCGCGTGGCCATACTGCATTTATCTGTCTGTGCTGTTTTTCTATAGGATACTGTGTAGAAGAAACAGTCGGTCATGGAATCTAGCATCAATTGGCCCATAGAAGCTTTCGGTGGGTTAAGCACTTTTAACAGAATGGTCGTATTAATACAGCCGAGGATTCAATCTTGACATTGACCCTTCCATACCATGATGCGGCTCGTAGATTTCAAGACTTAGTGGGTCATTATAAGCATTTCATATACGATCAACGTAGACGGAGAAATTCGGACATGTTTCAGAGAACACAAGATGTCTCTAATCGATCAGATAACATTAGGACGCAGACCTCACCAACTACTTAGACAACGTAATCTTACCGAGGGAACTCTAGAGCCGATAGAACTGTGAAGCCAGAAGACTCTCATTGTCCGTTCCTTCTGGGAGAAAAGATAACGGGCTCGGTATCTCGAATGAGTAAAAAGAGCGAATTCTCTCTCTCTCTCTCTTTGGTCTTGTTGGTTAGTTTCTACCCTTAAACGATGTTGCATCTGGACCTGCGGATTATCCGGAAGATAGCAGTGTTGGAAACAAGGTTGCGTCAGTGAGCTATTCGGAACCATCAATACCTTTTTTTTGTTATGGTGGGTTGCAATGCCCCGTTTGTTAGTTTTTTAGTGAGTTTTTTTTTAGATTTATTTAGGAACGTTATTGTGTGTCACGTGTTTCGAAATACGAAAGGGGAAGGTGCAGTCACTTTGGGTGGGTGGCGATATCAAGTTTTTTTATGCGGCTTGTCACACATTGATTATCTGCATACAAAGTCTATTTTATAGGAAGGTAGACCTTTACCAAGATATCAAAAACACTACTACATACAGAAGTTAAAAAGGATGGTTCAATTGAAAGTTGGTCTAGTGACTTCATAAATTTTTAACCTGCCCTGGAATCAACAGTATTTTTCTTGTTGTGCATTCACATATTTATCTTCTCAGTAGGTTTATGCCGCTTGAACAGCAACAATGTAGACATCCATCACTGAGTTGCCGACCAAACAACCCCGAACTAAAAACAAAAAAATCTCCGACAGCGAACCATACATTTATCCCATCATCATCCCAACATCGCCTTATACGACGTAATTCCCTCATTTACAATATCCCTCCTTTCCTCTCCTGATAAAGTAGCAACCCCTTCTTTTATTTTGAAGGAGCTTTTGCAACACTATGATCGGCTGACGCAATGAGCAGAGTCGTCGTATCCAATCTGACAAACAGATGATAAAGAAATAACTCACTAATGCTAATTACGTCTCCACGCCATGCCAGTATACTCAATAATTTAGTTAGTATCAATATCTTTTAACCATACTCCATGCTGTATGCACTGTTTGACCCGGTTCCAACACAGAATAGAGTTTGTAACTTTCATCGCAATTCCAAACTCCCACCCCCAGCTTCATTTCCATCCATCCAGACCTTTTCCTTGGGACAACCATACAACTACCAACTAGCAATGAACCAAGATGAATAACAAGCCTATATCGATATCTAGTAATTATCCTGACAAGCGTATATGTATATCTATACCGTAATCACAAATAACCGTCAGAACATGCCTGTCTCTTGTCGTCTCTTTCCCTTACAGGACCCTCCCATGTCTCAACACGACGTCTTGTCCTCCGTAATACAAAATGCCACTTCTCCTCCCTGCTTTCCCTTCTCACCTCTATCCGCCGCCGGTCATCTTGTCACGCATTACACAACTGCGGTCATCGTGACACTGACTTGTATATTCACGTCACAGTCTGCATTTCCCATTAGCTATCGTTTGTCTTGTATTTGTCGTTGCATGAAAGTGGACCACTAGAAACAAAGTAATTACTCTATTAGGAATTAGGTATTGGAGTTCGAACCCGTTATCAAAGTTGTACAGGTGCATACGGCTACAAAGCATTGCGGACAGCCATTGAAAACCCTGATGACGAGACGATTCGGGATCCATCGCAAAACCCAGTAATCATCTACAAAGGAGAGAGTTCCGTTAACTCTGAAGCAAAGCTTAGTCCCGGTGAGGCCTGTGTCGGATCGGCGTAGCTTTGTCTTATGTCAGGGCCCATCATAATGTGAGTGGTTGGCGTAATCGTCGTTTTTCCCAAGATGGAAATTATACGACTTCATTGTTGGGATGGATTGTGAGATAGGAGAATCGTTGGATCTCTCTATATTCATGATGGAATGGACGAGTGAACGAAACGAAACCAACCAACCAATCTGGTTTGATGCCGGTGGAAATCTTGAAATTATGAAAAACTCCGTCAAAAATCATGGACAAATCAAAAGGTAATGTCAACCCGTAGCTGTTACAAAGGCTCATCACAGTAATCCGTCTTTCCTGTCCGACAAACCTTCATCACAACAGTTCCATCACTATTGCCTATATCTGCCTAGTTTCTACATAGACACGATATCGTCCCTATCCACCATTCATCAGCTAAACAGCTTTCTAAACCCAAGTCCTGCGCATTCAACGACCATGCATCTATCCCCTGTTTTCCCGATTAAAACTCTCAACCAACCCGGTCCCCTACCTTGTTTAGGATAAAAGAAAAAAAAAAGAACATACATTATAAATATTCATTTGTTATTTATTTAGTCCACGATAGCCCTGCACTTGCTGCCCTCAACTTTGCGCCGAGCTACAGCTTTGCTTAAAACACCTAACTACTGGCAGGATTCCCAACTTTTGTATTTAGAAGGCTTGAGAGACTAACTAAATATTTGTTACGCTGCGTGAAGCGAACAGGAGCACTATGGGGTTGGGATTTTGAAGTGACATCATCAGAGTTGCCGGGTTGTTGGTGGGAGGGAAGACAAAAAATAAAAAATAAAATAAGAGGTCAAGAGATTCTTTGTGAGGTTGTATTGGAGGTGTTAATGTCAACGATAACAAAATTGGTATGTATAGGGTTAAGTTGTTTGCATGCTAACTCTAGTGACGAATATGATTATGTGGATTCTTTCAAATGGCGTTTCTTCTCGTGATGATCTTATTTTCAAGGGGAACAAGCTGTATCACCTTGAAGTTTGGCTTGTAGTCCAACCATGATCCTAGGTTTAGATACAAGGTAGATATTCAGGTGCTGTGAATGTAATTTTACAGAGAGAAGCTGAAGTCTCAATTGAAAACTAGAATTCAAGTATATACGAATGAAAATATATATTGCTATAAAATAATCTTTATCACAAGTATTGAAGATACTATTATATAATAATATGGGCAATACCCTTTGAGTTCACATAAATTTTGGAATTTAGGGTTCTCTGTTATCAGATGTCGTTGGTGCCGTGGTCTGTCAACAACTTCAGACGCGATCGGCGCGGCTCTCTTCTGGGCCGAGACTAAAATCAAGACGGCATTGCTCCTGATTTCACGGGACATCAGATCTGCATGACTTCTACACACCGACAACCGGAAATGGGCTGTGATACCTAAATGTGTAAAATGTCATGCTTTTGAGGCGATGATCTTAAGACCTTAATGCCGTCCTGTGGATTTCCGTTGAGGATTATATAGAAGCCGCAAACATTCCTTTCGGACATCCTGCAACCTGTTGCATAAAGACCGCAATAAATAGGCCATAAGGGGCATTCAGGAACATTTTCTAAAAGCACCCTGATGTGATGGGCCGCCTGATAATCTATTATTACATATATTAGACATTCTTCATGATACCGTTTCTGTTTGCACGCGACTTGGAGAGCACAAGCCAATGAGCGA
Organism: Ambrosiella xylebori; assembly: GCA_002778035.1. Lineage (NCBI taxonomy): Eukaryota > Fungi > Ascomycota > Sordariomycetes > Microascales > Ceratocystidaceae > Ambrosiella > Ambrosiella xylebori. The sequence continues at coordinate 733,183 of PCDO01000008.1, forward strand.
TACCCGGGTAAAAGCCTGTAGTCAGTGCTTCTTCGTCTGGTTGAATGTGCATCAAACAGCTAGCGGATGATCTAGCCGGTTTCTCGGGTTATGTTGACCGTGGTCGGGAACTGGAGGTTTTGTTGTTGGGAGAATCTCGGGACGATAATATATATAAAAAAAAACATGAGAATATGGCATATGCGCCGCTTGCCATAGCCACTAGCTGCACCATGCCCAAAGCTCAAGAAATCAAGCTTGCAATGTAAAGCATCTCAACCCGGAAAGTCAGCCCATGGCTCCGATGGTTTGGTTATGACCGCAGGAACCACGTTTAACCACGTTTGTTCCTATAGTACTTGCATTTCTTTGTACATGAGTGGGATCTTTTATCAGGGAAGATTACTTCAACCCAATAATGTCTAGCCAAATTTCGATATATCTACATTTTCAACATCTGTTAACAACCATCTGACACTTCAACGCTCACTCGCTGCCCTTCACAACCATCATACTAATTACTAATCACTGAAAAAGCCTGATTAAGCCATCAATATAGAAGAAATCTTAAACTCGCATACTCATATCCCCTCTTCTTATCCCCAGGGAGCCTATTATAATCGTCCTCAACTCAGCGGCTGGCTCTCCCCACGGTCCGTCTCCACGCTATATTTTTTGCATCTTCAACCTGTGCTCTGTGGGCTGGCTCACTCACGACAACCATGGCCCAGCCAGGGTTTCGTTGCAAAAAAATAAATAAATAAATATATACTAATTTATCGATCTCCATCCGTATATACGCACATCTTGGGTCATGAATTTGCATGAAACTGCTTCATCCATAAATGCTGCAAGTCAGTGCCAAAGCTGTTGTTGGCTTGAGTTGACGGACATGATATTTTGATATTATTATGTGTATTTTAGCCTTGGGCTCTTTTTTTACTAACTGAATTTACCAATGGCTTCCTGGGCCCTCCAATGTCAGTTCTGTCACTCGGTTCTTCCCCCCAATTAAGAAAATCAATGCTGGTGCTTTTTTGTGGGTTGACAGTAATCTTTTTGACGGTTCTTCTTTTTTTTCTTTTAACTGCTCTTAGCCGCTCTTTCTTTTCATCTTTACGCTTCATAATTTATTCTTCTTTTTTTTTTCTTTCTCGAGTTACTGTAATTTCTTGTTCTATAATATAATCACCTCTGCTCCGTCTATCTAGAGTCAGAGTCTCGCTATACAATCTCAACCAAGGTTCACTGTACAATTTCAAACTCACACCAACCAATAGCTGCCAAGAGCTGCTTACACATACCGAGCATCATCCACCGGCCGATACCCCCGACATTCGCCACCTGCCAGTCATTATAGCCCAGGGGATTTCATCTCCAAAATCATCATCGACAAGGTCTTTAACCACCAACGTTAACATACTTAATTATTGGTTCGTTGCAGCAATCGCCAAACCGACATTCAATATCTAGACCTCAAGAGTCGATCATCGTTTGCGTTACAACACAAAGGACGCTTGTATAATATCAGTTGTGACAATAATTCTCCCCGAAAACACTGAGATTACACTCGTTTGCGCTCACCCACCATACAAAGAGAGACCCACCCATTCGCGGCCGTTTTCTGCTTTGGGGCGTCCTCCGAATCACCATTCCAAATTCCTGAGATCTTTCTGATATAGCCCCAGAAATCCAAATTCGGCTTTACTTTTTTAGTCTCCCTTTGCGCCGTGGCCAAAGCTGCATTCTCGCGCCCAAGACTCGATTCAGTGGCAATTGTCTGTCTCATAGAGACCATTCCGGTTTGCCGCTGTCAACTGTCGCACATCTCGACCGAACTTGTCTTAATCGTCGGTGCTCGTTAAAGAAGCCCGTTGACTCGACAAGTTGAGACAACCCAGCGACATTTGATCTCGATCGAATCTATATGACATATACACCTAATCGTCTACATATATAATCCAGCGAAATTTCAAACCACATAATTCACAATGGGCAACTGCTTGAGTTCAAATAACTCTGAGGAGGCTCAGCAAAGGAAGAGATCTCAGGCCATTGATAAGAAGCTGGAAGAGGATAACAAGAGATTACGACAAGAATGCAAAGTTCTACTGCTTGGTATGTAGCCCAAAAAGAAACTATCTATACACGGAAAACATGACTAACTTGTACCACCACAGGTTCTGGAGAAAGTGGAAAGTCAACTATTGTTAAACAAATGAAGATTATCCACCTCAAGGGTTACAGCCATGAAGAGCTTCAAAACTACCGACCAACAGTCTTTAAGAACCTGATTGAGTGTGCGAAAGCTCTCGTCAGCGCCATGGAACAATTCGACATTGAGCCCATGAATGAAGATACCCGGCAATATTGTGAATTCATCATGGACTACATACCAGATTCTGGTCCCAATGCTGAGATTGATCCCCGTGTCTGTCCTGCGGTGAAAGCCATCTGCACCGACCCCGCCAAGTTCCTGCTCATGGAGCGCCAAAATGAATTTTATCTCATGGACTCAGCCGATTAGTAAGTCTGCTTGCATGATCATGTTGCCTATGTCCTGAAACAGCCTACTGACTGGGTTATCTTCTTCAATAGTTTCTTTGAAGAGGTTGAGCGTATTTGTGCACCAGATTACCTTCCAAACGAAATGGACGTTTTGAGAGCCCGTACTAAGACGACTGGTATCTACGAGACTCGCTTTACTATGCAGCAATTAAGTATTCACATGTTCGACGTGGGTGGTCAGCGCAGTGAGCGCAAGAAGTGGATTCACTGCTTCGAAAACGTCACTTCAATTATCTTCTGCGTTGCCCTCAGCGAGTACGACCAAGTGCTTTTAGAGGAGAGCACTCAGGTATGTTTTATCAAGGTGCGCATTGTACAAAGACCATATGCTAACATTATCCTATAGAACCGTATGCTCGAATCATTACTACTCTTCGACTCAGTCGTAAACTCACGCTGGTTCACCCGCACCAGTATTATTCTCTTCCTCAACAAGGTCGACATCTTTAAGGAAAAGCTCCCCAGATCACCGCTCGTCAACTTCTTCCCCGATTACTCCGGCGGTGCCGACGTCAACAAGGCTGCCAAGTACCTGCTTTGGCGGTTCAACCAAGTCAACCGCGCTCACCTTAAGCTCTTCCCCCACCTTACGCAAGCGACTGATACTTCCAACATTCGCTTGGTCTTTGCTGCTGTCAAGGAGACTATCTTGGAGAACGCCCTAATTGATACGGGTGTCCTGTAAAGGAACATGACAAGCAAACAAGCAGACAAAGGAAAAAAAAGAACAAAATAATATATACTTCGGGGATGCATGATGTACAAACAACATGTACTAAGAATGATGAGGTTATGACGCTTCTTTTTTGTTTGGTTTGGTCTAGTCGTTATGAGATATTCCATCCATGATGATAGCAGATAGGCGTAGTGTTTGAGTATTGGGGCGTTTGGCAATGGCCTCATGGTCTTTTTTTCTTTATATTTTCTCTTTGGGTTGGTATTTTGACACTTCAATGGGTATGGAGTTTGGTGTTTGGATGGGTTATACCTAGTTTGCATATATCAATGTTTTGTTTATCGTCATATATATATGGTGTTTTGTCTTTGAAATATGAGGCTGTGTTATGTCGGAAAACATGGTAACATGAACATGAAAGTGATGGAAGTAGATATTCGCAGGTATGAGGATTTCGAGCCCAATGGTTGAGAAAATCATCGCGATATCAACTCAGTAAAACCTACATTATCTTTGCTATGCTTGAGAAGTTCGTTGAATGCAAAGTGGATCAAGGTCTATGTCACTATCTAATTGACAGCCATGTGGTGCCGTAGTCAGAACACAAGGCCCAGAAAAGTCGCATATAAAACTTGATCTGAGGTTTATCATGACTATTTCCCTTAATTCTCCACAACATATCATCTGGAGACTGGCTCATACCGTCAATTATACCATTCGGATCACCACTATGGGTTTGTATTCTGAAATAGAGACTTGTTTACTGTGTGACCAAAAGTAGGATTAGATTTTGGTTGTCAAGAGGAATAAGGACTAGGAAGCTTGATCTTGGGTCAAAGATATTCCAGCCCTATTGGAAATAAGACATGTACCTATATGTGTTGTGAATTCTACCTGACCAGTTCCATATACTTGATCTCAGGATCTTACCAATATCACCTGGGCTTGAATGTAGTGTTGTGTAGGACACGCTGGGTTTGTAGCTGGACAACATGGAAACAAAATATTCTGACTTGAAGGATGACATTGTATTTTTTTGTGATGGATTCCGAATAGATGTTGGCAGGCTTGAAAAAGGTTCGGACAATGCGGAGTATTCCCATTGCCAATCTCATGATAGAATTAGCTACCATTTTAAGAAGAATTAAGTCAAGATGAATTGACAACTTGGACTTGATTTGATTAAGTTCGAGGAAACAAGTTGCATTTATACCCAACATGACGGCACAGAAATGGTCAGCACCAGACATACCATCATCCCTGAGGTGACTTTTCTGCCATTTAAAGTGAAGCATGTGTGTATAGTGTAATGATGATGTGCTAATAGCCAGAGTATTATGAATTCTCGACTGCCATTGAGCCCTTTTAACTGATACCCCATTAACACTATGAAACAGAAAGCTTCTACGCAATGGCCTTTGTATCTACCGGGTCACATTATGATTGTTGTTTAACACAAGATTTAATTTGCATTTGTTAACTTTATTTGAGCATCTACGTCTTTATGCTATATATTTTCTTGGAAAGGCTCATCTCCTGCATATATTGTCTTCCTATCTCAAACTTGACTTGTCTAAAGATGGACAATGTGAGAATTATGAGTGGCTTTCATCAGTGCTGTTAATATATGATGTGGGCACCTGAAAAAGACTGTTTGCATCTGATCAATGATTAACATTAAATAACGATAACATATGACGATTTGTTACTGTATATTTGATACCACAACTAGACTTTTGATCATTCGTGAAATAAACATCGCACAGTAATCAAAATCTTTGTTCGTTTGCTCTTTGTATCTGTTGGAGAACAAGTCTCAATCTCGTACTACCTCTAGATGGTCAATCAAACTGACAATGTCTTGGTATTTCAAAAATTACAAAATATGCAGCTAGTTTTACATCCAACAAACAGCCATCAAGAACGCCTCTTGGTCTAGACCCTGGGCGCTCTCAACGCCACGACGTCATCGCCCATAGCTATCTACCCCTCTTACCCCATTGTGCAACCCCTCACAAAGTGAATTCCGCCCCAAACCCCACTTCCCATACACCTGCATTCCGCTTCGATTCCCTCAGATCCAAACATGTACACATGGTGTCATACCCACAGAATCTCATCTGCATCTCCTATTAGCTACCACACTCCTGTGGCGGCCCGGTGAGCTGTTTATTTTGGGGCATTGTCAACACAACCAATCTTGAAGAGCCAAAGCCTTCTCATAAAGCTACAAGGTTATGTCATGGACTCTTCGGTTTAAACGGACCCTTCCAGACATAATTGGAGATTCGGATTGTCATAATATCAATGACAGTTGATCTCCGCATATGATGCCCAATGTACGATTCCATTTTGGGGAAGGAACTCTACAAACTTCTATTCGAAAGTCAGATGTGGTACGCCAAGATACAAGGAAACTGCGTATATTTTGAATGTATCTACTCAGATCTGGGATGTGAGTAGAGCTTGGTGCAGAATGGGAAGGAGGATGGTTGTGGGAAGTTACTCCGAGTTTATACATGATAACCCGACCCTATTGCTACGTAGGTTCTTGCCGTATTGCGAAAATTAAAACGATAGTTCGCCATCCTTTATAACCGTGGAGTTACCCCTCATCGTTTTCTCCTCAAATTGAGCACATTTTCTCTCTTCTCGTTATCCCTTGTCACCTTACTAGTAAAAACTCAACTTTTTTTCCTGCTGAGCGAAACATCAAAAAGAAAAGTAAAAAAAAAGTCCAAAATCTACTTCGTCAATCCCACACAACCATTTACAGTTCCACAGACTTACCGTTACTTCTAGAAGCTCAGACAATCCCCTCCCCACACATTCCCCAGCGCCATAGCTCTGCTGCTACCACGATCCTTGACGATTCGAATCCCGTTTAGTATACCCCACCAAGCTGGCCGCAATGTCTGGAAACGCCCCCAGATCTCCCGGTCTGCCGACCCGTCAGCGTCGGCCGTCAACTAGTGCGCCTATTGTCGATATTACCGGCGGTGTTGGTCCCGCTGGGATCTCGCGGCCTAAGCATCGCAGAACTCACACTGGCTTTGGTCCAGGAGAGTTGACTAATGTTGAAGGTTCGCGACCCTAACCTTACAGACCAAATACATCATAATCATGACTAAAAAAAGCTTACATTGATTGATTAGCTTCTATTCCTGAGCCTCTACGGGCCAATTGGTCCAAGTTTCACTTTGAAAGTTTCAAGACCAAGGAAGAGTTTGAGCGTGAGGTTGTTCGTCATGTCGAGACAACTTTGGCGCGCAGTTTATACAACTGCAATGAACTGGCCGCCTACTACGCTACTAGTCTTGCGTTCCGTGATCGCCTGATCGCAGAGTGGAACAAGACTCAACAGCATCAAACCTTTGCTGATCAGAAGCGTGTCTACTACTTGAGTTTGGAATTCTTGATGGGACGTACCCTTGACAATGCCATGTTGAATGTTGGCCAGAAAGATACTGCTAAGAGTAAGTGCTAAGTTCTTGAATATTGGCTTCACAATAATTATTAACTCGGATTACAGCTGGTTTGACTGAACTTGGTTTCCGTATCGAGGATATCATCGAACAAGAACATGATGCTGCTTTGGGTAATGGCGGTTTGGGTCGTTTGGCAGCTTGTTTCCTCGATTCATTGGCCTCTTTGAGCTACCCTGCTTGGGGTTATGGTCTCCGTTACCGCTATGGTATCTTCAAGCAAGAAATCATTGATGGTTACCAAGTTGAGGTTCCTGACTACTGGCTTGATTTTAACCCTTGGGAATTCCCTCGTCACGATGTGACAGTTGATGTGAGTTTCCTAAAACAGAATACAAAGCTTATAAGTAGGATCGAAGGATGCCTAAGATCTACCTACAACGTTGCGACACTATGGTCTATAAATCCTAACGTAAACTTCAGATTCAATTCTATGGCCATGTCTCCAAGACCACGGATATTAATGGCAAGACTACTGTTCGCTGGGAAGGTGGTGACACTGTCTGTGCTGTAGCTTATGATGTCCCTATTCCTGGCTACGCCACCCAGTGCACCAACAACCTCCGGCTCTGGTCCAGTAAAGCTGCTTCTGGCGAGTTCGACTTCCAGAAGTTCAACAATGGTGACTACGAAAGCAGTGTGGCTGACCAGCAGCGGGCTCAGACTATCAGTGCGGTGTTGTACCCCAACGACAATCTCGACCAAGGCAAGGAGCTTCGTTTGAAGCAGCAGTACTTTTGGGTAGCGGCTTCATTGAGTGACATTGTCAGACGGTTCAAGAAGACTAAGAGGGTCTGGAAGGAGTTTTCAGACCAAGTTGCTATCCAGCTGAATGATACTCACCCGACCCTGGCTGTCGTTGAATTGCAGCGTATCTTGATTGATCTGGAAGGTCTTGAGTGGGACCAGGCGTGGGAAATTGTTACTGCCACCGTAAGTTATACATAAGGAGATACTTTCAAGTTGCCCTTTACTGACAAGCAATTTTTAGTTCGGTTATACCAACCACACAGTTCTTCCCGAGGCGCTTGAAAAGTGGCCCGTTGGTCTTTTCCAGCACCTTCTCCCCCGTCATCTCCAGATAATCTATGATATCAACCTATTTTTCCTGCAATATGTCGAGCGCACTTTCCCTGGGGACATGGAAATCCTCCGTCGGGTGTCCATAATTGAAGAATCTCAGCCCAAGATGGTTCGCATGGCCCACCTTGCCATCGTTGGTTCCCACAAAGTCAACGGTGTCGCTGAGCTTCACTCTGACCTTATCAAGACCACAATCTTTAAAGACTTTGTCGCCATTTATGGTCCCGATCGTTTTACCAATGTCACTAATGGTATTACACCCCGTCGCTGGCTGAACCAAGCCAACCCCCGCTTAGCCGAGCTTATCCACAGCAAGGCGCGTGCTGCTGGTACCGAGACAGGTCCTTCATCCGACTACTTGAAAGACCTTACTCAGTTGTCCGTCCTAGAGCAATTTGTGGATGACTCCGCCTTCCGCCGCGAGTGGGCCGAAATCAAGTATGCCAACAAGGTCCGTCTAGCTCGCTACATCAAGACTACCCAGGGTCTTGACGTCAACCCATCGGCTCTGTTTGATGTTCAAGTCAAGCGCATCCACGAATACAAACGCCAACAACTCAACATTTTTGGAGTCATCCACCGCTACCTTGCCCTCAAAGCTATGACTCCCGAAGAACGTGCTAAAATCACCGTCAAGCGTGTTTCTATCTTTGGTGGCAAGGCAGCGCCCGGCTACTGGATGGCCAAGCAGATTATTCATCTCATCAACAATGTCGGTGTTGTTGTCAACAAGGATGCTGATATCGGAGATCTTCTCAAGGTTGTTTTCATCGAGGATTACAATGTTAGCAAAGCCGAGATCATTATCCCCGCTTCTGACATTAGTGAGCATATCTCTACCGCGGGTACGGAAGCCTCGGGAACTTCCAACATGAAGTTTGTCCTCAATGGCGGTCTCATCATTGGCACTTGTGACGGCGCAAACATTGAGATTACCCGGGAAATCCAGGAGGACAACATTTTCCTATTTGGAACTCTTGCCGAAGATGTCGAGGATCTCCGCCACAAGAACAAATTTGGCACTGGGGCTAACAAGCCGGTGCTGGATCCAGCCTTGACCCAGGTCTTTGCGGCGATTGAGTCAGGGACCTTTGGAGACCCGGGAGACTTTGCGGCGTTGATTTCGGCGGTCAGAGAGCATGGCGATTACTATCTGGTGTCGGATGACTTCAAGTCGTATGTGGATACGCAGAAGTTGGTGGATGAGGCGTATGCGGATAGCGAGGAGTGGACGAAGAAGTCAATTTTGAGTGTGGCGAGAATGGGGTTCTTTTCGAGTGATCGGTGCATCAATGAGTATGCCGAGGGGATCTGGAACATTGAGCCTTTGGCAGTGAACTAAGGGTTGATTATGGACGGGGGTATATATCATTGTGTTAAGGTGGGAGTTGTTACTATGTATGGAATGTTGGGATTCAAAGATCTTGAGATGTAGTTCTCGAATTAAATCAACTATAAACTCTAAATAATCAGTGGCATCATCCACCTAGTGATTAAACCAATTGACCTAAGCAAGAGTAAAAGCAAAAGCAGGCCTTTAAATTCAACGCTCAGATAGAACCAATAAAAAGAATATGTAGTAAAATAACGGTACTTGCCCGTAAATGTTCATACAATGAGGGAAAACGAATCGAAAAAAGAAATACAAAGATGACAGAAGAACGGGAGCCATCAAGACTCACCCAACCAGAGAGGCATGCATGAATCGCGAACCAGGGGAATCAGCCAATGCAAGACAAAGACAAAGAGAACATAAACAAAAAAAATCCATCACGCCGACTCAATAACCGCTTGTTCACTCTTCTCCCTTTGATGCCCCAGAACTGGCACCGGCATAACCCGCCCTGTTGGCGATGGCTGGATGAGCCCCGACTTCTGCAACATTTGCCTCTGCTGCCGCGAAATGCTAATTTGTCTTGCAATTGAAACTTCCACGGCGTTCCGCAAAGCAAGATCCGCTTCTTTTATAGTTGGCGCGTTGGAAACAGCATTACCAGTGGATTCAGGCGTTGACTCGGAATGGTTATGGTTGGCAGTGGTGCTCTTGTTGTTCATGCTGATAGGCAGGACGGGAACAGTGTGTTTGGGCACACGGTTTTCGTCGTCATCTTCATCATCAGAATCGAGGACGAGGGCCGACTTGTTAGGGCCAAGAGATGACGATTCGTTCCTCACTGGGGCCACAGGCATAATCCGAGGCACAACTGGGCGCGTGCGTTTTTCAGAAGTGTTATGGTTATACCGCGACGATGGCAAGGTCATATTCTCATCGAATTGACTGGGCTTGGGTGGTGATTGCGAACGGGCACGCGGGGGACTGCGGGCACGGTGGGAAGCGGAGAGTTGTGCAGAGGGTGCCTCCAGAACGGGAATGTGAGGTTTGGAGTTTTGCTGGGTCCGTTTTGGGGGCTCGGGGAACGCATTGGTTGAGGAGATGGCAATGAGAGTACGATCGGAGGTGGTAGAAGCGGTGGAGTTTTGACGAGAAAGAATAGGTTGGACTTGAAGAGTGTTGGAGAAAGCAGTAGCGAGAGCCGGTGCCGGTGCCGGTGCAGAAGGAGGGGCAGGCGAAGAATTGGCAGCCCGTCCTTGAGCACTGGAGTTGGCAGTCTCTTCCGCGGAAGGAACATGGCGGTAGCGAAGTCGCGGCATGTTCCGGGGAACCGGCTTAGAAGGATCGACAAAACGAAATTGGATGATTCCAGAAGGCGAGGCAGGACTGGTGTTAGAGCGCGCCCGCATCTGAGGTCTCACGTAAACTTCAGTCTCCTGGATTCGAGGCTCTGGCTTCTCTACAGGAGCCTCTTGTCTTGGTGGGGGGTTGAGGGCCTCAACAGGCTTATCAGCAGGGAGAACGAAGGGGACAGCAACGGCACGGGGCGATTGCTTGGGAACGAAGACCTTAGGCGATCCATTGGGACTGTTTTTAGGAGAGCCGTTGGGCAGGGCGATACTCGGAATTGGAATCGGCATCTTGGGCTGAGAAGGCGTTGAGGGGAAGAGGGAAAAGGCCGGGGATTTAGCAGGAGTTGCAACAGCGGTAGGGGCAACGGAGGCGGGCAGAACAGTAATGGTAGGATGGGTCATGGTGACAGGGGAAGTAGCACTCCTGTTACGAGTTAGCTTCTTCATCTTAGCAGCATGTTCCTGTTCAATGGCACTGTTGATCTCAGCTAATCTGTCCAGAGTGGCCTGGCGACGAGACAGAAGGGAGGCTTGTTGTTTAGCAAACTCCGAGTTGGGTCCGGTAGCAGCAGACTTTGAAGCGTCGGCAGTCTGATTAGTTCTAGATCCAGAGGCAACACCCTCGCGCTTCAAAATGCCATTAAACATGACACTGTATCTCTCCAATTTTGGGTCGGGCAGGTCCAAAGAAAGAAGACCTGGGCTATTTTCTTTGTGACTGCCACTGCCACCACTACTTTGCGTCCCTGGCATTGAGGCATTTCCCATAACAACGGCATTAATATCTACCGCCGGCAGCGCTGGCACCGCGGCCCCTGGCTGCAGTGGCAAGGGCCCCGAAATCTTCATCTCCCTAACTGATCTCGTCGACATTGCCCTCTTCAGCGTATTGGGCCGCGGCTGGAAGATGGCTGCCTCCTCAGGCGTCACGCGAGGCTCGGTGTTGGTGCGGAATGGAGCCCGGGAATTCCTTTCATCATTTCGCGAAGCAGAATGTTGAAAGTCATCGTCAGAAAACTTGCGAACGGGTCGGGTAGCGTCTTGAGCCAGCAGACTACTCTCAGAGGGACGTTCGCTGCCTTTGCGAGAACGGGAGCGGCCACCAAAGAGACGCCACTTTTTGGTAGTTCTGTCAACGGGAGGCTCTGCAGGTGGTGGAGCAGCCGTCACAGTCGAAGTGGCCGACGCAATCGCAGCAACGGGTAGCTCCTCAAAGTTGCGTGCAGGTCTAGCTGGTGCAGGTCTAGGAACCGCAAAACTATTAAGTGACATGGGATTTCCTGGTGGCGGGAAGCTGGGACTGCCAATGGCCATACCAATAGGAAGCTCAGGTGTCTCAATAAAGGAATCTGGAGTCTGAGTGCGCACCAGCATCACTACTGGGGGCTCCTCTTTGGGAGAGGGTACCCGACCGCGGATAGGGACATGGTATGAGCGAAACACAGCGTGGCTAGTACGAGTGTTGATGTAGAGATCGTCACGAGAGACTCTCTTGTTGAAGTCATGCTTTGGCCTCAGTAAATTGTTTGACGATGATGATGTCGGTATGGACATTATGGGGTCTGTGGGGGATCTAGGGGGACAGGAGAAGATATCAGAAGCGTCGGACTGGTCGTCACCATCCACTGCAGTAATGGTAGTAGTAGTGCCAAACGCAATATTGGTTACGGATGCCGAGAACGGACAGACAATTGTCGAAGAAAAGAAGGGCGAAGTGTCAGTTGCTCCGGAGCTAGTGCTTGGCCGGTCTAGTGTGATGGCGGCAGGCGGGGGTGAGGCCACAGGGCTCTTTGAATCACGAATCGAGAAAGATCTGAGGATAAATCCTGCAGCAGCAATACCAGTTGCACGCTTCGATATTACTTGGGTCTTGGACCTTATCAAGCTTACGGGTGGACTGGAAACTATGGTGGCAGCAGTGAGAGGAGGTGATAGTACTGTTGAAGTAACGGAAGGTGGCGCCGGAGAAAATACAGCAGATACAGGTGAGGCCGAAAGGTCCTCAACCACAATGTCTGGTGGTGAAAGGCGCAATGGTGATACAAGGTCGTGACGCTTCCTGCGGTCGGCGTCGTAATACTTTGTAGAGGTAGCCCGTTTCAGGCCAGTCGTGAGTTTTGATGCGGCAGCAGTCGGATCGGTGGTTGGTGGTAAAGGTGAAGGGTTCGCAGATGACAACGGCGAAGGAAGAAATGGATCAATAGACAAAGATGAAGGTAAATTAAGGCCAGCTTTGGACGAAGGAGTCGATGTGTTATTGAGATTGGATGAAGGCGAAGTGTCTGACAGGGGCAATTCAGATTCAACGGGTAGAAGATCAGGGACTGAATTCGAAGCGGGAGTAGTAGAGAGTTCGCGAGCCAAAGTAGTAGGCCGGCCGGTTCCCATTAATGTATAGATGTCAGAAATAGTCTGAGCCAGACTTGTTTCATAGTTAGGAGTCGGCTCACCTTCACGTGTGGAACCAACAGCTACAGGTGAATCGGAAGGGGGTCCGCGCATAAGTCGAAGTGAACCAGAGTCAGCATAATTCTTGTTTTGGCATACAGCCGACCGGGGACTCGTGTGACTTTTCGTTGCTTCAAGAGGCCCCTCCGGTTGATCATGTTGCAACTGTCCCTCTGTAGTATGCACTTGCCTACTGGTGTTGGAAGTGCTAGCGGTCGCCCGTATATCTGATGGTACGGTGACCGTCGACTCACCACCATGGTCTAGACTGGCACTACGAGACCCCGTACTAGAAGACCCCGTACCCACAGAGTCTGCTCCCACAATAAGATCTTGTTGTGCTTTTGCCGTGTTGTCTGCAGGTACCATCGCTGACTGTGCGGTGTCCTGAAAAGGGCCGTGCGGCTTTGTTTCTGTGAAGCGAGGTCCAGGTGTCGTTACATTCTCCGTAACTGCAGTAGCAATGCGAGTGGGTATAGTGACACTACAGTCCCTGAGACCAGTGGAACTATCTGCTCTACTGTTGACATTGCCACTGCTGCTTAGATCAAGATTTTGGTTTGCGGAGGCACCAGACTCTTTTAATGAGTTGCTAGTTGAGTTGAGGCTGACATTGCTCAAGTTTGATAAGCCCGGCGGAGCAGGGTTTGTTTGCTCATCAATAGTCTCGACATCTTGTTGATGCTGCTGTTGCTGCTGACGTTTGGATTTTGATGAAGATCCAAGACGCAAGTTCCGCAAGGACTTGGACCGCGCAAGTTTGCCCAACATTATTGTGTACACCCGTGTTTAGTGGTACCCGGTGCCACCTTGTTTCTTGGTAACGGTAAACGAATAGTATGCGGCCCGAAATGTACGAGACAAAATATTGTACCGGTGAGTTTTGGTATTGCGTTACTTTGCAGGGTGGCCAAAATTGGTTCACGGCAGTTCGCTTCGGAACAAAAGGCGGAGCTTGACTGAGCACAGAGCGATTCGTGGATTGAAATCAGGATCACAAAGTATCAAATACTCTAAAAAGGAAGGCGATATCAGCAATGAGCCGGTCAAAGCTGGAGTCAGTGAAAGAAACAATATATAGAATGAATAGAATTATTATTGGGGGGTATATGAGTCTCGTGAAACGGAGTAATTCGCAGAGTCTGCTGATGGTGAACCGTAATTGACAATCTTTTGGCTCTGCTTCTTTGCGTACGTGTGTATTTCCAATTGACAAGAAAGCAATGACGGGAATGTTTGGTTTGGGCAAGCAAATTAAAAAAGTCTAGAGGTTGAGAAACAATGGCGATGCCTGTAGATCTTGTCCCAAGCTGTATAAATATGTGGTCTAAGACAGATCGAGCTGCGATTCAAAGGAATGACAATAGTTGGTTAACAAAAAAGCAAAAACGGAAACGAAAAAAGGGGAAAAATCAACCAACAAGCAACAAAAATGTCGGATTTCACGTTCAAGTGAATATATTTCAAGATGCAAAATCGAAGAGAAAGATTAAAAAATAAAAAGTTGACAAAAGAATCCAGAGACACATTTTTTTTTAAAAAAAAAGCAAACAACCCAGGAAATGAGAAACTACTCATCCTCATGGGCATTCTACTTGCTTAAACAAGAATGAAGCAGCGTAATCACCTTCATCCTTTTATTATTATTATGATTATTATTCTCCGTCCGCCAATCAATGTCCCGATGTTCTTTCCCAACCTAGCTCTTCTTCCTCGCCTTGCCTTGCCTTGTCTTGTCTTGTCTTTTTTTTCTACTACTACAACGACACATCAGCAAGTGGGCTTGTTCACTGTTGTGTGGACCTTTAACCTTCCCGCGTACAAACAAATCTGCAAGACCGGGTTCAGCATAAACATCATAGCGGGTGAGTGAACTTGGCCCACTACTAAATTATTTGCATCATTTGCATCCTGTTGATTACAGCTAAACCATACTACAAACCATCGGCAAAGTTGCAGGGACGACTCGCTAACTTTCGTTCTTTGTCACTCCTTTAACCCTTCCTTATTCTTGCCTTGTTTTCATGTAAGTGAGTGAATACTCTACGTAGCATTGTAACGGACGCTCCTCCTCCTCTGACGCAGAGTAAATAAAAAGGCGCACAACCATGAATCAGGATCCAAACTAAATAAGAGGGCATTATGTGGATAACATCGATAATACCTTGATCTTGGCATGGTTGAAGTGCAAGGGAAGGTACGGTGTGACCTTTTGGTTCCACATATTGTAGACAAAATCAGGAAGGAGCATGCGTGTAATTGTCTTGTTGTTTATGGCGTTGAACTGTTGATGCACAGTACCTGCGTCGAATCAACGACATGTAATGATTTTGTTTTATTATGAGGATGGTGATACAGAGACATTGTCAAACGAGCGGTTCGTAATAAGCAGTAAACAACTTATCTCTGAACAGTAAGAGTAGGTGGTAATTATCGTGAGGATTCCCATGCTGGAGGGAAAGAAGTAAGATAGCCGCCAGGATAGATGGACCGTCAAGCCTGGTGGCGGGGATATTGTTCAGGACATGCTTATTGTCCCTTGTTGGCTTGTCAATAAGCCTTGCTTTGAGTGACCATGTCAGTCTGTTGTGACAGACTGATGTTTACAAGATCAATATGAACGATATCCTCTGGTATGTAACATCCATGTCATCATATACCGAGGCAAATGTATATATCCATTGTACCTTTTGCCCATCTTGGCCGTACAACATCCTGGCTTGTCGCTCAAAAGCCCCGGTTCCAGCTCTTTTTCGTGCAGTAATCAGGTTACATGAAGACTCCTCGCTCTGATACGGCAGTTGTCAATATGCCTGAGCACCTGGTTATCATCAAGGTCGCGTTTAAATGGCCAATTCTTGTTAGTTATAAGAAATCCCACGCTGATAATACAAGCCAGTCATTTGTTAAGACTGGCAGCCCTAGAATAATGAATACATAAAAGACTTGGAAAGTGAAATGAAGAAATGCAGAAAATAAAATTCTCTATGGCCTGTTTCTACATGTTATTGGCTACTGTGTAAGAAATTTCTTGACATATAGCATTATCAATACTTACACTACATGTACTTTTATATCTCCACCTAACAGAAAAGCCCACTCACAGGTAATCCGTGTTTCAAGTTTTGCATGTCTTCCCCTCCGTGGCTTCCCCACTGATCGACAATTTCCCATCTCCTCTTCTCAAGTATTCTTTCCTCCACCTCTATCCAGCCGTAGCTCCACTCCGACATACAGTTCACTTTGAGCAGTCATTCACTTTGTTAGTGACTATATTTTATATATCCATTATAAACTCGTGTAAATTTGTTACACGAATCCAAGACAACAATCAGTTACCAAAGCCAACGCTTGATGTTCCTATCCCAAAGTGATCAAATAATGACTTAACTTACCAGGTGCTGATCAGGTCTTAGTTCCACCCGTTTCAACCGATCCTAAAAATTTATTTGTGTCTCAGACAGAGATTGTCAGGTTTTTCTTCTTGATGCGGCTGATATCTTTCTGATGTATATCTCTATATACCAATACGTAAAATGATGTGTGATGACACTACCCCCTCCTCTGATCTACAACTTCTAGAAGCGAACTTCAAACACATTCATCACATATGATCGTCGCCCCAACTTTCCCATTTTGCATACTGGCAGTCAATCCATCTGGAGGGAAATTAAGAGCTATCACTGTTAGTTTACTTTTGTTCTGTATCTCCACGAACTGGTGAGAATAATGGCTTGCTTAACCTCGTGTTGGCATCCCATGGTAAACACCTTGAAATGAAAAATTCACAGCGACGATCAGCAAAATTTTGTTCTTCCAGCGCAAGGTCTTACTCGTATCTACGTCGTTCTAGACTTAAAGGATAGATCTGTGGATAGGAATCTCCAAAAGCTGTCGCTTAGAAATTTAGCCTTTTTGTGATTATATTTAGGAAGGAATTGTCAGTTATGTGGTGAGCATGATGAGTTCTGGATATTTTGGTGATAATTACAGTAAAAGAAGAAAGATGTGTATATTGGCAGCGTTCAAGACCACTGTCGAAATCTTCTCGTTCTGATTATAGCAATCATTCATCAGTTTCTCACCTAATCCTTCAGCACGGCATCCATACAACACACGCATACATACAATCTTACACAATGAAAAACATCCAGACTTTTTCTATCAAAAAGCG
Source organism: Ambrosiella xylebori (assembly GCA_002778035.1). Classification (NCBI taxonomy): domain Eukaryota; kingdom Fungi; phylum Ascomycota; class Sordariomycetes; order Microascales; family Ceratocystidaceae; genus Ambrosiella; species Ambrosiella xylebori. The sequence continues at coordinate 750,281 of PCDO01000008.1, forward strand.
GTCTTCTCTGGCCCTGTAATCTCCTCTTCTCCTCTTGTTCTTTTCCATGTTGTGTTAACCGTTCGTCTTCGTCTTCTCTACTTTTCTCGGTGTTTCAATTCCTGAACTATACCACATTTGGAATAGCCAATTCCCTCATTAAGCCTCAATTAGGTTAAAGCGATTTTGGATATGTTGCATTAAGCGCAGTGATTGGCGGGCGCCAACAACATTGGAAGAGAGTAAATAATCAATTCAATCTCAACCCAACCAATGCCAGTGACGATAGATAAACAATCCCATAGTAAGATCTTTCAGTAATTATGCTACCCATCCATCAAGTGACCAATCATCTCACTCACCCATCGAGTAAATCTTAGAAGCCTTTTGCTTCTTACATCCATCAAATGCCTCTCAAATTAAATAAGCATCTCGTCAAAAAATACAACGCTATACCTCAGTGCACAAAAAGTCTAGTCAAAGCACCACTACCACTCTATCGTCTCTCGGCCTGCACTTGCTAAAAAAGAACGCATGTTGCACCAAACACAGCTCGCTGCTTCCAAAACAACATATCTAATTAGATACATCTTAACTGTATCTGTTGATTTGTCTCACCTTTCGGATAACCGGGTTTGTCTGTGGGGCAGGGAGGGGGGGACGACCTTCTGACGGTGGATAGTAAGCTTTGCTTGTCAATGTGGTTGTTGGGTAGGAGCGCCTGTTAATGGTGTTTCTTTGATGATCTTGAGTTGGTATTTCTTTGATCGGGAAAGCTGTGGATGTTATTTAATCAGGATGGTTTATTTGGTCAAGAACGGAACCTGGTCAATTATAGGGTTAAATTGATATAGAGCTTGAACAACCGCGCATGTCTCTTTGAATTGGGGTTATTAGCCCGGACGGAAGGTGTATATAATATTCCTAAGGGCTGTATTCATACATTTTGATAAAATCATATATCAATGTATATGACTTCACTTATACATGTATTTCGTAATGTGGGTGATAAGTGACATTGAAGTTGGTGTAGCTTGATCCCCATACATCCAAAGCCATATAATATGAATGGAAACAGACACTAGATTTCAGATTTTCAATGTTACTCTATTTCAGATTCTATATGCTATTTAGAGGTCAGAAAACAGACAGTATATCAACTGTTTCGAGACATTTGAGTTTATATATAAGAATAATTGTAATGGTGACATCTACTGACACTCGATAATACGTCAGACTCATCTATTTATGGGACGTCTTCCCTAGTAGTCAACTGATCATAGCAGTAATCCATTCTGTAAAAGTGCTGGTATCGATATATCAAAATCACCAACTATATTCCCTAGTGTTAGTTGATGCCCAAAGTGACAGTGTACCTGAATAGACCACGAGCGATCTGTCAGTGGAACTCACACATCAAGTGACATCCAATAGCATAATAATATCTGTTGACACATAAGCCTACGGAACAGAGAATATAAGCATCATGAGTACGTGATTCAAGGCTGCACTACAGTTACATAGAACTGAATATGTTGTCCGTCTAGTTTATATAACGGATCGCTATGATATTATAAAAACAAAGTATGGTTATGAAAAGCAATGAAACAAAAAAACACAATGCCACTGCCAAATTCCGTATCCGCGGCTCTTCCAGACCTTCAAGTTCTTACACCTCAATCAGATCCACCGGAGCTCCAACCCCCCTCAACAACACAATAGTATTCCCACTAACACACACTGTCCCAATCTTCTCTGAAAATTCCAACACTCGTCCCCCTTCCACATGGAACACCCGCAACTTGTCTACCTCCTCCATACTCTGATTATTCACATTCTCCACCTGCATCTGCCTCGCCGCCGCATCCAGCACCCTCCCCACCGCCCACTCCTTATTGAAAAAGAACCCCCCCTTTGGAATCTTAGACTTGGTCGTTGCCGCCTCTGCCTCCACCGTGAGATATATTCTCTTCTCTGTCGGAATTTTCTGGTCCCCCTTTGCCGTTTTCTTCATTTGATTCACCGCCACCACCCTCTGCGCCGCCGTACTAGGCCGCGCCTTCGGCAACGCCCGCCCCGCTGCCTCCTTCTTCTGCCCTGCCCAATTCCAAAACTTTGCCAAAATCTCCTGCTTCCTCCCCGCCAACTCCGCCTGCCTCTTCCGGAACGCCGCCCCCACCGTAAGCGCCTCCAACTCTTTACATCCATGTTCCTCTGGCATCCGGTGGCCTAAACAGTAATCCCGCCCGCATCCATCACAGTGCACGCCTTCTTTCCGACCCGTCCCGATGACCTCTTTGCACTCGGGTTTATCGCATGATTTCTTTTCCTTGACTGTGTTGATGAGCGGGCGGTCGGAGCCGATGGCGGGGGTCGCAGAGGCAGCGAGAAGGGCAGCGCGCCGGCGGGCCCAGGCGCCGGGGTTGGGACATTTATGAGCGGTTTCGGTGCGGTGGTCGAGGCAGAAAGTGTGTGAGCAGGATTGGCAGAGGAAGGGGAGGAAGTCGAGTTGGGTGCAGTGGGGGTCTTCGCAATGGGTACCAACAAGGGTGGCGTCGGGGACTTCGTCGCGGGAGAGAAAGGAGGATGTTGCGGTTGTCATTGTGGGTAGCTGTAAACTGGCCGTGAAGTATGTGTAGGTGTGTGGGTAGATTCGGGGTATTCGTTGAGATCGCAGGATAACTTTCAGCTCGTAAGGTTGCGTTTCTGCAGGTGAGTACAAGTTCTCGTATCGCAGTACTGGTATTTTAAGATAAATACAAAAACAAAAGGTATCAAAAAAACAATAATCGCCATCTATCCAATTTCAAACTTCAAACCGGAATGTGGCCGTTAAATATTCATCTGCCTCGTTTCATCTTCTCTGCCCAAAGCTCTGTCTGTCTCTCTTTTGCTCTGTCAGGGCTCCTAGAATCTTCCAAGGCCTCCACGTCACCACTGCTGGCTAACAGTTTAAAATGAAAATGGAAAGAGAATATTGGTAAGCGGAATTGTGATGATCGGGGTGGAATATGGAGGAAAGTAGATGTAGAATGACAAATTTGTAGTTATTCAAGTGTATAGGTTTGTGACTCCCAGTTGCATCACATCGAAATTGCGCATAGAATTAGCATGTGCATAGGGTTAGTGTAGTTAAGGTACAATTACGTCACGACTATTAAAAGCTAAGCTATTTGCGAGCAAAGGGAATGTTATAACTAAGTAGCGTCTAGATAATAATGTACATATAGTCTGTTTATATTTAGTCCAATACAGAAATCCTCAAATCTACAGCTCCTTCCCCTTAGGCTTCTTACTAAACAGCTTCTCTCTCCCCGTTGTCGGTGCCTCCCCCACAGCATGCGGGCCACCTGCGCCCAAGAAAGTCTGATGGAACGCCCATTCAACCGCATTCTCTACAGGCTCATCAAATAAAGATGGCAAGAATGGCACAATCGCCAACCCAATACCAATGGGCCCCCAAGTGCGCAACGTCTTATTCTTGACATTCTTCATCGCCTTGCCCGAGTACTTGACCGCGCTGTGAATCGTAAACGCCGGCAACCCCATCGATGCAATACTCTGGAACAGGGCTCTCTGCACAATGACGGTCCTCCAATCATCAAGCAGCGCCACGTTCCCGGGTTCCCTTGCAAGGCTCTGCCCATCATGCCTCAGTTTCTTCCCCTCGGCAGCTCCCGTCGTCACTGGAAGCCCCGTCCACTTTGCCTCACGCTCGCTCAGCTTCAAAGTCGGGTTCAGCGTCCGCTGGTTAGACCAGTAGGCCTTGTAACCCTCAAAGGAGACATCGCCGATAAGATAGGCCCAGGAGATACCGTAGGCGGTGCGGACAACGGGGGGCGCAACAACAGGGCGGAAGGACTCGCCAATGTCACTGGTGTAAGCGACATAGCGATGGGCGGAAGTGACGAGAGTACGGATACGAGAAAGATAGGCGGCGTAACGGACGTTAGACTCAGTGGAGTCGAGGGCGCTGGGGGGGAAATATTGTATGGTTAGCGGTTGTTAGAGGGAATGATGGCGCAGAGAATGACAAAACGAGAAAATTGGGAGGCACTTACTGGCCTTCAAGCGCACCGTCGAAGGTGTTATGGCGATCTGATCGTTCAACGACCTTTTGGGAGTTCTCTTGGTGGGGTTTCACAGACTCTGCAACGGCAATATCTTTGGACCCAGCAGCAGTCGCCGCCGAAGTAGCATTGTCCATGGGCTTATCTTGTTTCTTGGCCCACCACATCACTTCTGTACAAAAGCGCCGATAATATAAATACCGTGAGGAGAAAGAAAAAGAAAAACCAGAAATGATAAATAAAACAAAAGGAATTGACAAGTGAAGATCTCGAAACTCAACAAAAAAGCAAAGGTCTAAGTTCCGATTGAAACCTAAAGGAGATAAAACCATCAAATCAAATCCAAATCCAAACCCACTCCTGCAATCCCCACTTTCAGCTTTTTGCTCCTTTCCTATGATATCAACATTATCGTCCACTGCACAGCCCGCCTGTTCACGTAGACTTTTCCCACTGTCAACTTGACGTATACCGCTTGTGCGTCTTGATTGTCGATAACTTCAACCACCTATTCGCTATTCTTTACTCTCCAAGAGGTCCCGAGCTCCTAAAGTCGGATCTCAGTTAGGTTTGGTACTGCCGGCAGTTGAAATTCCTTTCTGGTTTTATCTAGGGATGTGTAATTAGGGTTGCAAAGATACCGAAAACGGAATATTTGAGTCTGAAGTAATGTCAGGGTAATCCAGACCCCAATGACTAAGCAATTACACCATACTGTATTTACAGAACCGGAGACACTGTACCAACACATATCGAGTAAATGTATACGCACAGTGTGTCTATGATTTGTTCCTGCTCCAGGGACTTGTGCCAATTCTAGTCTTCGGGCCTCGCAGGGAAGTAGTCTGACTGAGATAACTGACCAGGAACCTGTTTCGGATAAGGTGAGGTTGGGGTTGATAATTGGGAGAGATGAAATGGGCGAATGCTAAGAGTAGATGATGGTGTAAATACATAAAAGTCAAAGATTTACAGTAATTTCATTTGAATGTCGTAATATCTAGGAGTCGGTAGCGTACATCAAAAACTATTTATGCTTAGATGCGATGTAACCGCTGGTGTCTTGACAAACTTGAGCCGCATGTCTCACTAAAAGCGTCGGTGACTTGATATTACTAACGCTCCGACTACCATCATCAAGTCTCCCGGTATTTCCGCCCCCATTGGCCACAACCTGTCACTCCATATTCATCCCATTTTAATCAACTTCGGTTTTAGGGGGCGCTCCCGTCCGACTATGTCCCGTCTATTATCACCATCCATGTCATCATCATGAACTTATTCGGCGACTATACATTGCATTCTTATATCTATATAAATACATATTTTGCCCATGGAGTCCAGACCTCAGGTTCCTCCCAATACAAGCAACCGTCTCGAGATTCTTCCAGAGGAGGTCAGGGGTGGTTGTTTGATGCTGGGTGGATCATTGGGAGAATTGAATATATATTTAGAATTTGACTATCTCTTCACTCTTGGCACTTGAGATTTGATCTTTGAACCTTGTCTGTCTTTTCTTGACATTATTAAGGTAACGAAAACACATCTTCTCATCTACTAGGAAAACTCATAGTATATATAGTGATCTATTGACAAAAGAACTATACCTATCAATCTCTATATTGAAACCAGGTCATTTCAGGCTATGATCCACACTAAACGAGGACCGTGAACTTGAGTTTTGATAACATCTTGAAACTTTTCTTTCCTTTCATACCCATCTATAGAAGTCTTAGGTGAGGCTTCATTTCCATTCATCCGCCGCTGAAATCCACATTATATTAATGTATCACCGCCGATAACATTTCACCTCCAAAGCCTTCGCTTCGTACCACGCCATCCATAATGGCCCTCGCCAAATTGCTCCCAAGCACTCTTCTCCCATCTTCCATCAACTTTCTTCCCAAAAGACTAATCATCCTTTCCATGGCCTCTATCCTCGCCTTTTCCATCCTCCTCTTCACGCTACCATCCCCCGCGCCTTCCTGGACCTTGTCCTCCGGCAACATCCCAAGTCTCTTTGAAGAAGAAAAAGAAATGGAAGAAGCAAAATCAAACAGCACAAAATGTGCGGCAGATCCCGATTTTGTATTGCGGATCATGCCGCTGGGGGCTTCGATTACCATGGGAAAGCCGGCGGCGCCGAATGACACGGCGAGGAATGGGTATCGAGGGTTTCTGCGGGAAGAGCTGTGGGCTGATGGGTTTGAGGTTGACATGGTGGGCAGTGTGAAGGACTATGGTAACATGATTGATAGGGTAAGCTTTCATGTCTCTTATAAAATTTGATTGGAAACTAATCTATCTGCAAAAAGGAAAATGAGGGACACCCTGGGTGGACAATTAACAATATTCTGGGAATATCCAAGAACCGCGTGTCAACCTACAAACCCAACATCATCCTCCTCAACGTCGGCACAAACGACGCCGTTTTCAGCAAGCCTTCATCCCCCTACTTGCAAGCCCCCACTCGCATAGCCAAACTCCTTTCCACCATTTGGTCTGTCGACTCGGACATCTTTATCGTCCTCTCCACCCTCCTAGCTAACAAAAAGGTCAACGAGAGAATCCAAATGATCAATGACGGCTACCGGGAACTTGCCAGGAATCTCATGGCGGCGGGGAAACCGATGGTGCTGGCGGAGATGAATGCGAGAGAAGGAAAGACTGTGGTGGGGTTGGCGGATTTGTGGGATGGAACGCATCCGTATGTCGAGGGATATCGGAAGATGGCGGGGGTTTGGTATCAGGCGTTGAAGGAAGGGGTGTGTCGAGAGCTGATCAAAAGGCCAAAGCCAGGTAATGATGAAGGAATTGTCAATGTCTGAGGATTCAAGATATTCAATGCAATTTTCTTGTTCGATTTGATTGTTTGATTTTTTAGTTTATTGATAGTGCTATTCCTTGACCGTCTTTTAAATTGCCGGACCTTCCCAGTCGCTTCTTCGCAGCCTCATAAGCCAACTCTCCTTATGAGGAAACTGCACGCGTCCCTCCTTCCCAAACCCATTTTCTTCCAGCCTCTTTAAAAATCTTTCATTGTCCACCCTTGGCTCCAACACAATACTCTCCGTCCGCGGCTCACTTTCAAAACAAAAATGCACCAACGCTCCGAGCCACAACGGCACCCGCGCGCGCGCCCAGTCCTCTCCGATAAGTACATGTAATCCCCGGTCAAACACCCCGATGGTTCTCGGCGGCGTCAGCACAGCCAACTTATCCTCATGCGCCCAATAGATTTGAAAGAAGCCAAACGGGATTTCATCCCACAAGGCCATCACCGGGATCGAGTGTGGTTCGGTCAGTGCCTTCTCGATGAAATCATCATTGTAGTTTCCCCAGAACTCGGAGACGCGCGGTTGGGACATCCATTTTTTGATGAGAGCAGCATCGCTATTGACAAGGAGGTGCATATTTTGGCGGGGCTTGGGGCCGATGGGGCCGTCGTAAGGACCGGGAGCGTCTCCGGCACAAACGACGCGGAAGGAAAGGTATTCGCTGATGCTAGGGATATAGCGAGCGTAGATGGTTTGGCCCATGCGCGGGCCCCGCATACGTAGCGGGTGGCGGATGTTATTGGTGACGTTGTAGCAGAGCGGAGTCGGCCGAGGGGCGGGCATGTGCTTTGGGGGGTTTGGCAGGAAGGAGCCGGAGGGGATTTGCCAAAAGAGGCGCTGTGTTATGAAGAGATTCTGGGGCATGTACCATGTGTTGCCCACGGTAAAGTCCTCCGAGAACAGGATACCTACCCACTCTAGTTCGCTTAGGTAACCTGGTCGGACAAAGTAACCGTCGGGCTTCATCCTTATTTTCCACTCGTCGCGTGGTTTCCCTAGGAACGGTGTATCCCGGGCCGTTTCTGGCTCTAGCCGCTTATTCGGCTCCGGCAAATGGAAATACCAGTAAAATGTTACCCACAACTGCAACGCCAAATCTGTGATTGGGATAACCTCGCGGGTATCGGTGACGCTAGAGAGGAACATGATATCGTCCTGCAACGAGGGTCTGATGTAGGATGGACAACTTAGATACTGAGGCGCCGGCAGGGGTGAGGGTTCCGGATACAGGGTCGTTATAGTATCGATATAGGTGGCATAGCGGGGGGCGGTACCTTCGGGCTCGGTCTTGATATAGAGTTCCCAAGGGGGGAGAGTGACGTTCCGTTCCTTGGAACGGTGGGGCTCCAGAGTAAAGGTAAATGACCGGTAACCCGGCTTTATGGAGACTCTCTGGCCATTTGGCAACCAGATGTGATCAGGCAACATCTTGAGGCCGATTTTGTGGAGGTTGTTGGGTGAGTTTGGTGTAAGTGGAAGATGGATTAAAATGGGATTGATCTCACGCTGCAGGTGCCTGTCAATGTGGGGAAATCGGCTTTATGCATGAGGAAGCGAGATGCATATGAAAATTTCGGTGACGTAGTTTGGGAGTTTGGGGCGAGATATTAATGAGAATCTAGAGAGACGCACTATAAAAGTGGTATAAAAATGAGTGCAACGAGACGAGCGCCGGATCCAGTTATTGCTAAGGAAGTTTGTGTGTAAGAGAACAAAAATCCCTGTTTGGTCCGGAAGAGCATTGGAAGATGTCAGAAAAGCGTTGTCATACAGGCAAAGCTGATGATAAAATAATCATGTTCTATAATGTACAAAGACGGAAATCGGCAGTGCGACTTGGTGGACGGACCGTGACCATTTAAATACACGGACTGGAAACGCAAGTATCTCTCACATATATATAATACAATTTGGTAATAGCGGATTGTCTCCACCATTTACAGGAGGCCCCTCCTCCTATAGCCTTTGCAACACGGAACCTCAATAACTCTCATTTTCATCTTTACCTTATCAAACCATACCACTATAACGCATCGATCACCATCGCCACAAGACATCATCAAAAATCTTCAGATGCCCACAAACTACCTCGACAAATCATATCCCGCCAATTTCAAACCCCTCCATAACAACTGCCTGCCTGCCAATCTCAATAATTACTATCTCTTACTCTTTTCCTTTCCCTTTCCCTCCATATCATGCGCTGTAGTGTGTCCCCCCACACACTCACGTGCCCCACACATCATCCTCCGACTATTAGACAGGTACCAGGTCTACGTTACAGTATATTAGCCAAACACGCAAAGATTGTCGCAAATACCCACGTTGAATCAAAGAACGACAGACGGTGGAACGTCGTTAAGCAAGGGACGGCGCGGTGTCGTTGGAAGGAGGTGGTGATGTGAATTACGTGAGCTGTGGTTGGTCAGTTCCTTCCGGGCAGGGGAGGGGTGGATGGGGTGAGTATGAGATAATCTTTTTTTCTTATTACTTAAAGATAGACGGTGGTTGGAGTGGTCACTACAAGTTGATCATGTTATTGCTCTCAAGTACATCTAATCATGAAGGTTGTATTTATATAGTCATGGCGTCCGAAGAAAGTCCCGAAGAGATTGAAGTCATCTATGCGGAAACCATCATATTATCACATATTCATGTATCTAGAAGATGAATGTCCCGTCCCGCAGACAAGGACCCCATGAACTCAGCATCCCAGCCAGCAAATAACCAACAACATTTCTAAATCCAAATCTTCAATATCCTTTCCAATTCTCTCCATGCCATCTATCTACTGAGCATCTTCTAACCACTACCCATTACTCTACATCCACACTAACATCAACACAAATACAATCTTTTTCATCCCCTCATCTTCCCACACCCCCTCTCTCACCCTCTTTCCCTATTAGTCACTTACAAAAGACCATGCACAAGATGAGACGCGCTAGAATGAATTCATCCCGCATTGACAAGTCAATCCTTCGGAAACATATCCACTAACAGCAGTTGATGCATATCGTCGGATACACCCTAGTCCACCAAATAGGGTTACACACAAAAAGGGTTATAAAACATAACGCCAATTAAGGTTATATTAGGGTTATTGTACACAATAGTCCAGGCAGGGTTGCCCCTCAACTTACACTAGGGTCGCCTCGAGATCCGCTTCTCGTCAGGGGAGGCTGGTTTAGACGTCCAAATCGCAACCATTAGAATCTAACTGTCTCTTTTGATTCCCTCAATTGCGACTGCTCAAAGTCTCCGCTCCGCTCCGCAACCTATACATCTAGCCTCCGAGCACCCTTTCTCTTCTCCGTCTTCTCAATCTTCCTCTTTCTTCGTCGAGTCTCCTTCCTCTTTTGGACTACTCCGACTTCTACCCCCGACAAAACAACCCATCGACAAACACTGTCTCTTCTTCTCTTCCTCCTCTGCATCCCCCAAAAAATACAGCCTCAAAATGTCCGATGACGCCGCCATCACCGCCGCCTACGACTCCGTCCGCTCCGACAAAGAGCCCCTCTCCTGGCTTCTAATCTCCGAGTCCCCCTCGAAAAAACTCACCCTCGAATCCTCCGGGCAGGGCATCATCGAAGACCTCAAAACTCACCTGCGCCCCGAGGCCGTGCAGTACGGGTACCTGCGACAGGAGTACGCCAACGACTCGGAGAGCAAGCGGGTCAAGTTTGTCTTTATCGTGTGGCTGGGTAGCAGCGCGCCGATTATGAAGAAAGCGAGGGCGAGTGTGCAGGCGAGTGAGGTGAAGAGGCTGTTGCGGATTTTCAGTATCGAGTTGACAGCGGAGGATAAGAAAGATTTGGTGGAGGAGGAGATTATTGCGCGGTTACGCAAGGCTGGTGGTGCGGACTACAATGGTGGTCGTGGTTGAAGGAAGAATGTGTATGTGTAAGAGAATTAATGGAGGGGAACTTGGCGATAAGCATCTGGACAGGTGTATTTTGCTACTATGTTGATTGGCGCGCTGACTGCAGTTCAGGCGGTGTGGAAGCGTAATTCGACGGGATGGATGGTGTACATTTATGCTTGAATTTAGCGATCGCATTCTTATTGGTTCACTTTCAAACGTTCTTACTGGTTTGCTCACTATTTGCTTCATGCAATTAGTCTCGTGATATCTCGTATGGTGTCATGTTGTCTACTGGCTGTTTCAACCCCAAGTTAGGGTCTATAAACACAATAGTCTCCTGGACTTGAACCCCGCAATCGCTACTGGGGTTGAATCCATGGTGGGGCTATTGCATACCCTAATATGATACGATCAAATTAACCCTAGTGTGTTCAAAAAATGATACAGTAAGGGTAAGTATTTACATTAAAGGTTAGATATACTGCTATCTCTAAAGTGGGTCCAAAAAGTTGGCGCATCGCGGCACTCTTCGTAACCTAGCAAATGTCTAGCCGGCAAGATCACAACAGACTCCTTCAAATCTCCATTTACATCCTTTACCCTGATCACCTTTTTCGTCTTCATTCGCGCGACTGTCTCTTCAACCCGCTACCTCAACTAATCCCCTTACGATCCTCCTCGGCGCACCCAACGCAACCATCACCGCCACCATGTCTGTCACCCTCCACACCACCCACGGCGACATCAAAATCGAAGTCTTTTGCGACTCCGTCCCTAAGACCGCCGAGGCAAGTCACACTTCTTCGACTTAACTCCCTCCTTGACAGCTTCTCTCCACTAACATCTTCTCACTCAGAACTTCCTCGCCCTCTGCGCTTCTGGCTACTACGATCAATCACCCTTCCACCGCTTAATCCCCTCTTTCATGATCCAAACTGGCGGCCCCGCCACACCAACACCCGATAACCCCAAATCCGGCCGCTCCATATGGGGCGAGCCATTTCCCGATGAGATTCGTTCAGGTCTCCGTCACTCCGGGCGGGGAATCGTCGCGATGGCAAACAAGGGACCTAATACCAATGGGAGTCAGTTCTACATCTTGTTCGACAAAGCGCCACATTTGGATGGGTTGAATACGGTGTTTGGGAAGGTTTTGGGGGATGAGTCGTTGGCGACGTTGGGGAAGATAGAGCGGGTGGAAGTGGATAAGAGAAATAGGCCAAAGGAGGAAGTGAGGATAAAGAACATCACAATTCATGCGAACCCATTAGCAGTGTAATAGTGGGCATAAGGGAAACAGGACTTCATAGATACCCAATATAGCGTGCTTTGTAATCTTCGAAGAAGACGGCCTTAACCCTACTGAGCTATTGAGATCTTCATGCAATAACCCTTATGTTCGATACCTAACCCACTCCTTGTAGCTAGAGTGCCCAATACTGATTCAATATAACCCACCATCTTCAATATAAAGCCGCGCCTTCTATCAACAAGATATTCCTTTAATACAAAACACAATACCGTGCTACCAAATTAGGAGTTGTACATAACTGTAGTTCGTGTGGACTGCGCCACAACCTCCGGATCATGCGTTGAATTTATAGATGCTAGTTCACACGTTCTCAGTGTTACTGGATCCCGTATTCCGAGAAACCTCCAATTCAACTCAAGTGATGCTTGTCTTCAGTGCCACACTCACCTCAAGTAGAGTGCATGAATATCTCAATTTGAAGTAGAAGGTACAACAAGCCGTGTTGATATGAGAGTCTCTTCACATTTGACTTCTCAGTATCTTAATCGGATAGCGGTTGATTTTTCCATTTGAAGTTTGAATTGTTGCAGTTAACAAATCATGAATGACAGTGCGTGAATGCCCGTTCCAGAATGTATGCCCCTCAGTCAATTTGCCGCAAATGCAGGTATGCCCAAACCGCACCAAGATATCATCAACTATTCTACCATTGGGTTCGCAATCTATCTGTACTCTCCAGGAGGCGAGGTGCCTTCAAGCAATCGGCCCAGCAAGGAAACATTGGTTGATCCGCAGTGGCATGGCGGAGTTGTCATGGGTGATTGCATGAGCGTGGGGTTGCTTGAGATAAATAGGTACTCAAGATAGGTCACTGTAAGCGTACCGTGGGGAGTATTGTTGTTTATGGTGTGGTCAAGTTGTAGTGAATGAGTGATGGCAGAGTACAAGCGAGACAAGGGTTGGGCAGAGAGGTAGTGGTGGTGTTACCAATAGCTTCGTGGGCTATGGCTTTGATGGATAGAACAAGAACAGGGGTTCATGACGATGGTGATATAAATAATTGAGTAAACGTGAATACATATCAAATGGTAGATATATAGGTCTATCGGATTGTATATAACCAACCACGACAAGCTATAAAATTGTGACTTGGAATTTCAGTATCAGTTGAGTCTGAATGCCGGTTGAGCAGATGCGTACGAAAGTAATAACACTGTGGAGGAGACAAAGTCAGACATGTGCATATGCAGATGACGGTAGAAGGTAACACTTGATTAAGATGCAATATTGGAATCGAGATGTTGATAATACAAGTACTCGCCAAAAACCTCAAGTGAGGTGACCGAACGGCAATTGGGCATAGGTGGGGGTGGGGTATCGCGGAATCTGCGGGCTCTGGGGGTATTGTTGAGCTATCAGATATTGTCTATGCAAGTCGGAGCCAATCAGAAATCGTAAACGACTTCCCTCATGTATCATCAAGATAATCGGATCTGTATGAACGGCAGAAATCTGAGGTTCAACTAGGTTGACATTTGTTGATTTTCTGCGGGGGCACGATTTCGTGCGAGGATGAATGAATCGTGATGATGGATGAGATATAGAAGTGTGTGGCGGCCTAATGGAAGGGTAAATTTTCGCGAAATTTGCACAGAATAGTGTAGACTTCTGAGCAACTTCGGTATTTGAGTAGCATTTTTATAGACTCGGCGTGGTGCTATGCCAAGAGTTGAGAATGGAATGTAAGCGATATATGTCAGTGATAAAGGTGGGTTTGTTCACCATGATACAGAATTGGGGATATTTGTTCAACCGCGATCCGGGCTCCCTTAAAAAAAAGACAAGAAAGCCCGAAGATTTTGACCTTCATATAATTGTGAATGATTACGACTTGGCTGGTCAATGTTCCCAATTTGAACATTCTCATCTACACCAAAATTTTTTACCAGTTCCCAATATCCTTCTCGATCCCTCCCTCCCTTGAAGCTTGATGAATACAGCCAGATTGAGTCTCCGGACGGCTCAGCATCATTAGGAGGCCTGCTAAAAACCACCGCTTCTTGTGCAATGCCGCTTTTTAGTGTGATCCTTTTTTTTTTTTACTTTTTGGCCAGTACTTTTTGAGGTACTTCCATGGCAGTAAACCCTCAAGTTTCTTATGTATATTTGTATTGATATTAACAGCTAAAAAAACCACTATAAGGGTCAATACCCTAAATGTAACAGGGATCTCAACTACTAAAACACACCAAAAATATATCATTTTTGAACCTAGAATATCTTGTGCTCCAAAGGTCAGAAAAATCTAGAAAAAAAACATTTCTGTAGTCTATTTCAACTCCTCTACCCCCTACCAATTATTATAGTTTTTGTTGTTGCCATAGTTGTATAATCTTTCCAGATATCATCACTACATACTATATGTAGGCACAGTACCATTGTGTTTTATATACACGAAGGACTTGAGGGTTTACTGCCATGGAAGTACCTCAAAAAGTACTGGCCAAAAAGTAAAAAAAAAAAGGATCACACTAAAAAGCAGCGTTACACAAGAAGTGGTGGTTTTTAGCAGGCCTCGTTTTTAGCTGCAATCTGCACAAGGTTACTTCCATAATCTAATCCCTTAATCAAGATTGCGGCATTTGCAGTTCGAGAACCAATCCAATTCGTAAAGGTGTGGGTGAGCGGATGGTATCATATTTAGGTTGGTTTTGGGCATGTATGCACAAGGCAATATCCAGAAACCCGCATGGCTCCAGGGCAGGAAGGATATGGGGGAAGTTGTAATTTTGTGTGTTTGGAGCCATAGTTATTTGTAGTAACGAGTAGTTACATAAAAGGTTCTTCTGTTCTTGTCTCTTTCCTGCTTTTCTTGGACTCGTGGGTGAATCTTGGAGCCTAGCTGCACCTCGTTCAAGATAAGGGGACTCGACCTTTTCTTCTTTTCTTCACATTCAACGATTTCGTTTAAATTCAATCTCAAAAGGTTGCTACTCGCAGATTAGCTTATTTCAAGCTTTACTGTGTGCCATCACACACACATTCTCAAGTCATATATTGCTGTGGATATCTACTGGTTTTCGCCTTTGTTCCCTTCTTGATATACTTCACTCATCTACTGCTCCTCTTCATCCCGTCCCGTCCAGTCTCATTTGTATCTGATTTCCTTTTTGTCTTGTAGCGGGCACCCATCACATATTTTGTTTACCTACAGTGATTGAACATTTTCGCTATGGTTATCGTGGGCACACACAAAGTTGTCACCAAGGAGGAGGAGCGCCTCGAAGAGGATCGTCAAAAGATCAAGTACTGGAAGCGCTGGGGACCTTATGTTTCTGAACGTCAATGGGCTACCGGTAAGTAGAACATGATCTTTTCTTGAAACCTATTATCATCGGATTTAATGGTTGTCGTCAAGAAACAAATCTTTGCTCCGCGCGAGATCTAGTCTACCTTCCCCATCACTGCAAGGACTTTTCTTTCGCAGTCTACAGACTTGACAACATCCAAGTTCTATATCATCTGTTAGTCATTGGCTTTCTAAGCCCAGGGCTCTCATCCAATGATCTTGCAATGAGACAGACCAAGAAAGGAACAAGAACTTTGGTCACCATCAAAGAATGGACCAGGCCCACTTTCAGGCTGGGGAACGACGCTTGGGCGATTGTCAAGTCTGGGGAAGCTGCGATCAACCAGGAAGGAAGTGATAACTTCCTGTGTTTCCGTGCGTTGAACGCAATTTTCTAACCGGGCCACCCCGCCCGATGGAACGGCCTGTGATTTATTGAAATTGCAGCCAGCCTAAAGTGGCGAATCATGATCTGAGTTAAATTATAACTAACAAATGCCATGATATAGTCCGTGAAGATTATAGCGACAATGGTGATGCCTGGAGTTGTAAGTTTCGATGTTTTTGAGTGTCTTCAAACTCTGCCTGCTGACTCTGACTAGATTTCACTCATAACCATGCCCGATCAAGAACATTCCGCTGGGGTGAAGATGGCATTGCTGGTGTTTGTGACACCCACGGTAGACAAAATGTCGCTTTCGCTTTCTGGAACGGCAAAGAGTAAGAATCTTGTCAACTTTTGCTTGTATGATATACGTTACTAAATATATGCAACTCTAGCAAATTCTTGAAAGAAAGATTATTTGGTCTGTCCAACCCCCAGGGTAATCATGGTGAAGGTGTCCGTGAAGCCTACTTTCACTCTGACAACACTCCTGTAAGTTATCCTTATCACAAATAACCCGACCAGACATATGCTGACATTTTTTGATATAGACTCACTCGTACATGAGATTCACCTACAGATACCCCCAAGACGAGTTCCCTTACAAAGACCTCATTACTGAGAATGCCCGCCGTGGCAAGGCTGACCCTGAATATCAGCTACTAGATACTGGAGTTTTCGATGAAGACAGATTCTGGGACATTGATATTGAGACTGCTAAAGATGCCAATGATCCGGAAGACATCTTGTTCCGTGTCACTGCCTGGAACTGCGGCCCGGACCATGCTCCTCTCCATATTATTCCCCACGTCTGGTTCCGTAACACCTGGGCTTGGGGTCTTGCCGAGGAAGAGGGTGTTCCTAAGCCCCAGGTAAAACAAGAGGGCGAATTGCTTATGAAGACAACTTGTGAACAGATCGGAAACCGTTATGTTGCCTTTTCCCCGTCTCCTGATGCTAGCGAGGACCCCAATGTCCCACTGGATATCTTCCCCGAGTTCTTGTACACTGAGAACGAATCCAACCTTGACTTGCTCTACAACGTGCCCAACAAGATCAAGTACGTCAAGGACGCTTTCCACCGCTACATTGTCGATGGCGAAAAGAAGGAGGATACCGTCAACCCCGCAGAAGAAGGTACTAAGGCTGCTGCTTGGTACAAGTTTACTGCCGGTGGAGGTGTAGCCCCCGGCCAGTGTGCTGGTAAGTTGGTTTCTCCGTAGAGTCTAGTGCAGATTACTAACGATGATTATAGTTGTCCGGTTCCGTATGCGCAAAGGCACAGTTGAAGACTATGATTATCTCAATGAAGAGGAATTCGATGAGATCATGACTGAACGTGCCAAGGAGGCGGACGAATTCTACGATGCCTTGATTCCTCACATGGCTACTGATGACGAGCGCAACATCCAACGTCGGGCCTTCTCTGGTATGATGTGGACTAAACAACACTACTACTTCGTTTGGAATGAGTGGGCGAACGGTGACACAACCAACCCACCCCCTCCCGAGAACCGAAAGAGTATTCGTAACCAAAATTGGAAGCACTTGCATTGCGATGATATTCTTTCCATGCCAGATTCCTGGGAGTATCCCTTCTTTGCCGCATGGGACTCTGCTTTCCACTGCATCGTATTGGCCATGATTGATACTGAGTTTGCCAAGAAGCAGCTTGACCTGTTTACCCGTGAATGGTACTGCCACCCCAATGGTCAGCTTCCGGCCTACGAATGGAACTTTGGCGATGTTAACCCGCCAGTCCACGCTTGGGCTACCTTCCGTATATTCAAAATTGAGCGTAAGATGTACGGCCGTCAGGATCTGGACTTCCTGGAGCGTGTCTTCCAGAAGCTACTGCTCAACTTCACATGGTGGGTCAACCGCAAGGACGTTGATGGCAAGAACGTTTTTGAGGGTGGCTTCCTTGGTCTTGACAACATTGGTCTCTTCAACCGCTCGGAACCTCTGCCGACTGGTGGTGTCTTGGAGCAGGCTGACAGTACTGGCTGGATGGCTTTCTACTGTTTGTCCATGCTAAACATTGCCCTCGAACTGGCCAAGCACCGTACTATCTACGAGGACATTGCCAACAAGTTCTTTGAGCATTTCATCATGATCAGTGATGCCATGACTTTCCGCGCTGGCGAGAAGGAAGAGACCTCGCTTTGGAATGACGAGGATGGCTTCTACTACGATGCCATCTCCTATGGTGGCCCGTGGATCCAGCAGCTGCCTGTTCGTTCACTGGTTGGTCTGATCCCTCTATACGCCACTCTGACTCTCGAGCCCGAGATCATCAATAGACTTCCGGCTTTCAAGAAGCGTGTTGATTGGTTCACCAAGTATCGCTGCGATGTTGCTGAGCGGAACATGGCATCTATTCGTAAGCGTGGTCAGGGTGACCGTATCTTGTTGTCTATTGTGAGTAAAGATCGTCTTGTTAAAATTCTCAAACGTATGCTTGATGAAGAAGAGTTCCTGTCTCCTTACGGCATTCGTTCGCTGTCCAAGTTCCACCAGGCCAACCCGGTCAGCATGGATGTCAATGGCCAGACGTTCTCAGTTTCCTACGTCCCGGGTGACTCTGACTCCGGTCTCTTCGGTGGTAACAGTAACTGGCGTGGTCCCATCTGGCTTTGCGTCAACTTCCTTCTCATCGAGTCTCTCCAAAGATTCCACCTCTTCTACGGTTCTGACTTCCGCGTTGAATGCCCCAGCTCCGCCTACAAAGAAAAGGTCATTGAGAATATGCACCTGGGACAAGTCGCCGAAGAGATTCGCCGTCGTCTCCTGAGCATCTTCATCCGCGATGAAAACGGCTGCCGCCCTACTAACGGCGGTTCCGAGACTCTCAACAAGAACCCTCTGTGGGCTGATCAGGTCTGGTTCCACGAATTTTTCGACGGTGATACTGGCCGTGGTCTTGGCGCCAGCCACCAAACAGGCTGGACCGGCCTTGTTGCCCGCATGATCCACGACACTGCCCAATCCAATGCCCTTCCCATGACTCCCAAGAGTCCTAGCATCGCCAACAACATCTACTTCGATGAGACCATCTCCCGAAGCGTTCCAAACGCAACCTCGGGCAAGCGTGGGCATCTCCGTCGCAGCTCGTCGAGCCGGAGTATTGGGGCTCGTTCGGACTTTGGTGGGCTGCCGTCAGTCCCGACCTCACCACAACCGCAGATTGAGACGATCAAGAATGCTAGACACAAGGAGCCACCTTCATCAGATTCGGAGGGGGATTATGGGTTGAGTACCAGTAATCATAAAGATGGGTATCAGAAGACGGAAACTGTCGCCACGGGGATTGCGGCAGCGACACAGGCGGCGAAGCAAATGGCTCAGGGGATGGCTGGACTGGGGATTTCGGGGGCCCAGTAAAAGGGTAATTCAAGTGTAAAGATGTGAGGTTGGTTGGCAATTGCCGAAACTCCGGTGATTATGGGCGGATTGTTGCCCATTAAATTCTTGTTAAGAGTGGTGTTCACCCCAGAGGTTTTGTTGTTTATACCGTGTTATAACTTTTTGAGTTTACTGTTTCTTGTTTCAGTCATCTCATCTTTGCTGGCCACCACGCTTAATGTCACATGACTATACTTGATATATACATAGAACATAGATTATTCTGTTCATTCTTTATTTCACATCATTCTTCGTAATCAACAACAAACTTTGCTATAATTACACGCAATACGAACTAATCATTCGCTATGATATTTAAATGGCCTCGGTCAAAAGCTTGTTCATCTTAGCGACCTTGGAGGAGACAGAAAGGTCAATGGTCTTGTCGCCAATCTCAACAATGAGACCACCGAGGATGTCAGGGTTAACCTAATACACGGAGTTAGCGCCCTGTAGCATTACATAAGAGTCATCAATTTTGACTCAAGAATTCACCAGATATGATACCAAAAGAATATAAAAAACTCACCTCATTAGTAACCTTGAGGGTTTTGCCCTTGCCAACGTAGGCAGACTTGGCAACAGCAGACTCCAGTCTGTTCAGAGTTTTATTGTCCAGAAGTTGAGCAGAGGTAACAGTCATTTCAACCTCACCGCGGGCAGCAGCCATAATGATGGAGAATTTAGAAACGGCACCCTGCAGGAGGTTCAGGCGGTTGTTCTCAGCAAGAGTGTCAAGGAAGTTCTTGGTGGTGGCATCGCTGGTGTTGGCGGCCTTGAGGAGCTCAGTGATGATAGAGGACTTGTCCTCAGTGGAGAGAGTAGGAGCCGACAGGATAGTGGGGAGCTTGGAGTCCTTGTCAAGGATAGCGCCGAGGTTGGCAACAGCCTTGGCGGTCGCGTCAAGGGTAGACTTCTTAACAGCGGCGGTGTACTAGAGTGTGTTAGCTTAGTGTTACGGGGGTATATTACAGCGTTTTTGGTAGGGTTTGCGATAGGTATAGTGGCTTGAGATGATCAAAAGAGATTTGGCATCAATGATAGCATATGAAGGGTGTGTGGTCACCCAAGGTCAACTCTTCCAGCAGGAAGATAGCACAAACAAGTTTTCCGGCCCCCGGACGGACCTGGACTCACCCTGGACGACCACATAAAATCTGATTCCAGGCTGGGAATTCTGCTTAGCAACAAATTGGCAATATTTGGGCATGTTCGGGGACAACTTTATGACGGTAGAGCCAGGACTTTGGGGGAAATAAGTGGCATGGGTGGCCGTCGGTAATGGTTCGGGTAACGGCTTCGGGCGATCGGATGGAGTATTCAGCTGGAGATGCCGTCAAACAAGGTACATGTCGTTTATATCTGTAACCGGGAACTTCATATTGTTTTCTTCATTCGGGTAGTCGAAATCCGGGCATGTTATCGCATTTGTGCATTGTTTCCGGAATGGTTGTCGACTTGTCAAATTTGCATGTGCGGGTTTAGATTCCAGAATTCGTTCAAAACCTCTCAGATTTTGACGAATTCGATATCTCTGATTTCGGTCGATTCGTTCGTTCTTTGTTTTCTTGGTACTCTTCGCAATTCGAATTTCAAATCATGGTTCGCCGTTTTTTTGTCGAATTTTGCAGCCGAAGATGCCATTCGATATCCGACCCCGCAACGCGTCGTGCCGAGCCCCACCATCCATTGCGCCAGTCCACCCGGTCCAAACATTTCCAGATATGTCGCGATAACCTGTACTGCCAAAGAATCCTTTCTAAAACTTCCTCATGCTCCAGAGTCATCAATTGTAGTCATGCGCCAGATTCAGCCCATCAACCGGGCTCAGAAAAAAAATCTCTCGATATCCACTCATTCCCAACCCTCAAAACTCTAATCGCAAGCCCTTCAAAAACAACAGAACCCAAACAATCCATACCAAAGCCGAAGCATAAGTACCGTCCAGACCGAAGACAGAAATGGGAGGCTTAGAATCAGCGGTAACAGCAGCAGCGTAACCGCGAACCTGACCCCGGGCGGGGACCGCCACGCGGGCAGCACGGAGAATCTGTCTCGACATCATCTTGAAAGAAAAAAAAAACCAAAAAAGAAGCTGTCAAAAGGAAAAGAAAGAATAAAAGTCAAACCTTGAGAAAAAGAATCGACTTCGTAGAGATTAAAGGAAGGGGGGTGTCGGGACGGAGGAGGTGGCAGACTAAGAGGTCCGAAAATCGAAACGTCGATTCGGCTTTGCTAAGAGATCCTAGACCGGGGGTGGGTCATTTAGGGACTGTTCGGAATTTTGAGTAGAAACCTGGCTGATCAGGCATCAAAGCCTAACCCTAGCTAATTATGTGGATGACATAAGTTCGGTGGGCCCATGAGTCCCCTGTATAGATTGCCGGTGAACATGCTTCTAAATGCCAAATCGAGTTAATTCACGGTTCCTGATTTAACACTATTCTTTACAACGATAACTCAATAATTTCATTGTGGATATGAGAGTGTTACGCAAGATGTTGACCGAAATGATCAGAATAACAAGCAAAACAAAAACATCCATTAAACGCCTGTGCATCCCATCCTAAGAAACCCAAAGTCTATGTCTGATATCATTCGTCTGTCCCTCCCCCAATCATCACATCAATATTCTCATCATGAATGCAATCAACAACTAAACAACATTAGTCGCTGCGAAGCATGCTTTCAACCAAATCACCCAGAGGGCCCCAGTAATCCCGACCACTGGCCAAATGATGCTCATCAATGAACAAAACGTATTGCTTGAAACTGGTGTTTAAATGAGGTTCTAACCCAAGCTCGCGGATCACAGGGTAGTGATGGCAATAGATGTGAGCATACACTCTGTACATGCGCTTGAAGATTTGGCGGACCAAGGAGGGAAAGTTCTTAGGAAACGGAACACCTGTGAGATTGAGCCAGTTAGCTAAAGTGTACAACAGGATCCGAAAAGGGGTACAGCATACCAATGCGACTGGGGAGAACTTGTTCATTATCAATGTTACTCTGAACCCAAGCCATCATCTGCTCAATGTATGCCGGCGCAGACATCTTGGTCGGGCGCTTGAAGTTTTCATTATCTTGCCACAAGTACTCGAACTCATCCGTCGCCTTCATCTCGGGGCAAGACTGGGGGGAGCAGAACTCTGTGATGGCACCATACAACAGGTTGATCTGGTTGTAAAAGTCCACCACTATAGGTTTAATAACTTAGGTTAGTCTTAATCTTCGGATTCTGTTTGGCAGAGGCATGTACTCACTGTTCACAGCAAGCCACTCGTTCTCATCTTCGCCTTCAGGAAGCTTCACAACTTTCCTCAAACTTCCACCGCCGAGTGTGGCTTCAGCATACTGGCGCAGCTGGTGGCTAGTGCCACCTTTTCTGGGGTGGCTGCGGAACTGCTGGCGAGCTCGCTGATTACTATATATATCAGAAAATTTGGCACACAGGTCAGCAACTATTATCGCTTAAAGAATTACCAAGCGGCGCTCGGCGTCGACAATGTTAACCGCCAGACCATAGCGGGAGTAGTAAGGGCTGATAATGGTGAAAAGTGGCATACTGCCCGTACGGATCGGCAAGGGAACACATCAAAGGTCAGAACTAACACAGTGGTGACGAACGAGGCCATTGTCTTTGTTTTTTCTCAGCGCGAGTCGTGGGGAGAGTATGATGTTATAGTTTAAGTTGGCGGAAGAGGAGCTACGATATTAACATTCCGCATTAGCATTGCAGGGTCTTCATAAGAGCAGAATTTCAGGACAAAATGTAAACTGGTTGCGAAAGGCCCAACACATGTCAGTGTAGGCAAGCGAAGCTATATCATAAGACACGATACTCGACAAGATTTCTATGACATGAGAGGGGATCAACATACCTCTGGCGTATAGCGTATCGATAACGGAAGGATGAAGGAAATGATGCGGGGAGGGTCTTTTGGTAGGAAGCCGGAAAAATCACGTAGCCAAATCGGGCGATGGAATAGATGCTGCGATCAAGCACAATGGGCCAATGGAATCCCCGGATGATGCAAACCAGGCTGCGATATGGTGTATCAAAAATGATATGCAGGCGTGATAGAAAAGCAAGGTAAATGGATGTCAGCAGTGACAGCCAGTTGGCGAGCTAGGCGGAGTGATTTCAGTCAGACTTGAGGTGAAGCTCAATGACCTGACCGAAAGACGGGCTACAAGGGACAAGGCAGAGAGGAGGTGGCAGGGCGTTCTAATTGGCTGTTGATTATTTACCCTATTGCCGAATTCGTCTTGTTGCCGTGGCCCGGACGAGGGGCTACTGAGCTTGATTGCTTGTCGACGAGCTATTGACTTTGGCAGGCGTCGCGGTGGTTCGGCGGTCTGTCGGCAGCTGGCTATCACTGGGTTCTCTGAGGAATACGTGGGTAATCTATGCTGTTTTAGGTAGGGTGGCTTAGTCATTTATGGTTTTCACATATATATTAGGGTATATGGTGTTATGTTAACCCTAACAAATCAGAGATGCGGCTCAACAAAACTCTAGTAAACAACTTATATCTTATGTAGCTAAATTTGATCTTCTACAGCCAATTGGTAAAATGCGGCAAGGGGATCGGCAAGTTTGCCTGGTTCTCCATGTAGACTTGGTCGGCTGAGAAAATAGCAGTGAGATTTAACCGGAGTTGTAGAAGTACCCTGACGGACGGACGGGGGTTGGCCTTAAAGTCGGGAAATACCGTCTGCAAGTCCTGCCAAGGTTCAACCAGAAATTATAATTGAATGGACACCGAGGTACCGTAGAAGACAACAGGTACGGATACTTACAATTCTGTCGACGATCCCGCGCAAACTTTCGGTATCCCTCTGCATAATAAGTATCGCCTACTCTTTGCTACGCAAAGTGGACAGCTTCAAAAATCTTCGGAGAAGTTTCAGTGACAAGCCCAGGTGATGAAGAGCGAACGAAGCCTTGGAAGTTGGGAATTTAGCCGCAGTCGAAGACTATAGGGGAATGGAGCAACGAAACGCCATAGAACCGAAGGATGGAAGGAGGGAAGAATAGTACTCTGAGGTCACTTTGAAAGTTTCGGCTTCAAGGGTTTGGAGCAAGAAACAATGGGTGTTGTGGTGAGACAAGAGGTTGAACAAGTGAAAGGAGATATTGAAAGCCGAAGTGCCAACTTTCCGAACATGCGATGGCCATGTAAATAATATCAGATATCTGAGCATAGATCAAGGGAACAGAAACGTGTTATATCCAGAGACTTCGGCATGTAAATGCGAGCTGTCCAATACTACGAAAGTGAAGACTGCGTCCTTGGCTATCAATCCACTCATCAGTGCGGTGCGGTTAGCACTACAGCAGATTCGAATGAGGTCCCTTCCTTCCTTGTCCCAATATCTAGTTGTCCCTCTGGTCCAAGTTCCTACCTTCGCTAGTCTCTAGTTTCCACACCCACTTCCTGCTCCAAAATTTCAACACGGCCCTCATTTTTTTCGTTTTTCCTTCCTTTTTCTTCCTCCCTTTCTTGCATCGCGCAATCATCTTCTTCGCCTCCAGCTCTCTCTTTCTTAATTTTTATAATTCGTGCAATTTGTTTGTATTTCAAAATGTTCTCCAGTCGTGTTGCCTCTTCTCTCAGAGCCTCTCAGGTACAGCATTATCATCGCCCTTCAGATGATTGCGAGTGATTCGCAGCATCAAAGCAAAGCTACATTGTTCCCCTAGGACTACGACGAATTCCTAATAATCTTACCGATCTCTCTGGGAGCATCTTTATAAAACGACCTCATTTGAGTTCTGCACTCTCTGTTTCGACATCACTGGTCATTAAATCAGAATCTTATAATTTTATCCTTCGATTATTTTCCCCCGCATAAGGGTGACGTTGCGGCTGTTTTTCCCCTCACAAAACTTCACTGGGGCAAAAATAAGCAGCCGTAGCCGCCGTACATCTGGGATCAATGGAGCTCGGCTTTAGCAAACATCACATCGGAGCAATACCTTACTGACATTGTCGTTTTCTGTCTATAGCTCGCTGCCCGTCAGGCCGTTCGCGCCCCAGGTGTCCAGCAACGCCGTAACCTTTCCATCCACGAGTACCTCTCTGCCGACCTCCTCCGCCAGGTATGATAGTTAGATTTTTCTCACCTCAGTCATTTTGTCTCGAACCAATTGCCAAAGCTACAATCGACTATGGTTGACAATAAACCTATTGGAATTCTGTCGTTTTTCATAATGTCTATCAATTCCAAATAAGCAAGTCTACGTATTGGCTCTACTTTGGCTCTACTTTATCGCCTCGGCTGTCATCAACATGATCTAGAATTCAAACCTCTACGGATGAGTCCATCTTGAGGACTGTGGCTTAAGCAATTGGTCATGATAATAGGCTTCTATAATGTGCTTTAAGTGCTAACACCATGTAAAGTATGGTATCTCTGTCCCCAAGGGTGCCAACGCCAAGTCTGCCGCCGAGGCTAAGGCTGTCGCTGAGAAGATCGGATCCGGTGATCTCGTCATCAAGGCCCAGGTTCTCGCCGGTGGTCGTGGTAAGGGTACCTTTGACAATGGTCTGAAGGGTGGTGTCCGTGTTATCTATTCCCCCACCGAGGCTGAGATGTTCGCTAGCCAGATGATTGGCCACAAGCTCATCACCAAGCAGACCGGTGCTGCTGGTCGTCTGTGCTCCTCCGTCTACATCTGTGAGCGCAAGTTCGCCCGCCGCGAGTTCTACCTCGCTATTCTGATGGACCGTGCTACCCAGAAGCCCGTCATCGTTTCTTCTTCCCAGGGTGGTATGGACATTGAGACTGTCGCCAAGGAGAGCCCCGAGGCTATTAACACCCATTACATTGATATCCACAAGGGCGTTACTGACGAGATCGCCCTCGACATTGCCACCAAGCTCGGCTTCTCTGAGCAGTGTATTCCCCAGGCTAAGGACACCATCCAGAAACTGTACAAGATCTTCAAGGAGAAGGACTCTACCCAGATTGAGATCAACCCCCTGTCTGAGACTTCTGACCACCAGGTCATGTGCATGGATGCCAAGTTTGGTTTCGATGACAATGCCGACTTCCGCCAGAAGGAGGTCTTTGCCCTTCGCGATACCACCCAGGAGGATCCCGATGAGGTCCGCGCCGCCAAGTCCAACCTGAACTTCATCAAGCTGGACGGTGATATTGGCTGTCTAGTCAACGGTGCCGGTCTTGCTATGGCTACCATGGACATTATCAAGTTGAACGGCGGTTCCCCCGCTAACTTCCTTGATGTTGGTGGTGGTGCCACCCCTGCCGCCATTCGCGAGGCTTTCGAGCTGATCACCTCTGACCCCAAGGTCTCTGCCATCTTCGTCAACATCTTTGGTGGTATCGTCCGCTGCGACGCCATCGCTGCTGGTCTTATTCAGACCGCCCAAGCCCTTGACCTTAAGGTCCCCATCATTGCCCGTCTCAACGGTACCAACATGGAGGCTGCCCGCAAAATGATCAATGAGTCTGGCCTCAAGATCTTCTCCATTGACGACCTCCAGAACGCTGCCGAGAAGGCTGTTCAGCTCTCTAAGGTCGTTAAGCTGGGTACGTATATGTTTTTGCTTTACTATTATGTCATGATTTTGATTGCTAACATTGTTACTATTAGCCCGCGAGATCGATGTCGGTGTTGAGTTCACCCTGGGCATCTAAACTATACCCCGATAAAACCTCGACATCTTTGTTTAAATAGAAGTGGAATGCGTATGAACGGTGATTTCCTTTCTTCATAGTTATGTTCCATACCCACTACATCAACAATTTTCATTTCTTGTTCACAGAACTTTTTCTTTTCTCCCTCGGCTGGAGAGAGCTGGTGGGACTGTTACCGGCGGAGTTAAATGTTTGAATATTTGAGAATGAAGTGTAGATATTACTAGATTTACTCTTTGCCAAATAATTTATCTACTGTGAATCCAATGCAACATTGTTCATGGTTTGGATTTTGAGGGTTATACTTTAATGTCCGTATTTTTGATATCAGGTCAGTACTGAGTAAAGAGCCCGCCCCGAACTTCCTGGTGGGGTGAAGAAGATGCAAGGCTAGATCCTCTAGCTCAAATTTACAGGTCAAAGTGAACCCAGAGGCAACTTGAGGGAGTGACCCCGCAATTTCTCAAGGCCACCTAAGGCTTTTCTCAGTTAGACTTATACGCAATTAGCAATTAGTAGCGACGTTTTGGTGCTGTAGCTAGGGTTTGGGGTTTGTCGATAATACAAAGAATTTCTTAGCGTTAAATCATTGAACCCTTAATCAAATTATGTTTCTTATTGTTTATTTTGAGAAATTAAAGCATACAAATGAACACAACACAACACAACACTGTGACGAAAAAGGAGGACAAAAGAGAAGGAATATTTATTTTTGGATGGTTTTGTTTAACCCTTTGGGAACCATCGACGTAAATGGCGCTTGGAAATCCCTAGTCGTTGATTACCGGGGTTAGGGGTGGTTGTGAAGGATTTTTTGTAGAGTTTTTGCCTGAGGTTTTGAGGGGGAAGAAAGTAAGGGGTTAGAGTTTCCATGTTAGGTTATGGGTCTATTTGGATGAGTGGGGATAAAAGTTAGTTGGCGATGATGGAATTGCGTTGGATAGACGAGAGAACGTGTTGATTGGACATCTGGAATAGTTTTGAATCTAATTTTTTGATTGGTAAATCATTTATCTTTTTTATATGAATGAAATAACCATTGAATTCATCCGGTTTTATGTCCAGACGAAGATAAGTGGATACTTGTAAACCCTGGTGCTTCTAAAACCCTAATATTTGACCAAGCAACTCTGAGCACTTCTACTAAAAAAAACAGACTTCTAGTGCTCCTCAATTAATCTCAGTACTCCAAATCCTTACTTCCGACTTCAACTCATAACTCATGACCTTCAGCCCTCCCATTTCCCCCACCTCCCCGGGAAACCCAATACATCGCATCACTACAGCCGCCCCCAAGAAAACCCCCACCCTCACCAGAGCATCTTGCACCTCTCTCCTCCCCAAAAACTCCTGCACCCTCCCCACAACCTTCCTATCGAACCTCCCTGCCCTCTTCCTTATCGCCCCCGACGCCTGTTTCAACATCTCAGTCCCGTCAAAATACCGTGTTGTGATTCCGGCAACTGCCCGGCGGGTTCCGTGGAGGTGCCGGCGGTAAGCAGGATCGAAGCGAGAGCCGAAGCTTCGGGTGGTTTCGGAGGGAACGGCGATATAGGCGTGGGTGGCAGCGAGGTTGCCAGGGCGCCCGTTGTAGAATTGGTGGGCACATGCGCGGGTGTGTAGGGCTAGTTCTTCGAACGATGACGGTGCTGTGAGGCACGGAGTGTTAGTTTTTGTGGCTGGATGGGACGGATGAGACGTTTTGCCTTTGGGCGGGGACCGGAAAGTTTGCGGGAAAGTAGTGAGGGTGTTAAGGGGTAAGGAAGGTGGGAGCTTGCCCGGGAGGTGAGTAGAGGGAATGTTACCAAGGAGCATGCCGCCGGGGGAGACTGGGACGATTGGCTTCTTGAGGGACTCGGGGGCATCCAGGGGTGCCAACGCGGCGAAGGGACTAACGGCGACGGCTGTGCGCATATCCAAACTGTCAAAGGTGTCGCTTGACGGCGAAGACGTTCTCGTGGACTCCTGTGATTCACATACCGAAGACAGCGCCTCGTACTGCAGGCTTGCCACCACTGGCGCACGCTGAGACCAATAGTTCGGTGTGGCGGCGACGGAGCCCGGAGGTGCCGGGCGGCTCGGCTGGAGGGCGGATGGTCCGATGGTGTCGGTGGTTAGCCAGGCGCCCTCAGATGTCAGGGTCCTGGGCACGTAGATGAGCGAGGACCCGAAGCTTTCGGAGAGGCATTTAGCCTGGACGGCTTTGAGGGCGCCGGCGTTGTTGAAGGGCCAGATGTACTTGGTGATTTTGTAGGCGTCGGTGGCGATGTTGCGGACGGTAGGGAGAATGTGCGAGGTGGTGGTGCCGAGGGAACAAAGGTTATTCTCCACTCGTCCATACAGGGTGTCGGGGCGTTGTTCTTGAGTCTGTCGTTCCAGTTCGTTAACGCTGTACACTGGTGCCTTAACCGGGTACCCCTTTCGATTCACCAGGCCGGCAAGTCCTGCACGTCTCTGGACATGGGCCCAAATCTTGTTCCGGGTGAGTCGCACATTGCCAAACTTGCGTTTGTTGCAGGACACGAAGCCCTTGGGCAGGACACTGGCGTTACTTACTGCAACAGCATTCGCTGTCCAAGACGACACGGATCCACTCGAGTCCTTAACCGAATACTGGTCCGGTGCCAACGTCACGCTCTTCTTGGGTCTGGAGGCCGCCCCGTACCAGGTGGACGGGGGGATATGCAACTGTAGGAGATTTCGAGTTACTAGCTTGGGAGCTGGGGCGGCGAAGGGGTTTGTGAGGCTGCGGTGCATGGAGGATTGCCGGACGGCTTCCCAGTCAATGGGGATGTGGTGGGGATGAGTAGGGAGGATACTGGAGGCCATGGTGTTGGTGGCAGTGGTGGCAGTGGAGGGAGTGGTGGAGGTGGAAGAGGGGGAGTAGGGGGAGCCCGATGTCTTGGTGCGTTTGAGATGGAGCGGCTGGCCGCGGGAAAAGGTAAGAGGGTTGGTGTCGGTGGGGTTGTAGATGTAGGCAGTTCTGGTGGTGGACTTGGAGGCGGGGGTAGAGGTGGATATGCCTATTTTTCTCGCAGGTCTCTTCTTGCTCTTTTGACTATTGCTTCGTGAGCTTTCGTCCTTTCGTCGGAGTTGCTTGCATGATGAGACGATTGTGTCGTCCGCGACGAGGTTGACGATACCCTCGTGTTTGTAGAGATTGCGGGGCGACGAGGTTTTGGGCGGTTTCATCGCTTTTTTGACGATGCGTGTGGGGTTTGATGGCGAGCTGACAGAGCCGCTGCTGCTAGATGAGGACCAGCTGTAAGTATAAGTCGGACGAACGGGGCGAGTAGTCACCGGGGGTGTCAGCTTAGAGGCTGGAGCAGGAAAGGTAAGTTTGTCTGGGGAAGAGGATGGAGTAGAAGAGTCATTGTCTGGGTAAGTCAAACAGTTGGAGGACTCAAATTTCTTAGTGATGACGAACTTGGTCGCAGGGCTAGGGCCGGGAGTGACAGACCCAGATTGGAATTGCTGCTGCCGACTGTCCAATGTCGCGGAAGACACCACGGTGGGAGTCTTCCGAATCATCATTAGCGATGGTCTAGAGACTCTGCGCTTCTCACGGCTTCTCGGCTGGGGGTCTTCACTGCTGCCAATGATGTCGTCGCTCTCATCGCTCTGTGAATCAAAATACCGCTTCTTCCTCATGCCGGTCATTAGCCGGGTAACAGGCCGGTGATCAACGCCCTTTTCATCCTCATCCTCTTCTTCATCATCGGCCTCTTCAATCGAGTCATCGGCGTTTAGAAGCTCCTCAATGGTTGGGGGGATATAGGTGTCTGCCTGTCCACCGCGGAGAGATCCGACAGTCCGCCTGCATGTATTCCACAGTCTTCCGGCACCGGTGGGTTTAGAGAACCCAGCACAGCCATAGTGAACTGGGGATTCCAGTTGTGCTTCAGAAGTGCCTTCTAACTCAACTACCCAGTTATTATCCATGGCCTGGATCTGTTTCTTCTGTGCGCTTAAGTCGCCGTCGTTCCGATTTTGCTGCACCCAGTATTTACTCCAGGCAACCTCGGCCATCTTCAACTTCTGTACCCAGTCTCTGCTGCGGCTAACACCTGGAGATCTCTTGGACAGTTCAGACCCTTTGTCCTTCTGGTTCCTAGAATCAATCTTGTCGGAATCAGGAAAGTTGGTGATGTTAGCGAGGATCCTAGCCAAATTGGAACGCCCGTGTGGCCTCCGGAAGTCCGCTGCCCGGAAGTAGATGTCGGGTCTGCGGGGTCTGCGGATGATACCACCGTGGGTGACTTTGCGGAAATGGTTTTCGAAGGCTTTTTTTTGTTTCTTTTCTTTGGAGAGGGTAGGTTCTTTTTGCTCGGTAGTGATGTAGGCTTTTTTGATAGTGATGGTGGTGACGGGTGATGGGGTCATCTCTACTGCCAGCGTAAAGATGTTGATGCAATGTGATATGATGGACAAGATGACTTTCTAAAAAAAGATGTCTAGTTGAAAATGCTATCGTAACAAGAAAAGAAAGATGAAAATGAAATATTCAGAACAATACAATAACAAGAAAAACGACTGGCGTTGTACACAAACCGAAAAGATCAGGAATCCTAATAACCACCACGAAGTGTCCCATCCAACCTTTAAACAACTGCCATCATTACCATGATATCTCCTAGACACAACCATCATTCCGAGATTCTTCATACAAATCTTTTGATCATCTTTTTCTACAACCATACCCTTGGCCAAAAAGAAGAACAAAGAAGCCCTATAAGACATCCGCTTCCCCAAATGACCCCAAAGAACCTTCCAATCTATTGTCTTTGTCTCGTCAATCAAAAATCTGTCGCATCTTTGACCTGTTTTTGTCATTTTCTTTTTCTATCTTGAAAACCTGCTGTCAAAATCACTATAAAAAGACCGCCCCAGGAACAAAGGGAATGCCGATTCGTTAAAGAGAGACCGTTCTTTGTGTCTTGTGTGTCGTTTTAAGACACCGGGGACCAATAAACAGAAATCTTGCTAAGTGTTAATTGACATTTCATAGATCTTAAACTTTGATGTAAAAAGTGGAGAACCATGTCTTTGGATGACGGAGTAGTTTCCGGTGCAGTTTTTCGTCTGTTATGACAAGGTAACTTCCATTTTTTTGATTCAAACCTAGACAAGAAATTCAGAATTAGACTTATCATTGGGACCTCTTATCGATTCAACCCCGTACGATTTACCAATAATTGAAAAAAGAGAACAGAATACATCAATTATAAAACAAAAGATACCATACAAATATTACGCTTTTGACTCCCCTTCCTTTACGCATGCAACGCAGCCAGCTCCTCCTTAACCTGCTTCCGAACAATGTCCCGCACCGCAATCCACGAGTTCACAACCTCAGTAACTCTTTTCTCCCGCTCCTCCAGACCAATAAACTCCTGAGGCAACACCTTAGTCTTAAAGTCGAAGCCCTCCTCCCCTCTCAACGCATTCTCAACAGCTCCAGAGAACTTAGCAGGGTGAGCAGTAGACAGCGAAATGTGGGGAACCGCGGGAGCCTCCTTCAAGCTGCGCTGAGCAGCAGCAACACCAACGGCAGTGTGGGGGTCCAGAACATAGCCGACCTCCTTGTACAGAGCCTTAATTGTCTCAGTGGTCTGCGCATCAGAGACACGTTCAGAAGTGAAGTCGCGGCGGGCAGCGGTGAGAATCTCGGGGGAGACGGGGCCGAAGCCACCCTTGGACTTGAGGTCGGACAACCAAGCAGCAACCTCCTGGCCAGCTTGCTGGCGGGTCCACTGCTCGTCGAGGCCAGCAGAGCTGGCGAACTCGTAGGCAAGGAAGTACATCAGACGCTCGTAGTTGGAAGAGACAAGGATATCCATAGCGGGTGACAGAGTCTCCTTGACACCAGAGGCGTCAGTCTTGTCAGTAGCATCAGCGGCTTGCTTCTCATAGCGACCGGTCTTCCAGAAGCGATCCAGAATGTCGTTCTCGTTGGTGGCAATGACAAGCTTGTCGACGGGGAGACCCATGCGGAACGCAAAGTAACCAGCAAGGATATCACCAAAGTTACCAGTAGGGACAACAAAGCGAACCTTGTCTCCAAGTTTAGCATCACCGGTTCTGACAAGGGCAAAGTATGAGTGGAAGTAGTAGACAATCTGAGCCAGAATACGGGCCCAGTTGATGGAGTTGACAGCACCAAGGTTGAGAGCGGCGTTGGTCTCAGCGTCGCCAAAGAGGGCCTTGACGGTGTCCTGGCAGTCGTCAAAGGTACCAGTGACGGCGAGGTTGTGGACATTGGCGTCGAGGACGGTAGTCATCTGGGCCTCCTGAATGGGCGAAACACGGCCCTTGGGGTGAAGGATGAAGACAGAGACGTCCTTCTTGCCGCGAAGACCATAGATAGCGGCGGAACCAGTGTCACCGGAGGTAGCACCGACGACGGTCAAGTGATGGCGGTCTATGGTGAAGAGAACATATTAGTATCGTGATGATAGTAAAATAGTGGTTTGTGATAATTATGACGTACCAGCGTCAGTCTTGCCTTCATTTCTGCGAACGAGGAAGTACTCGAACAGGTTGCCCAGGAACTGCAGCGCAACATCCTTAAAGGCAAAGGTTGGTCCGTGGAACAACTCAAGAAGGTGAAGATTGTCCTTCAAGTGCACAACAGGAGTAGTGTCGGCATGTCTAAAAGTAGAGTATGAACGGATGATGATGTTCTTGAGATCGACGGTGGGGATCTCAGAAGGGGAGATGTAGAGAGAGAGGATCTCGTAGGCCAGGTCGGGGAAGGAAAGGTCCTTCCAGGACTGCCAGTTTTTGGCAGAGGGGATGACCTCGGGGACGTAGAGACCACCATCAGTAGCCAGACCCTTAAGGACGACTTCTTCAAAAGAAAGCTGTAAGGAAACTTGGTGTTAGTGGGGCGGTCATACACAAACAACGGAGGCGGTATATGACATACATCCGAGTCGGAGCCACGGGTGGACAAGTAGCGCTGAGAGCGAGTGTGGGTAGCAGAATAAGCCATGATGATAGGTATATCAAGCAAAAAGCGATATCCAAAAACAAAATAAAGGAACAATCGTCAAGTTAAAGCTCGTGATATTCAAAACGCTATAAGGGTATCACGTCGGCCACCATACAACCATGCAGACCCCCTCACCGAAAAAAAAAGTAGCACCAGTTTTTATATATAGCAATTCCTTCCTGGGGCCCTGTGTCCCAATAAATATCGCCTAAAAAAATAAAAACCACCCAAAAGAGTCATAGTTTGCAGTTCCTGCTAAGGATCATCACGTCGCTCCTCCATGTCTCAATTTATAGTATGACAAGCACCGCTGTTTACAGTACCTGCAGCCCCTGTAATGGCCTGATGTTGTACCCCTGTAAACCCCGCCACGGTAAAGAGGAAACCCACCAATGAAAACCACTAAAGTCCACTCATGCTTTATAAAATGC
Source organism: Ambrosiella xylebori (assembly GCA_002778035.1). NCBI lineage: Eukaryota > Fungi > Ascomycota > Sordariomycetes > Microascales > Ceratocystidaceae > Ambrosiella > Ambrosiella xylebori. The sequence continues at coordinate 784,519 of PCDO01000008.1, forward strand.
AACAGCAACCGCCCCGCCTACCTTCCGGATCCCTCACGATTCCACCGACCTGGCGGAACATCTCACGGCTTTCGAATAATCTTCAACAGTGGTGCAATTCGGGTGCGACGGCTCAGACCGACACGGAATACAGGCTTTCCAGTATTGGGCGTACCAGCGGCGGGACTTGTTCTTGCCGGAGTCGATGCTGCTGCCCAATTTGGCGTAGACCGGACCGGAGTCTGAGCAGCCAGAATGGCCACTGCCGGTCTTTCAGATGAAGCGGACACAGTAGAAGCTGATAAGGTTCTGTTACTGTAAGAAGTAGATCTAGTTTCTGAAAGGACGGATTCCGACCGTCTCGGGGTGGAATGCTCAGTAGCAGGAACTAATATGGGAGATCCCAGGACCGGAGCCGGTGACTCTGGTGTTGGGTTTTGTGGAGCCGGCGAGGCTGAAGCCCCGGCTGTTGACGACGCTCTTGACACTGACTTCTTTCCTGTTTCTACTGCAGTCTTTTTGGCAGCTGCCAATTCTTTCTTTGTCAGTTTCTTGACTTTTTCCTTTTTCGCCTGTTCCTTCTTAGGTGGTGGCGGCGGCGGCGGCGTTGGATCCTGAGGAGCCTCTGTCACCGTCTCCGGGATCACGGACTCGGGTACTACAGAGCCCGCAACCACAGACATAGTGTAGCTCTCGAACCCTGGAAAGTCGGTGAGTGTGGGTTCGCGGCTAAGGTCGTCCTCAGAGTCGCTATCCAGAATGACAGTAACTAGCGGCTTCTTGGGCTTCTCGAGAGTCTTCTTTCGCGGTTTCTCTTTGGTCTTTTTGACAACCCTTTTCGCCGGCATCTCTTCAGGTTCGGGCTTTTCGATCGATTCTCGAATTGGAGGGCCTTGTTCAATAGATTCCAAAACGTCTGGCGATTCAGCTCGGAGATTGAATGTATATTTTCTAGCCTTTTGCTTCTTTTCAGGCAACTGCTTCTTCTTAGGTTTTTGCGCAGGCTTTGGAGGAGGTTCTCGAACTAGTAACGACTTGGAAACTTCTGGTGGCTGTGGGGCTTCCACCGGTATAATATCGCCGTCATCTTCATCTTCAGAATCTGCAATCTGATGACACCAAGAGACATTTGGGTCTGCTGGTAGGTGCGGTGCTGATTTGAGAGGTGGAGGCTCTACTACGACTGGTTGCACAGACTGTGATACCACCCTCGGCGTAGTCAGTGGGAGAGATGGTGCGGGAACGACGACCTCTATTCTCTGTTCCACCAGCGCCGTGTTCAATGACTCTGAAAACGACTCTGTCGACGGGATATCAATCGGATTCTCCGGTTCTCCTACTCGTTTCGATTGCTGCCCTGAATTCGTACTATCCACCACACTCCTCGAGATCTCCATAAGAGCAACAGGAGCAGTATCTGGCAGCCAGTTAGTCATCCCTTCACTGGCCCCCACGGTTGAAGGCAGTTCATTCTGCCCACTATTGGTATCTCCTCTAGCCAAACTCTTCCGTTTCTTGACCGGTGGTCTGTCTGAACTGAGAATGTCCGGTGACAAGCTATGTCGTCGTCGGACTTGCGGCTCTGACTCTGTTGTCGTACTTTTGCGCTTGAGGAGTTTTTCAAGTTTTGGTCTTCTCACCGGGGCATGCGGAGACTGTGTGGGAGGCAGTAGCATAACCGCTGCTGGTGTAGATTGTGGAGCATAGTACGGAACCCCCTCTGGTGGATGAAGGGCCGATGTGCTCATGACCAAAGTTTCTTCCGGAGGAGCCTCACGCCGGAATTCCTCCTGTGTGGTCGCCGGGATCGTCGGTGCGTATGAACTCGGCGGGTGTCTAGGCAGAGTCCTCCGTCCCATCTCAATGCGCACCGCATCATCATAGTGCAAACTGCTGTTCGCTGACGAAGCCACATCAATCTCCGTATATTGCTCCCGCTCGGCCGCACTAAGAACAGACGGTGCAATATAGATTGACCCTGGCCGTGGCGGCGGCGGTACTGGTACTGAAGGATAAGACTCTGTCAGTGGGATCAATGATTGAATGGTCTCCTCGTCCGGGTATATCTGCGACGGTCTTGGAAACGCCGCATTAATATCATTCTCTACCGGTGCCGTATCTGGTAAATTGTGATCTTCCGTCTCTGCCATGGGCACCAATGAAACCGCATCCGGATCCATCGGCCTCCGCTTTTTCTTTTTCTTCAGCGCTTGGTTTTCTAGCCCTCTAAGATATTCTGTTTTGTATTCCCGGTCCCATGACCGGCCAGTCGTTTCTTGGCTGCCGGGAACGTCCCATATGTCGGGCATTACTTCGGTGCGAACCTTTTTCGCTGGTTCCCCTCTTGACGCGCTAGAGCTCAAGGCCCTCTTTTCTGTAGTTAAAATTGTAGACTCTGGCGGTAATCCAAGAGCGGCTCGTTGCTCTTTTGCATACAAGGTCCTGCAGAACACCGAATCTGTTGACGAACTATTTACCGCCGCCCCCGTGTCTGCCGCCTGCGTAACTCCTAACGCAGGATGCTTGTTTTGAGTATCCTCACGCCCTCGATTTTCGGCCACAGGCAAAATAACAGAAGAAGATGCCGGGATATTTTCTAGCGGCGCCAGTGACTGCATCTCAATTTGTGGTTCCCGATCGTTTACAAATCCAACTTTATTCGTAGAAACATCCAACCCTAACGCGCCATCGACACCCTTTTGAGCGCGGTCACTCCATCGGTTTTCTAGAAATAATTGCCTCTGCAGCAAAAGGCCTGCGTTTCCCCGTTGCGACTCTATTCCCTGCCCCAGTGAATCAGCAGCCGAGAGTGCGTTTAGGGATGTCTGGTAATTGGAATGGGTTTGATTTGTGAGTTGATTCTGATCAAAAATGCCATTAGAAGCTGCCATGGAAGACATGCTGCTAAGCTGTGAGTGCTTGTCATGCTTTTCTCAGAGGTTGTTTGGCACGATGTAAACAAAAAAAAGACTGTTTTCTTAGTTGACTTCGTCTCGACTTGAGCGTTTGTGTGCATTGTTTGCGCGTTGCCAGGAGCATGGGTCGACATGTGATCACGTGATTTCATAGGACGAGAATCAATTAATCCCAAATAGGAAATTACTCATTGGCTACAATTAAGGTTGTAGTTTTGCTTACGGTTGCATTATTTGGAACATGATGCATATAGAAATATATAGAGGAATTTGGCAACAATAGTTGCTTCATGATTATCTATACTAGTCTATATTGTGAAAATAAGATTATTAAGCCGCTTACTCAATCTCTTCAATACGAGGTCTGCCGTTGATGGTTCCCGAGTTCTCAGCTTTGATGGCCCGTTCAATGGGATTACCCACAATCCCCGCTAACTCACCAAAGGCACTCTCCTCCTTCGCCGTCGGCATTAGCTGAATCATCTGCCAAGCTTCCAGACTCTCAATAGCATCTTTGGCATGCTCTCTCACTAAACCATCATTATCCGTAACCTGGACATAACGTAACGCTCTAATGATATCCTTTCTGCTCTCGTCCATCAATCCAAAGCCAAGCTTGTGCCCTTCATTCCGAGCAACTTCGAGAGCTTTAACAAAAGTACTGATAACGACGATGGCAGATCGACGAAGGATTCCAGTCTCTATGTCTGTTTCAAAGCTAAGGACATTGACACATAGATCCACGGCTGCTTCGACTAATGTGGGACCAATGGCGCCAAAATTCGTCTCCATTGCTGTAGCAAACAGTGATAAGGCTGATGATCTGATCCGTATATCTTCACTTCCTCTTTTGCTTTCCCAGCCTTGGACGATCTGGGCTAAGATCTCATTTTTCGTTCTTTCTTCCTCGGGAATGTCATCCGACATGTCAAGAACTTCGCCGCCCCAAGCATCTTCGGCTTCCTTGTTGCGCATTTGCTGTTTCTTTGCTTCTCGAGCTTGTCTCTTTTCAGTTTTTGGTCTATAGCCGCGGCGAGATGCAATTGAAAGCAGCGTCTCCGAAACCTCAGTGGCAATTTCCCCAGTAAACATCTGACCAAGTCGTTGTATGACTTGAAGTAGCGCCTCGCCAAAACGCAAACGTTCATCGGTCGATGTACGTTCCTTGGGATCCAAGTAGTGATAAAGAAGCTCGCGACATACAGTCTTGGGGTGTCTTTCGGAAACCAAAGTAAACATCTTGACAGCACGGAGATTGAGGAAATCTTCAGTATCTGAAATGATCTTGGAGAGAAGCACTAGCAGAGCTAGGATGTCTAGGATCGGAGAGTTGTTGAGTAACAGTTTAGAAATGATGTTCAGGCCTTCAGATTTGACTGGGGGAGGTGAATCGGCTTCGGTAATATAGGACATGGCAAGGGTATACGCTTTCCGGTCTTCAATCTGTTTGTCATTTGCCGGCTTCCGCTCTTCATCATCCTCGAGCTCATCGCGATATTTCAAAAGCATAGACAAATTCTGAGCATTTTGTGAAGTCGTTCTATCTTCAGCCTGTGATAATCGACTCAATGAGTCCTTCAGAGACTCTAGTGTTGCTGGAGCCAATGCACTAGTGGAGAAGTTGGGTGCAGTGACGATTTGGTTGAAGAGACTGAGAGCAACTGAAACAACTTCTTCTTCCTGTGGTTCTATTTTATCTGCATCAAGTACTTGTTGTACCAAATCAAGAAGTTGACTTGACTTGCTAATGAGTTTCTGGCTGGCCTTCTCCATAATACTCTGTAACACCATGATTTCAAGAAGATCTTTCACCAATTTCTCGGGGTTCTTCTTGTCTTCGTCTTCCTCTTTTATGAGAACTTGTATCTTTGGTTTGGGTGTCGATTGCTTGTTCTTGGACTGCAGCCATTTCTGGAACAATTTAAGGAAGATATCAGAAATCTCATCATCTGTGCATGAGTTCACCACAAGTGTAGCCAGATACGCAGCCTTCTTGCTCGTAAGATCCCAATCCATGCTCAACAAATTAGGGACCGCACTATGCCGTGGGCACGCAACGGCCTCTACGGTCTTCTCGATCCGGTATTCCCAGGGACAATTCAAATTATCCACCTGGCCATTGTAAAGCAAATTATCAATCAGAAGATTGACGGCAGTCTGTGATGTGGCAACAGTGATAAAGGTTGACAGTAACTTATGAGCCGGTTTGCAGAACTTGGTGGTAACTTCGGAGCCCTCCTCAACGCCCTGGGCCGATGAAATTGCCCACAGTTCGAGGATTATATGTGAAACAATACGTTTACACAAGCCTGGTGACGGGCTGCTGTGAAGTAGGGCAGACAATCTTTGTATGGCCAAAGCAATCTCGTTATGCCTGCTCAAGATCTTCCCTTTAGCAAGATCAAGAACCTCTTCTTGCTTAATATTTGACTTATCATCGATCTTGGCAGCGTCAATCGTCGGTTTAATGGCCTTGAGCAATGGCGCAATGAAGACATTCCACCCGGGCATCCCCGGAGCTCCGTAAACCTTCCTCCCCAAGATCCCAAATGAAATGACATGACCAGCCACCTTGGCCAACTCTCCGCCAGATAAACCATCTAACAACTCCATCAACTCACCCCGAATACCCAAGAACCATTGCGTCGGGTCATCACCAGTGGGAACTGTAGAAAGTAGCTTCGTAGCAGCATCAAGCGCCTCGGTAGTAATATTGGCACCAAGTTTCTGAGGCTGGGCGGACTCTTCGGCGGTTACTTGAGCGCCAGGGTGGATGGCGAAGATGAATTCAAGGGTGCTCCGGATGCCGAGAGGGCGGAGGGGGATGTGGGTCAGGAGGTCCAGAAGAGGCGGGCGGCAGTATGCCGGGACAGCGCCGGGCTGGATGGCGGCATTCAGGATTGGTAGTAGAGACCAGGCAGATGCACTGATTGATGTCAGTTATCAATTTTAACCCTAGAATTTAAGATGGTCTTACTTGTCAACGGCTTTCTCGAATTCTTTTAAGGCTTCAGCTCTGACCTTGGGGTCACTTTTGGGATTGAAAGCAGTCTTGCTGAACTCAATGATTATGTCTTTTAACGAGTCTCTTTGATTGCTATCATTCTCATCTACAAATTCTGGCATTTTGAAAATTTTTGTGTTTTGGATGAAGATGTAATTAAATGACATTTACCATGCCTTTCAGATTTAGCAATACTTGGATCTTTCTGGAATTTACAAATCCAATATTGGGGTTATGATATATGCCCAACCCTGAAATTTACATTTATCCAAGTCACGTGCGTGCGTATGGATTTCGTGTGTGAATCCCTGACCATGTTGTCGCGCTGCGCGTCTGGCCACGAAGGGATCCTTGTATTTGAATATTTATTTATGGACATGCATCGACAGAGAGAGCTTGTCTTTGCATTTTGAAATTAAGCCACTCAATCACCTTTGAGGAAACTCACAACACTGCCCTGATCTCATTTCTTCGTTAGTATTTTCATTGCAGATGTGCTAACAACCGCTCTATTAGCTTCCTACTACATTATCCAGCGCATCATCGTCAGACCTTTCTAATAAAACAACCCTTTTCAATGTGCACTGCGCCTTCCCTGCAGTTCTCCAAGTCCCCATTTTGCACTCTAGTGTAATGTCTACTTCGGTAGGCCCCCACGATCCGGTCCCCGCCACTGCCGGCCTGTCTTAGAAGACGCTCACCCCGTCCGCTCGGTAGACAACCAAAGGTCGGTCGGCGGACTGACCATTCGTGGAGGAATGGAACTTGGAACTTAACCCTAACGTTACATTGGTTGTTTTGCGTCATCAGTTGACCTCTCTGCCTGTTAATCTAATCTCATCACTCTGGTTTACCTCTCCTGCAGCGCTGAGTTGTGGGATCTGGCGGGATGGCGGGATGGAGGAAGGGCGGAGGGGATTCTCAGTCATGGCTCATGGGCGACGGTAATAAGCTCCTGGATCCTCACAATGAGGCACCTGCAGCTTACTATCACTGGGACTCAACAATGGTCAATTTGGTTGCTTTTGGGAGCGGTCATGACGTGACCCCACAATCGTCCAGCAGCGCTCCCGGCCGGTTAAACGTTATAGTCCGGACGTACTATATGGTGAGAATCGAAAGGGTGTAGTGCAGACTCATACAGTCATGTCCGTTGGGGGACGTGACTCGGTGGTGACCCTCCGTATCCATCCTCCACTACAACCCTCTGTATCGATGATACCCAAGTACACCGGTGGCGTTGTTCCACGATTGCAGGACACATGTGTGTCCCGCCAAAGGCTACATGGCAATATCTAGAAACGGCGCCACCCTTTCTCAACATGTATATACCGACCAGGCGCATTAACGTCAGCCATGGGGCGTCAGTCCCTATAGTTTTTGACGACACTAATACTCTGGTCTATCTACGACGTGAGTGTCTCATGATGTGGCTAGATCATCCCTTTCGTTGCAATTCCTCACATAGGTTGCTCTGGGAGATGAAGGCGGCTTTTTCGAATGTCCTTTGGCCGTGTCTGTCCTTTGTTATAGAAGGAAATCAAAGTCTAGTTCCAGTTGGCAGTGCATTCACACACAGAAAGGAAAACCGGCGATGCGTTTTTACGATGTGTAGCTAGGGAGATTAGTCAAAGTGGCCATGGAGGCTTGGGGGCAAGGTGGTGTTGGTGTGGTGGTGGGAGGTTTCGCTTTGCTGTAGCTTCTCGTGAGCTGAGGTGGAGTTTTCTGGCAATTTCGGGGTGACCCTTTTTGCTCCCGGGACCTATCAAAGAGTTAGAGTCAAAGTTTTGTGCTTGTCTGGGATGTCAAAAACGGACAGCTTTTGTTGCGTCAGGTGGCTTTGTCACAATGTTCACTAGGGAAGCTATGGTATGGACCACCGACTATGTCTGAATAATGATGACGTTGGTGGTCCTCCTTTTTCTAGATAAGTATTCTTGCATATGTCTTGATGTAGAAAGGCATGTGATGCTAACGGAAGTATAGGGAATGGAGGTTGGGCGATAAGATGGTATGGATGACGGGGTTTCTCATGCTGTGTTCGGGAGTCTTGATAGGGTAGGTGATGTTGGCACAGTGGTGATATTTTAGCTAAGATGCACATGGCTTTGTTGAAACTTATCCTGTATTTTACTGATCAATCACTGTGGTGCTGTATCAACTATACAATTGATAGATCCGTGTTCCTTGTCAGTCAAATAGTTTTCGTACGTAGCTTTGTTAATGGAGCTAAATATATATGTAGAACATACGAGGAAAGTTGCCGAGACCATGCGCTGTATTTTCGAAATGAATCCAAACCAATCATGGCCGCTTCGGATCCGTATTTCCTTACACATTCTGACGCCTTCCCATCCTCCACAATCACCTCAGTTTCCTAGTGCGTCTTTTGATCATCAACCTGATGCATCACGTCCCTGTGGTGGCTCATCCACTTGATCGTCAAAAAGCTTCCAGCTCCCTTTTGGCGCCCAAAATTTCTCATGTAACCCTAGTCACAAATGACAAACCCTTTGCAAATACCGGGTCGTGACTGAGACAGTTGAGTTAGCTATTCTAAGACAATTGCAACATTTGCTGAGTTACGGTGATGGCGATACGAATAGGTGGATAAGTAGGTGTAGGTAAGGCATGCACGACTCTGGATTTTTCTGGTTTAGAACTTTAGTTTATGTGCAGTATTTTTGTATATATACCAGTGAGAGCCCCCCCCTTTGATATATGCATCATTATCATATCGATCATCTCATCTTCATTCACCAATATTAAAAATTAATCTTATACCATTAACAATTCATTGATACATTCATCCAAAATGCCTCCCAAGACCCGTGTCTCTTCCCTCCCTGATGTCCCTGCGGCGTCCAAGAAGGTCATCACCATGTCTGGCATCCTCGTCGATGTCTACGGCCTCGAGGAACGCTCCCCTGACGCCACCAAATACACCATCATCTGGCTCCACCACGCCCGTACTCGCACCAAGGAAATCATGACCGACTTCGCCAACCGCATGATCGCCACCTGGACTGCGCAGCCCGAAGCCAAGGACCGTGCCATCCTCTGTCTAGCTTTTGACCAACGGAACCACGGGACTCGAAAGGTGGACAACCAGGCGAACGGGGCGTGGAAAGACGGGAATGAAACGCATGTTCAGGATTTACAGAGTGGAATTGTCGGGATGGTGTCGGATACGGTGAGCTTAATGGATGTGGTGGAGGGGTACATTTTTCCGGCGGAGGGGGCCGAGAAGGGGAAGAGGGTCGACCAGCATCTTATCCTGGGCAAGAGTCTAGGTGGCCACACCTCCTGGCAAGCCTTGTTCCGCGACTCTCGGATCACCGGTGGTATCGCCATCGTCGGCTGCCCTGACTTTATGCGTAAGTGAATGATTCATCATAATTGTATCCGAAACATATACTGACCCCCTTCTTCAGGCCTCCTTTCAAACCGTTCCAAGAACGAGGGCCGCCCCACCTGGAAGTCAGAAGACAACGGCGCCTCCTTCCTGGGCTCTGTCGACTTCCCCCCAGACATCGTCCGTACCTGCCTCAAGTTCGACCCCAAGGGCATCCTCTTCGGCAAAAACGAAATCCCCACCGACCTCAATGCCCTCAATCCTCTCGAGAGTCGCCGCATAGCCACAATTCTACAAGAGCACCTAGCCGGCAAGAAGATCTTTGCCACATTTGGCGAGAATGACAAGCTTGTTCCCTACGATATGAGCAAGCCGTTCTTGGACTTTTTGGATGCAGCGAAGGGTGGCTGTGCTAAGGAGAGTAACATTACGTTGAAGCAAAAGGTTTATGCCAACACCGGACATAACTTCTCCGATGAGATGGTAGCGGATTCTTTGGTGTTCTTGACTGATTTGGTGAAGGAAGGACCCTATGGTGACGAGAAGTAGCCTCTCTGGCACTAGTAAATGTCGGCAAAAGTTGTTTCTCGTCACATGCCAGTTAATCTGGGCGATGTCATATTGTGCTGAGTCCAGTGACGATATTGGTTCTCCAGTATTATTAATGATTATTCTTATGCTTCATAGTTATGTATGTATGCAATATAAGAGCATATTACCACCCTTTACATACTTGTGCCTCAACTCAACGCAATTATACTCCACGGCTTGGGCGCACCGTCCTGGATAATTTCAATCCCATCCTGAGACCGGCCAAGCATCAATCCGCTATTCTCTGGAGTCTCCTCTCCCCAAATACTCTGGTCTGCCCCCCATGGATTCCTACTCCTCCTCTTTCCACTTAATTCCGGCCCCATACCATGAGGATCCTGATCCCACAAATTCAACGCCAACACTATCCCCGCATCCGCCTCGCCGATCCCCCGCATACTCGGCGGGTCGATACCGCGGTATTCGATTCTGTTCTCAGGGTACCCAATTGCCTTGCAGTGGTGGCCGACAATCCGTAGTTTCTTAAACGCATGGGATATGATGGTGAGTTTGTGCGGCCAGTGCCGGTAGGTTTTATAGAATTGTGTGAGGGAGAAGAGGATGTTGTAGTAAGAGTCGAGGGCACGTTCTTCAACATGGACTCTAGGGAGTAGTTGTAGTGACGGGGGCTTCTCGTTGAAGAATCCAAAGAAGTCGTTGGCAAGGCCGACGTTGTAGTAACTCCGGGCTTCCGAGAGATTTATTTCCCTGCGAGTAGGGCCACTACATGGTGTTAGTTGTTTTTGAAATCTAGTCACTGAGAAAATAGAGTTAATAAACCTACCCCGAAAAGAACAATGCAGAGTCCGGATCTTCGGCAAGGATCTTGAATCCAAGCTTGATGTGTTCAATAAACGTCAGAGTCTCACCGGCCTGGAATGGCGCAATCAACCATTCGTCCTCACTGTAACCCTTGTGAACCCCGCCCATCCAGATTCCATGACCGCAGACAATAATTAAATTCGAAAGCATTGTGGATATCAACAAAAAAAAGGAATCTACAACAAAATGTTTTAATAACAATTAAACTGGGTTCTTAAAAGCAAGGCTCCGCGGCTACTCACGGCCTGTGCTATCTGTTCTGTAGTACTTATGTTGTTCTGCTGTCGTCTGGTGCCATCACTAGAAACTCCCAGCAACCCAAAATCTGCCAAGAATCCAATAAAAAAACAATGATCCTGTGCTGTGGAAAATTGTAGGAAAAAAATATAAATCTGGATGTATGTGTCGTATTGTAATGTTCGGAACGGATGCGGAGATGAAGCCAAGCGTAGTGTGATCGTTTTGGATGCCGCATCTTGATTCACGCACATCAACAGTCAATCGAAGAATGGCATGGTAGGATCCAGAAGAGGGTTGTCCTATAGCAGACACACCTCAAACTGACAAGTTGGGGTTTCATGGGCGAAGCAACATTCAAAAGTTGAGGTATGATGCTGGTGGTAATAAAATAGAAAAAACAATGAAAAAAAGGAAAGGATGCGCCCGTTGGTATTGTCGTTGAATCATTTCCCGTGTTGTCCCAACCCACTCCCAAGCATTAATTCCACCGACTCCAAACTCCGTCTGTTTCCATGTCCTTCCTGATGTTGAATGTAGAAACCTACTCCGCTATTCCACCATGTAAATTTTCTTGAGCTGTCCCCTCAATGAACCCACCGCAAGACCTCTGATCCCAAGTACAAGCTTCCCGTAACAACCAATGGGCCCCCTTGCGCCAAGTCAGCAGCCTTCTTGATCGCCTTTGTGACATCAGGAACAGCGAACAGCTTCTCTTCAGGCAGAATCCTCCGCACGCATCTAGCTCTCAAGCTCTCAGCGCTGAGAGGATCCGGTCTGGTCACCCTCTCCACTTCGGTAGACTGCGATCCATATTCGGTAAACACAATGATGTCCTCGTCACGAACCAGAGCTTTAATTAGGTCAATCGCCTCCTCGTCACGAGGGTTTGACAACCCCACCACCCACGTCACGGGCTGACCCTTCCGGAGGTTGTGACCCACGTGGGTACTAAGAGCTTGAACACCAATCATGTTATGCGCACCGTCCAGCAAGATCTCCTGTGACCGCCCGGGAATTTTGTGGCTGATATCCAGCATCTGGAGACGTCCAGGCATCCGCACCTGGGACAGCTTCGGCAGCAAAGCTGGAATCTGTTCGTAGGAAAGAGTATCGGGGAAGGTCTTGCGGAAGGCATCAATAGCACAAGCCAAATTCATCACCTCGTGCGGGGCAAAGCCCAACTTAGGGCATTCCCGGCGCATAATGGAAAGGAGCTTGGGATCATCCGAAAGCATGTGGAAGGGTGCGTGCATTTCTTGGGCACGCTGGGCGATAACGTCGAGGACAGAGTAGTCAGAAGTATCATCAACGACACAGGGAGCATCAGGAGTGGTGATGATACCGGCCTTCTCGGCGGCGATGACGAGGATGTTGGAGCCAAGGAATTGGTTGTGGTCCATGCCGATCTTAGAAAAGACGTTCACAGCCTTGTTACGCATAACGTTGGTAGAATCCAAGCGACCACCCATACCAGTCTCGACAACACCGTAGGCAACATTGTTCTCAGTGAAAGCCCGGAAAGCGATGAGGGTCATAAGTTCAAACGGCGATGGCGGGTCAATGGCAAACCCGGGTTGCGTGCGAACGTACTTCTCATGTTCCGCATACTCGGAAGCGGAGATGGCAGTGCCGTTGATCAGGATGGAGTCGCGGGGATGATGGATGAATGGGGAAGTAAAGCGGCCATGACGGATGTCATGAGTGGCACACAGTTGTGAGAGATAGGTGCAGATGGAACCTTTACCATTAGTACCGGCTACATGCATAGCTTTCCACGGCTGAGCGGTGGCATCGTAGAGACGCTCCATACGGGCTAAGCCCATGCGGATAGTTTGGGCATGGCCGGCCATTGTGTGATATGGGGTTATGAAACAGAAAGAAGAAAGTGATGAGCGAAAAGCGGGAGAGACTTTGCAGTGTGAACGATGAATATATCAGTTCATAGTCTTAAAAGGGTAACTGGACGCGCTATATGTAGATTATCAATGACTCAAAAAAGAATAGAGGATTGAATTTCTCTGAAAAAAAAAAGAAATCTGATTGTACGTATGCGTGTATATATGTAGAAGTTTAGGCGAATCGATGGTGACAGATGGTCCGCGGTGTATCGATCTAAACTGAAAGAAGAAGTGGGTAGACAATCGAAAGTGGAGACGAAGATATCCAGCAGTTCAAAAACAACAAGCTGCGTGATATATGAGAGGAAATACAGGAAAGAGAATGTGAACACAAATGTCCCAAGGTGGTGTCGTGACCAGTCTTTTATGTTGTTTACATATACGGTTCAAGGCCCTTTCTGTCAGGCTCAACGGCTCCAATCGGGATCGTCCCCGAAACTTGACGTTTTATTTTGATTATTTTTTTACCTTTTATTTACGGGTTATCATCTCGAAATATGACCAAATCCTAGGGTTGTATTCGCCGAAGAGGGAAGGCCCCCATGTCACCCACCACCAGAACCTTCAAAACCCCACATTTAACCGGGGTAGGAGTTGCAGTGTGATTGCCGTTTCTGTAGGTTCTTCATTACATTCACCTCATCTTCAGGGCCCTACATGATGAAATATCGTTTCATAAGAGTCCTTGATACAGGCGCTAAAGGTGATCTTATTGCAGTCATCTGAGCGCCACTCATTGCCTTCTGAGGCCTATAAAACAACATAAAAAAAGGAAAAACCATGCACTTTTATATAGTGTCCTATCTCTTCATATGTACAAGTCTGCGGATCCAAAAATCTCCATCTCTCAACTTGTGGATCATACCTCCTCAATGTTATAAAATTATTTAAGACAAAAAAAATTATCTCCAATTATAGCACCAAGTCCTGCTCAGCTTAGCTTGCATGCGCAAGTGCAATTATCTTTACAACACCAGCCCCGACCGCAAACATAATCTCTAGAACACCTCACCCCAAACATGCTAAAAAGAAATAGATACATAAAAACAAAACAAAAAACACCTCACCCACTGCCAATGATCGCCACCGTGTCTCTCTTTATCCTGAGCCATCCCATCCGTGCTATTTCCTTTTTTTTCTTTCAATCTCACGACATCTGTCCACCACTCACAATTCATACAATTGACTGACAATCAGTGGGTGAGCTTGGGGCTGGAGTTTGTGATCACGTCAGTGTTGGGACGCCCTAGCCCCGGGATCCATGTAGTGTCGCAATGGCGCCTCCCGTCATACTGCTTTGCGCTAGAAAACATACCATTTGCACCATAAGCCGCACCACTAGCTGCGCACAAGCTCAGCACACTCTAGGCTCATCCATGATTGAGCCACAGGGGGTCTAGAACCAAAAAGGTTCTCTTTTGTATTTTTATTTTTTATTGCTTATCTTGTTTTGTTTGATGGGACTGGTCTGGGATTAGATGAAAGACATGTCAATTAAAATTTACCTCAACATTCTTATCATGAAATGTTAAGAATTAAAAAGTAAATATGAACTCATTGTCATCTGAGATGATGAAGAATAAAAACAGCCGCCCCAGGCGGGACTCGAACCCGCAACCTTTGGATGGCTCTATCCTGAGGGATCGTAAAAGTCCAACGCACTAACCAATTGTGCAACCAGGGCCTGCTGTGGTGGGCGGTCATGCTTTCCTAATTATAATGCTAGGATAGATGTTACTACCAAACTAGGTAATAACCCTACATCTTATTTCCGTCTTTCAAAAACAATGAAATCTGGAGACTCATACTATATTTTTTGATATAATTGCATTCTTGAATCTTCATAGACTCATAGGTCACGATCCCAGTATTGTTTTGTCTCCGATTTCTCTTGGCAAAGTAGCTTGTTTAGCAGTGATATATGGTAGGCTAGGCATCATGGTAATATCACTTCACATAGAGAAGAGACACTTGACAGGCTGGCAACGAGTTGAAGAGAAGTATGAGCTCGTGCGCTGCTGTTACTTCCAATAAATATGGCCGAATTTCATGACAGAAATTTCAAAAATAGAGTTAATCTTTTATGTGGAATTGGAGGTTCGCGGAGTTGAATCAATAAATACTAATCGGGAAATTATATTTAAATACTGCCAATTCCAGGATCATGAATAACGGCGGCTCCAAACTTCAGGTTCAACACTGCCGGGATCCCGAGAGCCTCAAACGGATTTTTTTTAATCTTTTTCTTCGTTAGACGGAACTTGATAAACTCGGCCGTTTGAGAGGTTCAGTTGAGTAAGGCCGCATAATTCTTTCAATTTTGAGAGCACTGTCTGCTCAGGTATGACGTCCTGTGTCATGGTCATCGATACCTTGCTCCACCTGTAATTTTGCCGGACTACTGATGACTGCGTCTATATGTATAGATGTAATATATAATATACACCCAGTTACATTGCCTTTTTCCCTCCATCCCTCAAAAATTTGTTCACAAGCTAGCTAATTTACCACATTTACCACACCTTCTATCACAAAAGTAGCATGATAATTGTCCGACGGGATTCGCAATCATTACTCCCGTGTTATGTTTCTCAAAATCAAACTTCCTGATATCGTAGTCGTCCTGTAGTTGACCGTTTGCCGTACATGGCGCTCGGACGTGCAGAAGATGTGGTGGCGGCATTGAAGTTGTTGTGTTTTTGTATCGTGCGACGGTCAAAATTTTGACCTGGTCAACGTCCATCGACTCATCGGGTTTGTTATTGGGTTGTGGAAGGGATTGAACATCCCCATCGTGTGTAGGAGTGTATCCTCACTTGCACACTGGCTACAATAGTTGAGATGAAATTTATCATGGGATAACATGATCCGTTCAACGTAGCGAATCGTACAATGGATAAATACTCGTTGTCAGGTATTAGATCACCATGTTACCAGCGTAACATCACACGCAGGACCATAACATGTATGAGAATGAATGCTATTAAAACCATTCGCTGATTCACCAATGAATGCAAAGCAGCCCAAAGAATAAAAAGACAGATATAACTCCCAGCCGCATGTGTCAGATATACTTTTTGACAAATGACAAGGTAACAAAGAACAAGAATATGCAACCAAAAATAATAGCCCCACAATCAATATCGCCTCTATACCGAATAGATCATAAATCTAAACCACCAGATCCCCCAGACCCTTTTACCGGCGAATCTTCTTGCGCTGGTGAGGCTGGCTACCGTAAGCTCTCCGAGCAGTGTTCTTCATACTGGCACCCACGGTAACATCGACCCTCGGCGGCGTAGTAAAGCAGAAAGACTTGGCAACCTTGATAAGATCCAACTTGTTGATGTCGAAAACTGTCCGCAGAGAGTGGGAAGCATAAGCGTGCAGGTAGGCGCGGTAGCCTTCCTTGGCGCTCTTGTTGAGGTAGTAATTTTGCGAGATGAGCTTCTCGAGTTGAGATTGGACGTTGATAATCTTCTTGGCGGGGAACTCGAACTCGACAATGGGCACACGGGCAGCCTTGAGGTGAGTCAGGAAGCCAACCTCGCTGGGCTGGAGGAACATAAGGGAACGGCCGTTGGCGTTGGCACGGGCGGTACGACCAACACGGTGGATGTAGTCACGGGGGTCATCCGGAGGGTCGAACTGGACGATCCAGTCGACGGCGGGAATCTAGAAAGAGAACTTGAGTTAGCTTGTTTGAATGTATTGCATCAGGTTACATTGTGACTTACATCGAGACCGCGGGCGGCAACATCCGTGCAGATAAGAGTACCTTGCTTGGCATTGCAGAACTCAAAGAAGGTGTTGGTACGCTTCTGTTGCTTTTGCTTACCATGCAGAGCAAGGACAGGAATATCAATAAAGTTGAGAAGCTCAGCGTGATAGCTGACACAGGCACAAGAAGAAAAGAAGACAATGATCTTCTTCTTCATGTTGAGTTTCAAGAAAGAGAAGAGGAGAAGGAAACGCTTGTCAGCATCGCAAACAAGGTAACCTTGCTCCAAACCGTCGGCAGTACTGAACTTCTTTTCTTCGTCAACGTTAATGTAGAGAGGACCGGGGCGTAATGACATGCGTGCAAGATCGTCGACCTTAGTAGTCTGAGTGGCAGAAAACAGCATCGACTGTCTATCCTCCTTGGGGAGAATCTTAATGATCTGGCGCATTTCATCTTCGAAACCAATCTCAAGAATACGGTCAGCCTCGTCAATAATCAGAGACTTCAGATTCTTGAAGACAAAGGGGGTGTTCTGAAGATGATCCAGCAAACGACCGGGGGTAGCAATTAGTAGATTGACACCTTTAGCCAGCTTGTCGGCCTCGGCCCGACGGTTGGCACCACCAATGACAATGCCACAAGTTTGAGAGTGGTGCTCCATGAGCTCGCGCGCAACACCAAATATCTGAAGCGCCAACTCACGGGTAGGAGAGACGACGATAACACCGGTGCCGTTTCTGGGCTTGAACTTGAGGTTATACAGAGTCTCAACTGCGGGAATCAGGAAAGCAAGGGTCTTTCCGGAACCGGTTTTGGCAGCACCCAGGACATCACGGCCGGTTAACAGCGGGGGGATAGTGCGTTTCTGGATCTCGCGCATCTCGGTCAAGCCCATGGCATCAATAGCTTTCTGAGTTTTGGCGGAAAGGTCAAGCTCAGAGAATTTGGTAGCATTCTCGGCGGCGGAGTTGGGAAGAGATAAGTGGTTGTTGGGAAGGGATTCGAGAGCAGTACCGGTGTTGGCTTCGGCGGTCTCGTTGTCATCAGCATCGGCAACGGCGTCTTCATTTTCGGAAGCCCTTTCCTCATCCTCATCATCTTCCTCCTTCTCACTCTCAGACTCAGACTCAACCTCCTTGTGGGAGCGCTTGCGCTTCTCTTGCTCAGTGGTTTTTGTAGGAGTGGTGGCGACAACTTCGGCCTTCTTGGGTTTGGTAGACTCTTTGGGAGTCGCCTTGGTCTTAGAGCCCATGGTGTGTGGTTGGCAAGAAAATAGGTATCAGCGAGGGGTATCAAGCAAAAATAAAAAAGACAAAACCAAGTCAAAAGATTGATACTAGAAATAAAGAGACACGTTGATTCGTTGCTGTCGATAAAAGAGTATCCTACTATCCTACAGCGAAGAGAAATTTCTCTGTGCACCTTGATGCTAATGCTAAAGGCGAGCTAGCAACTTTTATTTCTTATCTTATCGCATCGAAAATCCTTTGTAAACCCAACAGTGTCCATATTGATACAAACTGTGGCTCAACATTGTATTGCTAGGTGTGGCGTTTTAAACGTCAAACGTGGCGTCCATATTCCAATGTGTGGGGTCTCTCATATGATCATGAGATGCAACTCATTGACTCTTAAGATGTGTGTGAATATCATCGACTAGAAAAATTATGAGGCCCTACCACATCTGGGATTGACCTGATAAGAAAAATATTATGACATGATGGGTTAATTTCTTTTATTTTTATCTTTATTGCCTGGATAGTTTGTGGGTAGACAGAACACTTACCAGCATACCGTCCAATCGGTACTTTTACACAGGCGATGGATGTATGCATCCCTACCCAAACCCAATTACCGATCTGTGTGTCAATGTACATACATACATGCATCTTCGTACATATCAGCAGAGCCTCTTCCAAGATCATCAGTCATGTTGCTTCTTATAACGACGTCACATGATTTATAGTAGGTAATTCACCAATTCAAGGACATCAATCTATACTGCCGTGTTATTCCCACTGGGACACTCTCCGCAATCTCTACATATATACCCCAGAACTATAAATGCGAACATCACCAGATTTTTCCGAAAGAGGAATAAAAACGTACGTTCACCTCCTGTAAACTACCTTCGAGTCCAGGATTCTCCGCGATTTCCCCGCGCGATTCCCCCACCATATGTCACAATGTCACTTTATTACAAATGACAGGCTTAAAAAGAATATAGTAATTAAAAGACCCATAGTCACTAACACTGATGCCCTAAATCAGAACTCCCCGATCTATCCAGTAACTCCAAAACAAAAATCAAACACACAAGCATTTTAAAGCCAAGAGCATATATGATACAATGTAATCAATGAACCCTTAGTAACCCCCAGAAAAGAGCCTCCCCTCAACATTATCGGTATCCGTGATGATGTTGGTAACCTAATTTTCCCTCCCAATGACAACGGAAACTTATTTAAGCATAAAACAAATCAGGAGTGGACTCAATTATCCACAGTCAGGTCTATTTCCCGTATGCCTGATAGCATGGATTTCGATAAACCAATGAAGACCGTGATAAGCGAATATACCCTACCTGAAAAGGTAACAGAAAGAATAACAAGAATCCTGTGAATTAAGCAGGTAGATAGCAGCCCAATAATGTAGCCCGAAAGCCGAAAGCTGCCCAAAAATGATAAGTCGTAACGAAACAAATCAATCATGACCAAATAAAAAGAAAATCTGGAAGTGAAAAAAAGTGCAATCGGAATAATACACAAAGCTAGGAGCTGTGGAACTTGGTATATGCGTGTACACGCAAGGCTAAAACCGCGAATATTAGATTTTCTCGGGCAGCGGGTCTTCGTGTTTGGCAGTGCTGCCCTTTCCACGCCAAGTGCTGACGGCAGGAATATTCGCCTCGTAACGGACTTCTTCAGTGCCATAGGCGCGAGGAGTAAGTTTGATAAGAGTATGGAGTGGAACATTCATCCAAGGACTCTTCTGGTGGTCCTCCTTCATAAAATAAGCGTAGATGCAACGGAGAACGGCCTGGTGAGTAACAATGAGGATATCCTCACTACGCTCCAATTCCATTATAATGGGCTCTAGGCGGATTACAACATCACGGTACGACTCGCCGCCACGATAGCGGTAGTTGTACTTGTCCTCATCACGAGCAGCAAAGTCATCGGGGTACTTGTCTTTGATCTCCTGGTAAGTCAAGCCATCGCAGACACCAGCGTCAAGTTCATCAAGGGCCTTCCATTGCAATTGATTATAGTTGCCGGGCAAGAAGCGGGCGGTGGCGATTGTGCGCTTAAGAGTAGAGGTCCAAACTGTAAGGGGTCGGCCATCCTAGAAGTAGTGTTAATGATCTGGTCTAATGCGCTAGGTTGACATTTATGATACTTACACCAACAGATTTAAGAACAAGCTTAGGAAGCTTTTGAGCATACTGTTCACCGCGCGGAGATAACAACGCATCACCACCAATGCGACCATCGAGGTTGTACATGGATTCCCCGTGCTAATTGCGAGTTAGTAATCTATCGATGCCGAAGAAACAAAGGATACCAACTTACTCTTGATAACCAAACAGAACGGGGGCGGATGTGAAGGTTCATGAGGTAGTAGACGATGCGACTCTGGAGATAATCCTGAATGCGGTTAATGATGACCTGCTTGCTCACATTCATGAGCTTCAGGTAGGTGTAGTCGCTCTCATCCCCATCTACATCTACTGATTTGTAGACGTTTTCGTACATACGAATGCGATTGCGGAAATCAAGCGCTGCTTGTTCGGGATCCTGACCCCTGTAATCTGGACTAGTGGTCTTGACGTCACGGATATTGGCCATGATGAGCTCCTCATCGTCGCATTTACTCTCCACAAAAATAACCTCGACACCCTCAGCGGTGCATACTTCATAAATCCACTTGCGCCGTTCCTTTGTGGAGTTAGTAGCATCTAGGATAGCAACCACACCACCTTTCTTGAACCACTCCATCATGTCTGTGACCGCTGCTTCAGCCGCTTCGCGGCGCATACGTTCGCCTTCCTTGTTGTTGGTATCAAAAAAGTCGGCGGTCGGCTGGGGCGCATTGTTACGACGATAACTTCCAACATTGAAGACCTGGGCAGTGATGGAAAGCCATTGGAGGTATCTTTGGGCTATGTTTAAGGCATGTTAGTTAGCACATGAATTGAGAAGTATGAACAACCGAGGTCTTCGGAAAGATTCGGGCAGGACCGGCGGCTATCAACGAAAACTAGATAATTTACGAAGCCGTACCTTTTTGGGCAATGAAGCTCTTTCCTCTAGCTGGAAGACCGACCATTACAACGCAGATGCGCGCATATTCAGCCTGTACGCCAATACTGCGACGGCTAGGTGATGATGACATTGGGTGAATCTCTGAGATGTGTAGGAGGGTATTGTATGAAGAGAAGTTGGGATTTTGTATGCTCAATAGCAAGTGCAGGGTCGAGATATTTGGATTGTGGAGTTCCGGATTCCAGTGGTTGTGGTAGCGGTACAGTAGTTGAAAAGGTTCCAAATGCAAGGGGGTGGGTGTTTCTCTCAAGAATTATGTATGAATTGCTACTAAAAGAGGGATAAAGGTGCAACAGAAGAAGATGAGCGCGAACAAGAAAAAAAACAAAGATCCAGAGCGCCAGAATTATCAAATAGATAGGTTGAGGCACAAGCTTTATTAAAAAGACGTAACGAAGCCACAGGAAGTTATCAATCGATGAACAGGCCCAAAGTTCAATGCGTGTGGGATTCTGGAAGGGGAACCGAAAGGCTTAAAAAAGTAAAATAAGGCACACAAAGGCGTAAGTTGGTTGAGTACGGAGCACGGTCCCGGCAGTAAGCAACTTTTAAGGGACAGATGGTGTGCGATGAACTGCAGCTAAAAAGCACTTTGACTCCCTTGGGTTGGGCTTGCCAGATATGTTAACCAGGCTTGAGTTTGCGTTGAACGTAGTGGGGAAGATGACCGGAACTGGAAGTGAAACCCAATTAGCATGAAAGACTGGACCAGGCCAGGGGTGATGGACAGCACTTGATGTTCAGGAGATTGGCTGGGTGTGTGATACAAGCCCGGGACGGATCGGTATCGTCTTCTCTTGTTCACGATATAAAAGGGATAGGGTTGACGAAGCTTTTAGGATGGATAGTGAAAGGGAAACACTAATGATGGAAAGGATACGTGAATACTCTTTGATCGCGTGACGTATGCCTTGTTGCAGAACAGGAAAGTGTAAACGGCTGTTCTTTGGATCAACGTACAAACGAGCGAGACAACAAGGAAGGTACGATTATCAAGAAGCAAAGAATCCTCAAACAAGAAAAAAGAATGTCCAGCAGGCCCCTGGTATCTCAGTCCTGTGTGTATGGCAAGTTTGGGATGCTACAAGTACAAGTATTATTCTCATAATTTCTGTGACAAAGTGTCTTCAGGCTGTATTATCAGGTCAAAACCGGTGATGCCATCCATGAAGTTACACTCAGGACAGCTTCCAACTTGGGTGGATTACTGAAGAAAGGAGTCCGCCACGGGAAAAGGGCGCTACTCGATATTTGCTCCAAGTCGTCTCGGTCCCCTATTCACATATAGATCAAACTATCGGCATTTCATATGCTCCCTATTTTGAATTATGCTACTAGAAACTTTGATATTCACAATCGGCAGAATCGAGCGGGCGGATAGCAAGGAGTGCTGTGTGCAGTGTTGTCGTGATAGCCCAGAAGCAACCTATGACGAGATTGATGGAAGACAAGACTGGTAAGTATAGGATCAGTAGAGCTGCTGCATGGTGGTTCTGTCTATGAAAATGTGGGGATGCTTGGTACCAGCAGACCGAAAACTCAGCGAAGCCGAGCCGAGGGGTGTTTTTTTTACAAGATGATTATGATTCTGGGAAGCCTTTGTGGGATTTTAGCTACCCCAAAGAACCTGTCACAAGGCACTTTGGTAGCCATTATTGTGCATTGTATGCTTACTAACTAGAATTATATATAAAGCACTAGGTCCGAATGATAGATTCAGCTTCCGTGAGCTCCGGATATGACAACTGACTACACGTGGTGAAGTCGGCTTGTTATAAGGCCTTGACAGCGTATTATGATATCCTTTCAGGTCACAGTGGCTTTGACCCACTGCGGCATGACCCCGGTTTTTAACAATACCTCACACCATCCATAATCTATCAGAAATTCAACCTTATTCCCGCGATCAAGATAAAGTAGATTTTGAATCACTACTCGAGATATTCGAAGCATTCTGTCTCCCCTTGAAGCACGGAGCATAGAGTTTGGACTTCTCATTACAGACTCGCGAATTCACTTGTACTCAGATCCCATTCAAGTGGAGTAGGGTTATCGAAGGACCCTTCTATGGAATTCATTAGCTGGTAGTGGATTATAGTAACCCATTGATTGCATCGATTACCCCAGACATAAAGCATGATGACACTGGCATTACGCAATGTGACTCTAGATCACCATGACAAATTTTTCGTCTGTCAACTCTACTAGAGTTCATAGATGCGGTCTAAAGTTTTGATACACCTGTATTAATCTTCACGTAAGAAAGTCTCAGATTTCTAGAAGCCAAGGACCGCCAAGCCAGGCATAAACCCCAACACAAAAAATAATATATCAAAACACGAACAGTGAACTTCGCTAATTCATGGTCCGTTGGTCCGGGATTGTGGAGCAACGGAAGGCGTCCGGCCCCGGCAACAACGCAGCAAAACGAACCACATGGCTTGACCGCCTTTGTGTGGGTATCTAAGGTGTGATGTGTTCGTTGTATGCAGCACAATCATGTCGGTGGCGTTTTAAACAGGTCGTCGTTTCTCGTCTCACAGACACATGACTGGGAATGCAATGGGAACGGTGGATTGGAGTGAGGTAGGATGGAAAGAAGCAAGCATGGTGTCATTCCGACTATTCCCGAAAAGCAAGGTAATGAAATGCTGGGGCTGATGGGATTGAGCAGCCGAGAGTCCAACACCTGCTGAGTCTGCATGGCCTCATAAAAGAGCAAGAGAATGTTGCAGTATGGAGTTGCCATGCAGGGCACCAGCAAGGGCCAGAACAATGTCTTGAGCTGGAGATGGAAGATGTCATTAAATTTACAGGCACTCTATTCTCACAATTATCTGGAACGTATATGGTTCCATGAAAGGTCACACGACCAAAACTATGGCTGAAACAGCCCATATCAACTTGCAAGCTCATGGTCCTGATGTTGCCAAAGAACTGTGGTTCTCATGGTGATTCTATTCGCAAATGCACTCTCCATCACAAAATATGGTCTCATCTTTGTGTGCAGACCAGCGATCTGGATGTAACACCCCAGTTTGATGTCGTGCCGTTCTGTGCTCGGCTCCGGCTCAAAAAGCTGGGGAAAAGGTGCCCTTGAGAAAGGAGGCAACGATATGCAGGCGGCTGTCCAGGTGACTTGATCATTTGACCAGAATATTTTCCATTTTGGAAACATGCTGCCGAAAACTTATTCCTTTGCAATGGTACATATAAATTAATATATAGCGAGTAGCAACCAGCAGAATTTTTTTTCCTTCCTGGGCTGGGAAGCTGATGAAGATCCAGTGAGACAAAATTACATGATCGTATGAATCGACAGGAACAAAGTTTGCGGTTGGGTATCTTGGCATCACACTCATGATCGTCCATAGACAAGGAGATTGAGCCAGGCTTTTGGCAACCGGTTGAATTCGGAAAATGAGCCAATGACATTGATACAGCGTACGTTTTGTGGCAGAAGTCTGTCTCATCTTGCCTCGGAATTGAGGCTCAACGGGAGGCTGGGATGTTGTGATGATTTCTTTTGTCTTCCCAGTCACTTTTCACGCAACCTCATATGCGGGAGCCTTGTCCTAATTAACAAATATTTTTGCGTCTATGGTGCGTGCAGATATATGCATTTGGCATTTGAGTGGGTTGACATTGATATAAATGCCAACTGAATCAAGAAGCTCCCAAAAAATCCAATATCGTGATCTTTGGAATGCGGGTGTGGTGATTGATAATTTCGAGGTATGAATTTACGCTGCTGATAGACCAAGTATTGACTCTGGCGCGGCCTGTCATCATGGAAACACTCCCGCCCGGTGCCACACCGTAAGCCATTGTGATGAGTGATATTTGCAAGACTGATAGCCGGTAAGAGACTAGAAATGTCGACTCAGAAGTATAGCAAGTAGACAATGATAATATCATAAACAGTCGATGTTGTATCGATAGACAAGATGGTGCAGTTTTACGTGTTTTTCAAAAGATGGGCGAATAGAAATGAGAAGGCAAAATAGGAACATCCGTCAGGGGTGCTCCTCCGTTCTCATGCGGATCGGCCATGGCGATGTTATACGTTTTCTGTGGTTAGTTATGGAATCTTGATGTGGATCCTTCATGTCATTGCCGAGGGTATACGCAGGCAACAATAAGTTGTTACAATATTAGGGTTAAGATTTCTTCTGAACACAGATGTAAAGAGAATAAACGCTTTCTCAATATTGAAATCATAAACAAACCTATCTCGAATAGAAATAACTAACTCTATAACCCTCCAAAAAACGGTTTATCATCTTTACATTTCGTTCGGACAGGCGCCGATGGAAAGCGAGGGGAATATGTGTTGGGCCGGGTGGGGGCGGAATGTTATCGATAAGATACATCGCTTATCTTATCAGTTAGTTATGTCATCACCTCTTGCCATGTACACAACTAGACATGAACAATTTGAACTGACTCTCAATAGTAGACAATCCAGTTACTATGTTGACAAAATAGCCCAGAAATCCTGAGCATCGACAACTCCTCAACGGTATCGACCATAGAAACGCATCTGCGCCGCGCCAATGTTAAAGACAGCCATCACACTCTGCAGGAAAACGTCCCCCAAGATGTATGGGCCATCACCGCCAGTGGTGACACCAATGGCACAGTAACCAGTTGATGGGTCCTGGAAATCTTGGTAGATAAGATCGGCAGGGTTGATCCAGATCTTGACGCCGCCGATGATGACGGCTAGACGCGGAGGTTGAGCGTCGCATGGAGCGAAGTAGGCGCCGTATTGGAAGAGGTAGACCGCAGCAGGGTTGAAAGATTCAGCGATAGCTTCGGCAAGTTCTGGGAGTGTGTTAGCAGGGGAATGTTGCTGTAATCGGGATAATAGTAAAGTGAAGGTATATGCTTACGGGGTGGTAAATATACGAGCGTGGTGCCAGTGTCGATGATGTACAGGTATTTGCGAGAGTCCTGGACTTGGTTGTACTGGATACCATCAGTGATGATTGTGTAGAATGTGTACTGAGAGCTGGCATCAGGGAAGTTGGATACACTAGCCTGTATACAAGTTGGTAAGTTGCCATTTCATTATTGTAACTGGTGTTACTCACAATTAAGATATCCGTCTCGGCAACTGTCTGAGGAGACCAGTCCACAACTGGAATCCCGCCCCATCCAATCACACCACCGCCCGAAGACTTTTCCAAAGAGACGGAAAAGACCGGCTCCAACAGTCCCTGAGTGACCATGTTACTAAAGATCGGCTGGTACATCGTACGGAACGTGCCATCCCCAGAGCCATCAGAACCACCGTATCCACTAGTCAAAGCCGGAAACGCCATTCCCATAATACCATTAGTCAGGTTATTTCCATACCAGTAGGTATCATTAGCGAGCCCGACCAACTGGTCCTTGACTGTCATACCCGCCAAGGTAATGTCACTCCGCCCCATCGGCCCAGATACGTTCTCCCCCGATCCATACCTCGTCGCAAAATGCAACTTCGGATCCTTTGACCCCTCCGCAAACGAATCCACCAAATTCGGCCCCCACAAACATTTCTCCTGATCCGTCCGAATCCCCATGGCCGTCCGGCACGTAAAGTCACTAGACACCGCCCACGTATCACTACTCCCCGTGTCAAACAGGAGCGACACCGCCTGACCATTCCAGTCGATGTCGATACTGTACTGCGTTGACATGCTGTCAATGGCGGAGATGTTTTGCCACGGGAGGCTACGGGAGGCGATGCTACCGGGAGAGCCTGGGGAGACCGGGTGACGCTTGCGGAGGGTGGAGGTGATGTGGGCGGCGGATCTTCCAGTGGGTTTCTTACCGAGGGATGTCAGGCGTTGGGTGTGGGCGGCGGGGAGATCGTTGGTAGTCGAGGAGAGGGCGTTGATGCGGTGGAAAATCATGCCATCGATGGGGGAAGCCACTTGAGCACCCAGGAATGCCTTGGCATTTGGGAAACTTGGCAACGGGATGGCCGAAACAAGGCCGGCGACTAAAGTCAAGATGGTAAAGGTCTTCATGATAGTTGCGGTAGCAATGAAAGAGTGACTGGGTGTGATGAGTATGGTCGGCCTGGGAAGAGAGTTGAGAAGGAACTGAGATGAGGTATGAATTTATAAGGAGCCATATATCTGGTCGCACAAACATAGAAACCGGTTTGCCTGCTCTGAGGTCTGTATCACGATATCTTTGTGGGTTTCTTAACCGAGACACCCTTTGCCAAACCTGTATTATCCGTGGTTGTGCATTCACTGCGGTCCCTTACTGACATGTTGACGACCATAGTGATTGATTGACTGATATTATGTCCACATGACACTTCTACTGTCTTGCTTCATATCAATATATGATTTTCGGTCCCTGTTACTTTAGTATCCTGGCTCGCGGTGAGATTTAGAATAGACGACGGTACTTGCATCAGATCTAGCGATTCTCATGTGACCCTAGAAGCCTTGACTACATGGCGTCATCGCGTATGATGTACTACCTCTATTCTTATTGGGGATCGTTTAATTCAAGATGGATGGATGCTTCCGTCTTGTCTGTCACCCGGTTACCTCCTGCCAGATTATGCCTCTCACTTGTGTAACTATGCCATGTTTCCATTTTCTGTATGTAACCGATTCCATTCTTCCATCATATCCCTTCAGCAATGGCCCCTCTTTCTTGTTCTGAAGGTTTAAAAGATGCGGGATGTTGTATTTGTTCTTCTTCTTTGTGCAATCGTTGTATCACTGTTTCCACTTCGATTAGGTTGTTTGATAATCAGGTACAGAGTTGGTCACCGACGTACAGATGCCGCGGAGGTGGATACCCGTGTACCCGCTTTATCTCTGTAGTAACATTATGACAAGTTGATCCCACACTAGAACTACCACTTTGTGTATTTCATCGCCTACGAATTCAGTCCTATCTTGATTGGCACGACTCTCTGGTGCATGCAATCTATCTATCTCCAGTAAACGATAAGCAATATCACGACGTCGCTTCCCAGGCCAGGTTCGAACAGCATAATCAATTCTAGACGTCCAAGATATCCTCGCTATCGCAAGCATTCACAACAGATTACTTCTTCCATCTTGTCAAACAATTTGGATCTCTTCTTACTAAGCTCCCGGCAAGCCTTCAGACAAGTTAGAGTATATACAACGCCACTGTCTCAAATGTCACGACGCCAACCACCACACAACTGAAGCCTGCAGCAATGCAAGCGACCCCACTCCGCGATTCCCGATACTTTCAGAGAGAATTTGTTATTTCCAGTTTTCATCACTTTCTTCATGATTCAATAAGCGGTATTTCAGTTACAGATTTCCCGTTCTTGTCACCCTTTCGTATTCTACCGCCCGAGTGAAGCGCTGCGTTGCGCTACCCTTTTTTTTCGTGAATTTTGAGAGTAATAGTTTGGCAGCCCCACTTTTTTTCTCTTCTCAGCCCAAGTCGTCCCAAGAACCTGACTCAGGGCCCCCAAATACCGACAATCATCCATCATTTTTTTCCATTTAGTGACGGACTTGTTCTAGTACAAAGGTTCGGATGGTTCAAGCACCCAAAAAAAAACAAGCTAGATATGACTACCTAATCACGCCACACACCTAAATCTGCAAAAAAAAAAAAAAAAGGCACATTCAGTATAGATTCAACTGGGATGACTATTACACGCACCCTATGCACCCATTATTGTTGTCACGATTGACATGGACATATCTTTTTCTAATTTCTTCTTAGTCGAAGTATATCATCAGGCTGAGCAAATCTTTTCAACATGCATAATAATAAACTTGTATCTCCCTAGTTATTGACTCTCGATGGATTCATACTCACAATGAAAGCGGGGACTACATGGCCGGATCTGCAATCCCTGCCCAGCCATCAACGCAACATGTAGTGCCATCGTTTATTCGTCTCCCAACGATACACGCAAGAGATGCATGCTACAGAGCTCATTTGCTTCTCCTGGGTCAAGACAGCAAGTTATGGATTCTTCCAGAATGGACCTTATCATTGTTGACTTGAAAGGATTTTGAGCAAATATGGTTTGCATGTGTATCTGTAAATATCATACACCAAGAATCCACATCATCTTGGAGTAGATAAATAATTTGATTGTCTGTGTACTTGCACATTGTGATGAGTCTGAGTGTTATTAGCCATTCCTGGTAGTTAAGGAACAGGATGAGTCAGACCAATAAATAGGACAAGAAGATAACTATAAAAGCGAAGAAGGAAAGAAGCTACTCGTGGTCAATGAAGAGAGGCGATTTGTCGTTTTAGGTCTATGGGAAGTTTCTGCCAGATGCTTGTCCCAGCATCACCTAGTTCCAAGTTTCATAAATGAGTTTTACGGAGTAAGTATATGAACCTCATGGAGAACATATTCAAGATTTGATCATGTTCATCTGGATGTTCATCTAGTAACCATATCTTGCACTAAATCACTGCCAAGATATCTTTACTGAGTTAGCTTCCTATTCTTGGATCCCCATACTCGACGTGCAACATGTTGATGTTACTACTAGTAACATACAATTCACAAAGGCGGTGAGTGAAGTAAAGCCTGCGGCAAGCTTTTCTCCGCTCATCCCGATTCATAAAGCCACATGGTGAGTTATATAACCAGATGGCCATTTAGAAAGCCGTGCGGTACAGTTATATATAGGTATATGACAGCGATCCCATATAGCTTGTAACTTTTGCATGGATTTTTTTGAGAACAATTCATCAATCTTCGTGATGTTCAGTCGCTGTAACTGTCAAATGCTATTCTGAAATATAGTGAAAGCATGCATCCAGTCTTGTGATAGATGCTGGACTATCAACTTGGCGCTAGCAAGCTTTCTGTCATGGAAAGGGCGTCTAATCTTGGTACCAGAGCTATCGTGGGAATATTGCTCCGCTTCTCAAGCGCTATATAGAGATTAAGGTTCTTAGTATCTTTCTCGGATATGTCCGAATATCCCGCTTTGATTGCGCCTAACGCTGCTACGTCTAGTCCGACTATGAACCCATTTACACAATATGTCTTGATCAGAGATGGAGGAATTCTAATTGCTCATGAGAAGCAATATTTGTATAGTCAATTGCAAATAACCTTTTTTTTTCTAGCCAGAAGCAATTACCCGCCGGATTCCAACACCCACCCATCTCAGCCCAGTCAGTCAGTCAGTCAAAGCCAAAGCCACCAAACATATTGAATTGAACAATATCCCTGGCCTAGCTTATGCTTTCGTGTCCGGGGTGGGGCAAGGGATAGGTGATCCCCAAGCTCTTCGTTTTCCAGAAACAGCCACACACTGACCTAAGAAGTAGTTCCTTCAGGTAATCCATATCAACGCTTTCTTTTCCCACAGACATAACCTAAATAACTACACCATATATAGCTAAGGTTTCTGGTCAATAAGGTCAGTTCATTGGCATGTGGCTCTGACCCGACGTTGCAGTTCCCGCATGCCAGGAAACGCAAACGTGAGTATATATTCATGTTAAACATACAGGACAAAGACGAGGATGTAAACCGTGCTTATAATTTTGTTCTATATGTAACGGACCTCTCGCACTAACGGTCGCGTTTACATGTTACCTATATTACTAGATATGGGGGGATGGATGTATTGGGAACTACTACACTATATATACATAAATATTTTTACATAGTGAGGAGCGGAGTGGATAGTATGTGAAATGAGGACCTGGAGGCAGGACGGATAATGGGATCTTTAATGGGGTCAAGTCAATATGTTCTCAGGGGAAACGAGCAATATTCATAGGATGTTAATATGGCAAAACCAACGGCCATATGGATCCATCAGGAACAACATTATCTGCCTATTTCGCAAAGGCTAATGGCTCCAGCAATACTCTACCAGTTACTAGTTCATTATAAGTACAATACAAGTCATACATACCGTGTTTCGATTCTAGCATAGAATGGTCATTGTCCATGCATGGTGTAGGACGACACCAGAATATCACACCACCAAACTCTGCTGTTTCTTGGACGGCATAGGTGTGATTGTACCGTTTCCCCTTCCTGCCCAAACATGACTAGCAAGTCCCAAGATACATCTATCCAAAAGGTGATTTTCATTCGAAGCTGGACCAGTTCAAAGTGGTATCAGGCGTGCATGTCTGTAGATCGAGGTCGGAATCGGCAACCTCTAAATAGGATAGGATATGGCAAGATAATGATCACTGGGCTAGAGATGAGTGTTGGAATCAGGCATTTCTTGATACATTTTGGATATGGGTAATCAGTTTTTGTTCAGCTAGATGGACAAGAATAATCTTATTTGGCACACGTACTGCATTCATGCATGCGGATCTTAGGTGGGAATTGGTACAGATTCTAGTGCATCTGAGGATTTTGAATGGTTTCACTTTGCTGGATGGATATTGATTGAATCTAAATAACCGATGAGGCGATGATTTTTGAATGCATCATGAGTAGAGACGCAAGAAAGGCACATGGGTCAAGGTTAAGTAGCTTTTCCCAATGCATTACTAGAAGTTTACCTATTATAAAGACATTAAGATTTTATATCAATCATATCTCTATGTATTTTACTAAGCTTGGCTTTGATGAAATTTGATCACTCTTAACTATTTCGAAAATGACTATACAAGATTTTATATTGCTCATTATTTTCTCGTTCCCAACCAAGTTCTAGCTTGACGTTGCATATTACTTAGGGTATATGTGGGTTAGAGTTATGGGTAAAAACTGAACTTGATGTCCTTACCGATCATCGATTTCGACCACGTGGTATCCAACCTCACCTTTTGCCATACACAAATCAAATAACCCAAATAAATATCGATCCTGCGTTATATATATTTAATATAAAACATTTGAGAATATTAAAGACGGTATATACTTTAAAACTTGCAATATATATTTACCCTTAGTGCTTTCTCTTTAACAAGTTAAAATGTCCATCAGCTAGAGTGTGGAGGAGAGGATAGAGAAAATAATGAGTTAGGACAAGGGGCAACGATCGGCATATGGAATGGGAGGCCTGTATGAAGAAAATATGGAGGGTTGATGGGTTAATTATGGTGAAGAGTGAGGGAACAGCCCATTCGAGATTATAGAGTAAATAAGCACAGGCTCACGACTTCAATAGCATCAATCTTTAACTGGTCATGTGGCAAGTCATGGTCTGCTTACAATAAAAAAAATAGAATAATTCAGCAGACCGCTGTGATGCTGTAGTGGTATCAATATGTTAAGATTGAGTAGCTTGACACCCAGAGAATGTAATAATTAAATCCTTCTGTCAACAATAAGATGCAAGAACCGTAACAGAACAAATCGCGAGACAAACTTGACCAGAAGGAGTGTATACAAATAATCAATTGAGTCAAGATACTAGTATACGAGGATATATAGAGAGATTACATATATATAAAATTACACCGAAGAAAGAGAATTGGGGGAGGCCACGTTCACAGGATTCATCCAAATAAAAAAAAGGCTCAGCCTGATATTCTCCTAACCGTTCACTGACAAATTGTTCATGTGGAAAGAGAGTACAGAGAAGAGATAAACCGATGATATGGTTCATGGTTTTCGGAAACCAGGGAAAAGTACACAAACATGTGCCGTGCTACATTTAGCATAGCTTATATTCAAGATACAAATCCCGTCAAACTTATAAATCAAGTAGTAGTTTTCTGCGAGTTTATTGCCACGAATTACTCTACTCTATTCACATCAATTCACCATCTAACCATTCAGGGTAGTGCAACATGAAGACAGATGACATATTTTCCCTATCGCGTGGCGACTGCGTTTGCTACAGAGACTACGGCCGTTTGTATAATAAAAGAAAGAAACACAGTATGTCTTGTAGATACAGACGGTCTGATGTCATTCAATTTATGGCTTGCTTGAAGAACAAACCGAATTTCGTTCAATGCGAGGGAAGAACATATGGCAGATGTCCGAGGAGGCATGGAGTTTGACGGTCGCCGTGTGAAGCACAAGCTGGTAAAAGTGAAATCATGTCGGCATACTGTCACATTGTAAGTTAGTCTATGGCTATATAGGAACTGTCTGGTTTCATCACTCAATATCGTTCAAGTATTCGGCTGTGATTCAACCAACCCCTTGTCACTTAAAAGTCAGTAACCGGTGGTTGGATAATCAGTCGCCCAATAGATATGTTCCAAGCGACGAGTTATATCAGGGCGTTTCCTGGCGCAGGTGTTCCATTTACAAGGCGTCTTGCTAGTGCTTAGAAGCCGTTATCTGTAAGTGCGTAAGACTCATATCTAATCTTCAGATATTAGCATTAGTTATCCTGTTATTTCCTTCTTTTTCTCTTTTTTTGTCTTGAATAATTTCAAAAGAAATTATTGAAAAGACCCTGTATAGATGGTGACTTTGTATTGGCAATATTAAAAAACCAGTACTTTTCATGACTTTGTTTGTATATAACCTTGATAGTTAGATCTACAACCAAACACTCGTGACGAAGACACTGAGGTTTTGATATGGAAAACGAACTATTTGGAATGCGGGGTATCGAAATATCGAGATCGGAGATCAGTTGGATCTTTAGTTGATCTACTCTTTATGCCATTTCAAGTCATCTCATTGAAAATAAGTCACATCTTCAAAAATCATGCTGAATTCATCTCTCATTGTTCACCAACTAGTATCACTAAGTTTTCTGTCTGTCTGTCGTGTCTACATGACCCTTCATTTCCCCGTTCATGAATAAACTCGAAAACTTTTCACATCCAACAAAATGAAGATTAAACAACTAAGTAGGTGTCAATATCTACATGGCTTCTGCTTGAGTTCCTAATCTCTAAAGGCCGGTCCAGACAGTATCTGCGACTGCTCTCATGTAACTAAGTCACACCATATAATGTTCCGGGCAAATTGAATTCAATTTTGAACGGGCAACATGTTCGGTCCATTCATGTCGGCCAAACTGAGATGAGGGGCTGGCAGGGCTAGTTGTGTCTTTTTATTTTGTCTTTTTTAACAGGTATTTATCTATCTTGCTTTCTGTATTCCAAAAGGATGGTTGTTGGATGTATTTTGAGTCAGAAAAAAAAACCGACAGAAAGTCCGTCGAAATATAAGATTTGTGGATCCTGGTCGGTGTGGTGTGCAGCCGGCCTTTTCTGCTGTTTCCTTGGCCGTTCCGCATATTGAAGACGATCATGGCGGTTGATTGGGCGTTGGGTGCTGGTTGGAGATTCTGATCACATGAGTGGTTCTTGTCCGCTAGTTGGTTGTTCCCGCAGTAGGTATATATATAATTGATATATGGTGTCCTGAATACACATCACAGGCAGACAGGACTAGAGTGTGTCATCATATTCCAATCTAGATCAATTTCACCCACGGCAGACCGGCGGGTCTCCTATCGGATCGACAGACAACCAGCCTTCTGATTGCCGGATGGTTCTAAGTAGGGATTTAGACTTGCCAGATGCATGCAGACTTGCAGCAGTGATTATCAAGCCACAGTTTGATCCACAGAAAGTCTGTTCTGCCAATTTATCAGTAACTAAAACAACCCCCAATTTTATATTGCCAACTAATCAAGACCGCTGGTTTCGGGACCAATATATTCGAATGAAAAAAGATCTAATGGATAGTTCTCGGTGTCTATTACCCGCCATCTGTAATATCAGATAATGACCTCAATCCCAGTTCAGGTTATGCCGAGCCACCCCACCAAGGGGAATTACTAGGTGCACAGCAAAACGATAGGTACTTGTAAAAACTAGCCCCGGTCTTGGTTACAGCGCACTGGTAATTTTTGAGCTATAGTGGACTACACTTTTATAAATTTATCTTTTACCCTGTAATGTCCTATATGCTTAGGATTATTACCCTATGTATTGTAATATTTAAATGGACTGAGATATCAAAATTCCAGTAATCTTTTTTTTTTAAAAAAATATATATATATATAAAGTATGGTGAATATTAGAAACAAAAATCTTTTGAGGAGGAAATCAACAAAAATATATCAAATAGAGAATTTAGTAAGGAATCCAAACACACACACTATATTGCAATATATGTGTTGGTTGAATTTATAGAGAATATTGAGCTTATGAGTTTTGAACTTATTTTTTGGTATTTTTTTTCCAGGTTACAGCCTTGGGATAAACAGACAAATATGACACCATAGACTCATATAATTATATTTTCAAATGCTTATAATTTGAGTTCTAGAACCGACGATAAAATAAAGATTGCATTACTAAAATCCGCAGATTCAGAGCAATTCAACAATGCTTATTGAATCTTGTGAGTGTAGATATTTATCATTTTGTAGGCTTTTACTTTGACTGACATAGGCTTAATTTTGTGATTTTTACAAGTACCTATAATTTTGCCGTGCACCTAGTAATGTAATTCCCCCACCAAGTTTGTTAAACGAAGGTTCCAGCCTAGGTCTATTGTCAAGGGGTCAGTTCGTAAATAATGGGTTATTTCCTAAACCTGGACGGCCATCATTATGAGATCAGAAGTCCGGTTTAGATTTGATAAAAAGAAAAAAAAAACATGAAAACATGAAAACGTGGCACATTAAATATTTTGTGCAGGGCTACAACTGTCATGAGGATATGAAGACAGAAGCGTACTCTCAAAATCAATACATTGAATGGAGAGGTTGCACCTGGAACATGTTTGTATCTATGAATGTTTGCTCCGGCGTTTGTGATATGAGAGGAAAAAAAGAAAAAGAAAAAAAAGGAGGAAACTTCCGGTTAGTGTCAAAAGGGAACGGGCGGTTGTTGGGTATGCTCAAAGGAGGTGTGTTTTGTCTGACGGTAAGTTTTACTTGGGAATGAAGCCGTCAGATATTATACACAGATGAACAGACGAAGTAACTCTCCATTTGGGGATTGCATTTTCCCATTATTGAGGGATAAGATGATGAAGAATTCACATTCTAGATATAGATGCCATCTTTGAAGGTTATTTAGTCGTTGACCATCTGTGCGCGGAACTCAGAAAAACATGAAACGAATACGTAGACTGAACTCTTGGTGACAAGTCCTTTGGGTGCCCGCCAAGCTAAATCGCCCGATATATGGAATGCGAAGACCGGCTGACTGACTGAGTGTTGTATACCACCACCACCACCAATGGTGTGGTATTGCCTTTCTCACTGACCCGGACACCCGTGGCCTGTATCTTCTGTTGTACAGCACACAAAAAAAAGTCAAACAAAGTCTTGGCTAAACCCATGTGATTAGTTGGCTGTTACCAATTTGTATTGCGGGATAACTGCCAGATGGCTCGCTTGGATGGGGACAGAAGAATAATGGAAGCTTGTCGATTTTCCAGGACGTTGTATAAGCCCCATCCTGTTGGTTGGTTAGGGGAATGGGGGAAGGGGGGGGGGAGGAGTTTCAGTGATAGGCGTTATTTGTTGTCTTTTACTGGTTTGTGTCACTGATTTCTTCTATCCAGATCATCCGGTGATATTCGTTTAGTGGAGTGTGGTTTATTATTGGCTAGTGACAGCAAGCTAGGGATCATACTCACTAACCATCGGACAGTATTTAACTGGCCCTTTATGTGTATACAATATAGTCGGGTTTAGTTGGAGCGTAAGCATATCTTGATTATCTCCAAACTTCTGCATCTACGTAAAAAGAACAACAATAAGTTGGCTCTATATTCTAGATAGTGAGAACAAATGTGTCTAAAATAGATGCAATCAAAAAAAAAAAGGATCGCCGTCTTTTTTGAATGATTGGGCCAATCGTTGATTTTTCCAATTCTCTCACATGTCCGATTCCCACACATTTTTGGAAAATAAGACAACCAGGGCCTGCGAAAAAGAGGAGGCAATAGAATGGTCTGGACTGACTGGAACGGGCCCGAACGGGGGGAAACTTTAGTGTGCTTTGGAAAGTTTTCTGTTTTCTGTTTTCTTTTTTCCTTCTGGGTTCAAGAACTATAACCTGAACTTCATATTTTTTGTTCAGATCTCTGGAAATATCTACTAAGGAAAAATTGTAAAATTTATGGTGATCTTTATGTAAATCTTTGATGCAAAATTCAAAATTACCCTATCGTGTAAACAAAATCGCCTTGATGAGCTTGTTTTCTTCTGAACCGCTTCTAAATATTTTCTGCACTGACGCACCTTGATTGTTCTAAGTCTTGGTTTCCCGGGCCCCGTGATCTCGTAATAGGCCGGGCCTCGACTGCACCAACGAATCGCCCGACTTTGCCTGACGCAAGCTAAGGATTTCAGCACCTAAGCTAAGCCCATATTGGCCCAGTTTCGGGGGATACTTATTTTTTTTTTCATTTGCTACCTACGTGTCTAGATATTGTTCCTTTAGTCAGTAGGCCGACAGTTTGCAATAAAATTTTCTAAATGTCGGGGGTTGGCTCCGATATCGTTCTCTTTGTGATTATTCAGAGGCGTGTATGGCACCAAAACAAGAATCGCCTCCCGATGTCTTCTTTCTATACCCTAGATCTCCTTCGTCCACACACACATCCTCTTTCACGTTTACATCTACTATATCTAGACAGCTTGTCGAACCTTCCCCAAATTCCCTCCTCCAACGAACAATATCCCCTGTTTCCTCTCTTTTCTCTATTCCTCTTTCTGCATCCTGTTGGTCTATCCTGTCATTTTTCCGTTTTTTCTTCTCTCTCCATCTTATGGTTCTGTGAGTCGACCATAACTTGATCTTGCTTGTGCTCATGCTTCCCCCCCCCCCCTCGTCGATTTTCTCTTCTCTCTCTCCGCATTAGATTCCCTTTCCAATATGGCGGTTCTTGAAAAATTTCAACAGTACTTGAGAACTTTACTAAGACGGTGGAAA
Source organism: Ambrosiella xylebori (assembly GCA_002778035.1). Classification (NCBI taxonomy): domain Eukaryota; kingdom Fungi; phylum Ascomycota; class Sordariomycetes; order Microascales; family Ceratocystidaceae; genus Ambrosiella; species Ambrosiella xylebori. The sequence goes on from PCDO01000008.1 coordinate 822,199, forward strand.
TAAGTTGCAATCACATAAAATTTAAAATATCTTGTCTGTAGAAGTTCTGTAAAGTCAATGCCCCGGCTGTTAGTAAGGCCTTGCTGACACTAAGCATGCCTTAGTGTAACTTGGAGCGGCTGCCCCGGTGTCCTATCCACTGTTTGTTTCCAGTAGCACAAAACTGCCCTATAACAAAATTTTCCATTGTGTTCACCGTAGTTCCCCCAACCGCATACAGCAAGCATACAGCACATGCCATGCCTGGAAATTTGCAACCAGGGACTGAACCCTTTCCCATAGAACCGTTGTTGCCTCCAAGTTACTGGGTCTTCTCATCTCTCATCTCCATCCCCAGCTTGCTTCTTGTCTCTTGTTTGCCCAGACAGTCTTTCTTTGTTTTTTTTCTGCTTTTTTTTTGTCGCGAGTTAATGCTTAATGGTGATTTTGAGAGGCGGCCAGGCTTCTACTGTGATTCGCCATCAATTGTGCTGTGTCTTGTCAAGTTCAGTCCTTTCTCCGGTTCACACAGTCAGTCAGCAACTAATCATCCAATTATTGTCCCGAGTGGAGGGTACGCTTTGCTAAGCCTCTGTCGCTGCGCCCGGTGTCTCTTTAACAGTGTTTCTTGCCCATTCCTGTCAGTGCAATTGCTAAAACATGCAGATTTGTATTCCTTCAATTATAGTCAAACACCCACATTGGAATAGGACCTCCCCCCCTCCCCCGCCGCCTGACCTGGAAATCGAGTCTGCTCCACTATCGAGTATCAACGACCTCACGCCTGTTTCTTTGTATATAAGTTTGTGTCTTCTCACTATTTTCTCTTTTTTTCTTGAACCCTCTCGCGTCTTGAATATCCTCTTTTCTTCTCTCAATCGCTCATCCTCTTCCTACATCTGCAGTGCTTCGGCTTTCTCTAAAGTTAATTATTACAAGAAACCGCGTTGAAAAGAAGAAAAAAAAAATCTATATATATATTCTCTCTTTGTGGGGCCTGGTTTGTACTTGCCAAATCTCATCATCGTGGCCTTCCATCTTTTCTCATTTGTCTACCTGGCCCACGCCTACATCGTTGCCTCCATCATTCAACAGCTAGTTTAATTGTGCTCTCTGCTAGTCCACGAACTGTCGCACTCACACTATCCATTATTGCCCTCAGCAAAGGAGACAAAAAAACGCTGCTGCGGAAACATCCGAAGTGGTTTTCTCTCTGGTCTTCCCCAGAAGCTTCTGGCCCGGCTCTCTCCTTTCCTCGAGGAAATTCCTGTCTGAGTTGGCCTACTTGCTGGAAAAGCTGATCACATAGCTCTCTACCAGTTAATTTCCCTTTTGGCTAAGACCATTTGATCTATTTTAGAATTTCTTGTAGTGTTCGCGTTTTCTGCTTCGCTTTCTCCTTTCTCCTTTCTCCTCTTCCCTCTCTGCTTATCCATCACACACTCTCTCAAAAAGTACATACAAGCTTCCAAGCGCCCTCTCGTCTTTTGAATCTTTTCCCTCTCTTCATACTCTATACGGTATGCATTGTGCGAGACCACTGTCGTTGGCAACCTCGCTCGACCTTTGACTAGAGCACTGTATGGTTCCCCTTTCAACCACCGTTTACTGCTCTCTCTCTCTCCGGGACCCGCGCTTGCTGTTCCGGTATATCATTGGCACCTGATACCCCGGGCTTCCCAGGACGAACGAGACCAGAAACGGTTCAGATTCTTCGGCATCTGTTTTGTGTCTGCCCCCCGTTCGGAACGTACTCTCCACACCCATTGTCCGTCGCACTTTTGCAACTCGTTCACTTGTTCTTGAGTGTTTGTCCTTCGAGATCCCTTTTTCGGAATCTATTACATCTCACAGACTCTCGGCCTATTACGTAGTATACTTATTGCGTACGACCTCAGTTTTGTGAATTATATCTTCACGCTCTGCTTATCTGCTTCTGTTCTTGTGTCTTTTCCAGTTTTATAATATTCGTCAAGCTCCAATCATAGGTCTTTCAAATATTGCACAACTTCGTTCAGTATCTTGATTAGTTGCTCATCCCGCTTGACTCGATTATTTACACCACTGGGATATTCAGCCCATTGTTGCTATCTCGCCACCCACTGTCCTGATAATCCTTGACAGTTGACATTCACATCACTCACGAGTCTTGCCTCATACCTATAATTTATCCTTTTTGACAACCCTCCGGTCGACCTTACTCGCAGGCCCTTGCCCTAGTTCATCGATATCACTATCGGAACCCCGGCTCTTTACCGTTGTCCCAGCTTCTTCCAAACCCGGCCAAGGCCCATCAGTAGACCCTGTGTTGTCTTTATTCCGGAGCTTTCTCATTCTCTATTCTTTGAGAGATCTTCCTTGACCTACCTGCATCATCAAGTTATCTCATCCGCTCACGCCTTCTTTACATTGCCATCTAAACATCACACGTTGTGTTAATTCTGTAATACTCCATCTCCAATTATCTACCAATAATTGACAACTTACCCGCAATTTCTTTCTAACCTTACTGTTTTTTCATCCCAGCCGGCCTGGTCCTGTTACCCTAATAGTTACTGTATCTTCTATTGTAACAGACTTTCAACGTCCCTCTGTCCACGTCTATCCCCAAACCTCTTAATCTATCCACTGATTTTCCATCTTTTGGACTCTCTCGGTCCTTCATTCTCTACCCAGACCTACCCATTTAAAATTTGCCCACCGTGATCGACTACGCACGCCCTCCGATGTTTGCCCAGTCGCAGGCTCCGGACCGGGGCCAACAGACTGTTCGCAACCCCTTCATCCCCTTCGATTCGGTCAACTCTGATCTCACCAACCTTGTTCAGAGTGTGCTCGCTGAGATTCAGCCTGTCTCGGTAGCCTGGCCCCAGCAGCAAAACCAAAATGACCTTTTTGCTGATGTTGGCGAATACCTGGTCAAATGCAGTGAGACCCTTGCTGAGATTGCTGACAAACTGGTAAACAACCCGCATCTCCTCTACCAGCTTCACTCAGCCCAGCAGCAACAGTGGAACAGAAACATCAATGACAACTTTTACCTGGCCCACAAGCATGACTCTCTCAAGTATGTTTAATTCCAGTTATTGGCTTTAGTTGATGTTCAATTACTAATATACTCTTAGGTCTGTTTCATCCAACCTGCGTGCTTCGGCTCAGAATCTCCGTCTCGAGTGGAGCAAGAGCGACCAGCCTCCCCACCCACAAACCCAGCAACAACACCACCATCAGGACCAACACCAAGCTGCCGCCAACCGCCTCAACATGACCTCTCCTTACGACCACCAACAAGCTCAGCACCACTCTCAACATCGTCTGCCAACTATGAGCCAAGCTCCCGTGTCCTCTGTCATTTCTGCGCCTCGCCAGTCCGCACACCCGCCTGTTTCGATGGCTTCCGGGTTAGGTCATAGCACTGTTGCCACAGCCGGCAACCCTCAGGGTATCCCTCTTCGCGATGCGCCCACTCATAACCGCCATTTCCAGCAGCAAAATTCGTATGGCCAACAGAGCATAAACAGCTACACCACTGATCCTGTGTATCCCTCCATGGGTGTTCCTACTTCTTCCAACGGATCCATGGAGCCAATGGATGATGAGATCTCTGCTATGGATGAGGAGCGTGTTCGCCAGTTGTTGAGCCAGCCTCAGCATCGTGGTGTTGGCCAACACTACTGCCCTCTTGGTGAAAGATGTGATAAAGGCGGCGTCAACTCTGATGGTACTCCCCGTGTGTTTGAGCGCAATAGTGACTTTAGGTACGTTTTCCATAAATGCTTCTCATAACCACACACAAACCCCTGGTTCAACCAGTTCAACCCTACGACCTCTCTGTCTCTATGGACCCACCGCCAATCACTATAGCCCCGCTCCATCCCTGTTGATAATTGAGATTAACACTATTTGTAGAACCCATCTCAAAAAGCACGTCAAGATGTACAAGTGTCCGGTCCCTGGCTGCAAGAACGTTGAAGGTTTTGGCCGCAAAGATCAGCTAGAGAGACACATTCGAACTACTAAGCACGGTCCTGCTCCGACTTCCAATATTTCTTCGCATCCAACGCACCCGGTGCATGTGGCGCATCAGCCTATGGCGCAACCGGAGTTTCCTCCAATGGCTGCGCATCGCTATTAAGCAATGGTTGGTGCATAAGCGTATGAAATCTCGACACTTTTCAGGCTTATCTCTGGTTCCTTGAGATGTCTTGTTATTTTCTTGCTGTTTTCCGTTGATCGGTCGTCTTTTTTGACATCCTGTTTCTTTTTATATTCTTGTCAAATGTTTTCTTTTTATGTCAGTAATCGGGGCATGGAAGGGTTTTCCACACCACTTGTGTAAATATGGATCTACGAGTGCGGAGTTTTTTTTCGTGTCATTTGGGATGCCGGTTTCTTTTTGGGTTGGAAGGGATGTGTTTGATAGTTTTGTTTTTGGTATAGCTTGGAATGATTTATGTTGTTTTCATGTCATTTTATATTTGTTGTGATTATGTTGTGTACGTTGTAATTTATGTCACTGTTTGATTTGAAAATTGAGTGTCCAGTTGAAATATTGTGGAAATGTTTTGAGATCTAGATCAAGTCAACAATCGACCTGCTACTCCATGCTATAAACATGTCGTTCATCATATCCACATGAAACACGACCATTCATCCCCTCGGACCCCAACGCACAATGTCAAAGGATCTATGTGTAACATGTCAATATAATAACAACGACATCATCACACCAACCTTGCGGTCCATGTTTTTCTTTCCTTTTTTATTAAGAGTAATTGCTTGAGGGAACGGGATAAATTAAAACATAAACTATCAACAGGACAATAAACATTCAGAAACTTCCAAATCAAAATCAAGACACATAACCATTATTCTCAAATCATGAAAAAACCAACCCATCTAAATCACGACTTTCACCTCTCCGCCACAATTTGCATCAAACCAATCGTTTCGTCCACATCACCATACACGGGCTTCCAAATAAGCAACAAAAGACACGAAAGCACAACAAGTTGAGAAGAAAATCAATGGATTAAATAATCAACATCCGCACAATAACTCGACATGCCGACACAAAAAGTCAGTTATCATCAATAAACGAGTAAGTGGATATATCAAGGCCAGCATTATCAGTCAGCCTCTATGCATTTCCATCCACTCAAGGCAATTTTCTATAGCCTTCTTCCCATTCTTATTCTTCTGATTGGATGGGAAACCGGTCACTCTTTGAAAAAAGAAAGAATGACTAGTTCCCCACAACGCCAATGTTTCCCTACCAGGAAACCAACGCCTACCAATACCAAAAAAATGCATCATGCACACTCAAGTCTCGGCAAAGTGCAGCCCGCAGTAGGGGCAAACTAAGGCCCGAATGGGACCTCGCTTACATATGAGTGAAGATACTCGGATCTTATAGGGCAATCATGCAGCAACAGGGCAATTTATGCATACGGACAAGCGCGGTAACATCATGTAGTAGATACAGTCAGGTTAGCCAGTAGGATGCATATGCATATGTGAGGTTTTGGAAACATCGGGTAGGCGCAAGTCTTTTTTTCTTTTTTGTGCATATTGATCACAACCACGAGAGATCTAGCTCTTGCCACTCCATGGAAATGGACAATTGATGACTACAGCCTAGGGAGCGCAATAGACTGGGAAACAAGTCTTGTAACCGAGGGTTATTGTTGAGGAAAGGTGCAGACGCAACATGTCCCAAAACAGGGACCTAATTGTACCACATCAGGTGACAAGAGAACGCTACGCATCCAAAGTTCAGAAGCTTGAAGGTTACAGGCATCACAACAGTCATGCAAAGATATACAGCAAGCATCATCGCATCGCATCAGCAAGCACACATTCAAGAATGTAGCATCATCCGCAAAGTCGCAAAGGTTATGCATAATCACCGCATCAACTGTTTGTCATGATCTTTTTCGGGGTCGAGTGGTCAGATATCAGGTGTCGGTGATGTTGTAGCCGGATCGGGGTTATCAAAAAACCTAACCACAGAGTGTTGTCTGGTATACCGAGATATGATTAAAACTGCATGTCAACCAGGTAAGGGCGTGATAATCTGGGCACGCAGGTAGGTTCCCATACGGCAAAGTGCAGGGCGAGCGAACAATCATCAAGGAAAAAAAAACATGCAGGAAAACCGACGGAGTTTCAGTGAAACCCCCACAAGGGAAAAAGGAAAATGCCTATCTATATGGATCATAAGAGGCACACTCCAACGAAGTAGTACATATTGAAGAGATACCAATGAAAGCGATGGAGAACTTCCATGCGCAGGTCGAGTTGTAGGATGAGTGTCAACGAAGAAAAATACCAGAAACTTTTGGTGTGCTCCGTGTAAAACAAAGCTCGTAGAAAGAAATGTACGCCGTCCGTGATGTTGATGCAAGAGTCGAAAGGGTGGATAATATGTCATCCGTGGTATCGTCGAGTGTCGTCCTTGAGCCCGTATATGAATAACTGGCTGCATATAACAACAACCCCAGTGTAGCAAATTGAAAAAAAGAAAAGAAAAAAAAATTATAAACCGTCATAACCAAAGGGACAAAATGACCAAATAAAACATCGGTAAAGAAGTGAAACAACCAAATACAACCTCTAACATCACAATGTTCAAATCATTGGAATGATTATCGGGGATGTTGAGAGACCGGAGGCTGACCGGCAGGAGGCTGACCAGCACCAGTATTGGCTTGGTTCATCCATTGCTGGTACCACATAGACAGGTAGTTCTGGTAACCACCATACTGAGCATATGGATCATCGCCACCAGCGGGGGCACCAGCTGAGTTGTCAGAGGGCTTATGGCTATTGTGGCTGGAGATAGACGGTCCTTGGTTGTATCCATTGTTATGAGGGGTGTAGCCACCATCACGGGGACCTGAACGCCCACGGCTATCATAGTCACTCCGATCATCACGTCGAGGACCGCTATAAGGGCCATTGGCTTGGCGCTGACGCATAGTGTCAAGACGCTCGCTGATAGCATCCTTGGCTTGCCGGATGGCAGACGGGTTGCCAATGAGGCCAATGACACGCTGGCTATCATCACCGTTGGGGGCACCCTGATTTACATTGATCTTGCAACCAGAATTGGCTTGAATTTCACGAATAGTCTCACCCTTCTTGCCAATAATCATACCGACAGCTTCAGAGGGCACGTACATTTCATCATTAATGACGTCGGGGCCTGTAGGAACAGGAATGCCAAAGGTATCGCCATTACCACTAGAGCCGTTACGGCCACCATAGTTGTCTCTGGGGCCACCGTATGGATCACGGCTGAAGGGCTTCTTCATGGGAGCACCAGGGAGTATGTTACCACTACCACCACCTTCGCGTGAATCACTGTCGACAATCTGCATAATCATATCCTTGGCACGCTGGGTCTGTTCAGGAGTACCAATCAAATTGACAGGCCTAAGACCATCAACAGACTTGGTCTCATCAACAATATTGATATGGCATCCGGAACGTTCTTGAAGATCACTGATAGTCTCACCCTTACGACCAATTATAAGACCTACAGTACGGTCGGGGACCATAATTTGCATGTGGTCTTCACCTTCCCGGCCGGGAACACCTGGGGCAGCGCCATTAGGTGCACGGGATTTTGGCCGGGGCATGCCAAGAGCGCCACTATCAGCAATGGTCTGTTCAATCTGGGCCTTGACCTCTTCACGACGGGGCTTAGGGCCGGTGATCTTGCATTCACGCTGACCAGACTCGCTGGTACCAAGGAACTGGACACGGCATCCAGTTTCATTTTCGATGCGGCGAAGGTTCTCACCACTACGACCAATGACCAGGCCGACGAGATTGGCGTTGACCTCGTAGATCTCGAAAGTGCTGTTATCGTCATCATGACCAGGAGACTGACGAGGAGCCCGAGCTCTTGGGTCACCGTAGTCACGACCACCATAGGAGCGCTCTTCCCGGCGCTCATCACGGTAAGGGTTGTAATTATCACGGAAAGCCTCACGGCGCGAAACAGGGGATCGAGAGCGGCTGCGGCCACCATAGGAAGGGCGACCACTGCGAGGCTCAGAAGGAGCATGACGGTAGTCGTGGGAGCCATCTCTAGAGTATGAAGAGACACCCTTCTGAGCAGCGAAGGCCTTGGTTTGGGCGATGGCCTCGTCAAAGCTCACTGCTGGCTTGGTAATACTGGGGATATAGGAAGGGACCGAAGGAGGGGGAGGGGGGACACCATAGTTAGGAGCACCATATGAGGGTGCGGCCAAATACGTGGGAGGTTGAGGGAGACCGGGAATGATGCTAGAAGCGGGGGGAGCGGCAGTTTGTGCAGGCAGGGCGGAGGCAGAAGGCTTTTGCTGAGCGGCTAGATGGAGCTCAAAATGTTAGTTGATTAATACAGAGAAGACCACGCAATAAGGCTGGCGGTGATAGCAGGTGCATGTTGATGTGATATTACTTACCCAGTGCGGCGAGAATGGACTGAATGTCCTGAGGAGCAGACATTGCAGTGATTGGTGATCACAAGTCAATATCTGAATGAGTGTGATGTATTAGAAGACTAGCGACTAGATATCGCAGAAAAAAAAGCCTAGATGGTGATTATGAGAAGATCGTTAGATTACTTATGATCAAGATCACTGCAATGAAATGTGAATGTCGCGCGATCTGAGATGTGTGTAGGAAGAGATGAAAAATTTCAAAAGAAATCCAACCCTTTTTTTCTGGTACCTAGGGTAGATTGCTACCAACTAAGCGCGAAGTTGACGCGAACACAACCCTGCTAATCTCAGATCATTGAGTGTGATAAGGCCAACCGGCTGCTTCAAAGACCAGGCTGACGAAAGGTTACAAGGCATGGGTTATGATTTTGGGGGGGTTATGGGTCACTGAGTCAAAAAAAAAAGCTCGGTAAACCCATGACACAAGCTTATCGACGGGTCAGCAACAAATCAAGTATTTAGTCTCATTAGAATGTTGAGAGATGTCAAACAGCAAATAACAATTACGCTACTGATGAAGACAATGTGGAAGTTGAGATTGTTCAGTGTGCAGCAGAATTTCCCCATAATTTCTGAAATCTATATCTTCAAAGATCTTGCTAAAACTTATATAAGGGTTAGGGGATTGTTTGATTGTTGTTGGTAATTAGAGGTCACGTTTTTATTGCAGAGTCTAGAAATTTCAAAAATTGTATTTTAAAAGTGGCTAAGAACGAAAAACTCGAAAACAAACTACTTTATGTTGGATTTTGATTGCATATTATGGGATTGAAATATATAGTGTTGTTGTACATGGCTAATTGTAATAATATCACGTGACTACAATGATGTCAAGGTTCCCCGCGGTATGTCAGGGTCCACAGATATTGGGGGATATGAGCGTCGACTTATACGGATTATGATATTGTATGAAATGAAACATTTATAACTAAATACACAAACATGCTCAATTTCAAGGAAGTAGCGTGTCTGGAGCTGCCCGCTGCCGCGGACATGCATGTCCATTTGCGCCAGGATAAAATGATGGAGTTGGTTGTTCCCGAGATCAAGAAGGGCGGCGTTGACACTGTCTATGTCATGGTGAATATCATGTAAACCTAAGACTTAGACATGAGCTGAGCTAATTTAAATAACAGCCCAACCTTATTCCCCCGATTACCACCGTCGATCGCGCTCTTGAGTACAAAACCCAGCTCCAGGCTCTTGACTCTTCCGTTAACTACTTGATGTCCCTGTACTTGCACCCTACCATCACCCCCGAGGTCATCCGCGATGCTGCTGCCCGTGGTGTTTCTGGCGTTAAGGTTTACCCTCAGGGTGTCACCACCAACTCTGACAGCGGTGTCACCGATCTGTCCCTCTTCTTCCCCGTCTTCGCCGCCATGGAGGAAGTCGACATGGTCCTAAACATCCACGGTGAGTCTTCCAACGTTGCTGAGGGCAGCACTCTCACGCTTGAGGAAACCTTCCTTCCCACCCTAGCCACCATACATGAGACCTTCCCTAAACTACGTATCGTCCTCGAGCACTGCACCACTGCTGCGGCCGTCGAGGCCGTTCGCAAGTGCGGGTTTACCGTCAGCGCTACCATTACTGCCCACCACCTGTACTTGACCGAGAACGATGCCTGCTGCGACCCCCTCGCTTTCTGCAAGCCCATTCCGAAGAAGGCCAATGACCGTGACGCTCTCGTCAAGGCCCTTGTCAGTGGCGATAAGAAGTTCTTTTTGTAAGTTTCAACCCTTGTCTCGTGATACCTCAACTTACTGACATCAACCAGCGGTACCGATTCTGCCCCTCACCCCCGCTCCGCCAAGTGTGCCACGCCCCCTCCCGCTGGTGTCTTCACACAGCCCTACGCCGTCCAGTATGTTTTGCTCGCTCTTGAAGAGGCTGTTGAGCGTGGCGTTATCTCCTGGGCAGACATCACTCAAGAGAAGCTCGAGCAATTTTTTAGTCACGGGCCTCGCACTTTTTACAAGCTTCCTGCTGCTGACAAGAAGATTTTTCTCGAGCGGAAGGGCGAGAAAGTCAAGGAGAGTATCAAGAACACCGAAGGTAGTGTCGAGGTTGCTCTTTCTAGGCCTGGTGCTAATGTTTGGAGTCTGACCTGGGCTTAAATTGCAGTCTATAAAATGGGTGTACGAGCAAGTTTACGAAAATAATATATATGTAGTCTTAAGTTAGATAGGTTACAGAGTTAAATCAGTAAGTTTGGCATAGAGGTTATCAAAAGTCACGTATCAAGAAAAAGAATTATATGAAAGACCAGAAAAAGACAACATATTTATGGCGGGTATAAAGATCTAAAGATGATGCTATTGGAATACAAGAAACTGAGGCGCGCATTTGGGTATAATTCTCATAGCCATGAGAACCAAATCAAAACCAAAACAAATAAACAGATAGTTGAAACAACGACAACGAGGAGTATCAAAACCAATCAAGAAAACAAACTACCTATATATAATGACTTAACAATCATAGGCATGCCAATAAACGCCAATGCCTGATGCAAAAATCGAAAATCAGAGAAAGAAATTAGCCCATTTAGACAAAAAAACCATAGATGAGTAGAAAACCATAAAAATGTGAATCATAAGGCGCATTAAACCAACTTGCGGAGATCGACGATCTCATCGATAAAGATGAGATCTCCCATGCGGTAAATCTGTTTGATAAGACGCTCGTGGACCACATGGACACCAAGCGGATCATCGAGAGCATCAATCATGATAAGTGTAGTAGCCATCAAAGTGTAACCTAAGATGACGAGACTGCCACTGAGCTCGAGCGCAAGGAAATATTTGTTCTCAGTCTGGAAGACTGCTGTAAGAGTGTAGATGGAGGCAACGATGACTCCAAGAAGACCAAACTGTCCGCGGAAGAGAGCCTTGCGGATAGAGTTGAAGAGGAGAGGAATGAAAGCAAAAGTTATGTTGATGACCATGAGGAAAGGAACTAGATATGAGTGAGTTTGGAAGAGGTAAACGAGGGTTTCCCAGGCTGCAGCAAAGTCCTCGTGATGATGAGCAGGAAGGAATGACGGAGAACCAAGGCGGAGAGTAGCGAGACAGAAAGCACCAGTGAAAACACCGCGGCAGAAGATATATTCCAGATTTACCATTGCCGCGAGAAGATAAACAACAACAGCAATATCAACAGCAGCTTTCCCAGGGCGAGGAGAGTCCACATCGAACACTGCAGCCCAGCGGAGAACATTGCTTGCCATGGCACCACACAAATCAAGTAAAAGTTTCTGCAGTTCCATGGCAATGAGAGTACGTAGACAAATGGCGTCAAGGTTCTCAGCCAGGAACACTTCGGGAGAGGAATTGGCCAACTTGAGAGCGCCAAGAGGGTTCTTATAAAAGACGTATTGACCCAATCCAGGCACCAACATTCTGCGGACATGGTTAACCAAGATAGCAATGGTAAAATAAGCCAATGTCCGCAGGATACCGCCCCGGAGAAGAGCGTGCTTGGCAGCACGCCAGGCATCATCAAAATTTGCTGGTTTCAACGCACTAAATTCACGGGGCCAAGGAATAAGCGAGGCTAAAGGAGAGTGAAGGTTAATGGGAACCCCAGAAAAACTAGTCTTTGGGACTGGCGCGATAGACAATGTCTTGCTACCGGCGTTTGACGATGCAACCTTTTCGACAAGAGCAGGAGAAGTCGGCATGGGCACCAGCTGTCCACTGGTTGGAGCAGAAGGCCCAAAGACAGATAATGGAGATTTGAGGCCCGATACAATGACACCAGCAATCCATGGCACAAACGGGATCCGGACCGAGTCCGAACCACATTGGATATAAGGCCTCTGGAGCATATATTCACCAAGAACTACTTGATCTTGGCCCTTTGCAGATAACGTACTCTGGGCGGCAGCAGGATACACATTTCCGATGTTCTGCGCCCAGTCAGCAGCATCTAAGAACCAGCGGCGAACACGAGCGTTGTGGCTAACAGGCTCCTCTTCGTCATCGGAAAGGATGGCACATTCACCCTTGAGAGTCTTGCACTTCTCCAAGAGCGGTGAAGTTTCATCAACTTGCGGGAACACAACTTCTGGCTCATCATCATTGTAGATAGCAGCGACCAGGCGCAAGGTCCGTTCTAATGATCGGAATGCCTGAATGATCTTCTCTTCCTCTTGCGCACGGCCGGGAAAAGTCTCGTCAGCAAAGCTCACCCGCTTGCGGCGACGTCGCATGCTACCCGGACCAAATGTAAGATTTTCTGTATCGGGTCTCAAGGGAAGAGCCTTGGCATAGCATTCAAATGAGAGACATTGCCGAATAGCCAGGAGAACTTTGCGTAGTGCCCGGTATAGAAGCACTAGACTAGCATTCTCTTCAAGACGAGCGTGGAAAGCCATGTATGGCTGTGTTTGAGCAGTGCAAGGCATAGTTTGCTCGGCGAGGAGCGTGATAAGTGAAGTTAAGGAATAAAGAATCCGCTTGACCATATTATCAAACTTTTCCTCAATATGCGCATCCAGTTTACCGCAGCGTTCAAAGTAATACCACCAGTTACTCCACGAATAAGGTCGCTTAACAGCATTGTCTTGTCCCAGTTTGTTCAACGGAGTACCATCCTCAAGGAATGGGAAAACACAAGTCTCGAGGCAACGGCTGGCAATTACATAGCAGCCCTCAGAATCGCTAAACCCCAAACTTGATTCATCTGCTCCAACAACCTCATGGAGACCAGGAAGAGGTACCACGGTGCCATTGAGAGGGTGAATCGAGACAAGGCCGTTGAGGAAATCAAAGATAGAGTCAGATGTGTAGTTCTCAAACCCGATCGCATCAATAAGGGCAGAAGGCGTCAGAGAGGGGCCGAGAACAACCCACATAAGAGCAGTGCGGCAGAACAACGCATCACCAGATCGGGTAACGGGTCCAACACGGGTGTGGAGGTTCTTTAGGGCATCCTGCAAAGAAACAGAAGACCCGAGAATGGCGGGGTTGGCCGCTTGGAAGGCTGACATTAGATCGTGGCGGGTAATGACTTATTGGTGGCGTTGAATGCAAGATATGAATAACCGAGAAGAGGCGACTCAATGTATATTGAATTTTAAGGAAGCCTCAAGGCCGATGCGAGAGTCAGATACAACTCTGATGAGCTATGTCCTCGAACTAGACGTATGGCTCTGGTTCTAAAATATGCGGTAATACTGAACGTGGGGTATCTAATACTGATGCAATTCGCCGAAATATAGGCTGTTTATGCGACGATATGTCTGATTGTGCGCGACTAAATGAGCACGATATGCAAAGTTGCAACGATATAATAAAGTTGATTGAGTCGGATGATACAAACGAGCGACAGACCAGATTATATTCTGAAATATTGAATACGTATGAATGAGATGACAGTAAATTGAGTATGAAACGAATGAAAGAAAAAACAATATCGCCGGAACTAGATAAGGGCTAAGGAGAGATATGCTAACGAATGACTGGGAGACGGCAGACAACAATTGTATATTGTGTGCCAATGGGCCGTCACGATTTCAAATGTCCGGATTAGGTCAAAACTTATTTTGGGAGAATGACAGCTGATGAGATCCGAGACTAATCAACAAGAGCGTGATACGTTCTGGATTGAGCAAGTCGGCCAAACTGCCAGACAAGCAGATTGTGTGAAGGTAGCGATAAACTGTTGAGTGAATCGGTGGAGGTGAGAAATCGTGACAAAAAAAAAAGAGGGGAACGGGCCTAATATTAAATATAGTCGGGCGATAAATGTGGGAGGAAAGTACTTGCGCGGCCTGGGGGGTCACGGATGCGCAACTAGCTTGGGCGTATGCTATACTAGACAAGGCGAAGATTCGATGGAGGGCTAAAAAAAAGATGCTTCGATGCTGGAAGGAAGAAAGCATGAGCGGAAGAATGATGGTTTAATGATGCTGATGCTGATATTAGAGTAGTTACCAGAGCGAAATTTCAGAAAAGGCACAAGAAAATGGAAGGTGTTATGTCAAGTGGAAATTCAGTAGTGCCAACGGCCGGATTAAGTATTTACATATAATTTACACACATACGTCGTAGAACCTATAGCCGCCAAATAGGTCTAAGTCTTTAGTTACGAGACTTATCGTGATATTGGTACCATATTCCGTAGCTAAATGGCGGTAATATAAAATTTAACGCTCGTTACGTTTAGCGAAAGCATGAGAAATCATGAATAATGTTGTCATCAGTCAGATCGTCATGCTCTCAGGTATCCTGTCTATTAGTGCCCTGGATAGCGTCACCGAGAAGATACATACATATAACAGGAGCGAGGGGTTCCCCGATGAAAACTGTAACATCACTAATCGCCTCGAATCCTGGCTACGGAACAACGAACTTTATTGTTGCATACAAGAGTACCATTCAGGTCCAGTCCACGTGACTAAAAAGAAAGATGTTGCTGATTCTAGACTCTTCGCTCGATTTAAAGTGTCGAGAAATATTGACAAGATGCCGATAGATTGATTCATTGATGATGACCTTAACTTGATGGAAGCGCTGATTCAGTAATACCGGCTGTCGCACTTTCTGACCCAACACCCTCGGCCAAGCCATCGACATCCAAGCCTCGGAGTGCCCCATGCTCCCAAAAGTTTGGATAATATTCCCGGATTATATCGTATTCATTTATTCAACTGCAAAATTGCCGGCTTTTTGGACGCAATCATCAGGAATCCAGATTCATGTTCCCATGGATTGATGTGTACACTTCGAGTATACAGTCATCTGATCATTTCCAATTATTCAGAAAAGCATGTGAAAACTGATTTCGCTTTTCTGCCTCGCCGTCAACATATCATGTATGGGTGGTCATTTACTGGGGCACACGATCTCAATCTGTCTTTTACTTTTTATCGCCAGACCGGTACACAAGCTCGAGCCACGGCCCTCTCCCCAGATACCAGGACTCCCTAGTTCCCCCTCGTTCTCATTCCACCACTGCCACCTAACCACCTAAATGGTGCCCACCAAAAGTTCACGAAGCGGCGGATCACTCAATAAAGTCTAGCGGAACCAGGGGCAAATCATCACATGCCATCTTAGACCCTCTCTCATCTGGCTGCAATCTAGAGACAATGAACCTAAATACAGAAATGCTTTAGCTCCTCCTGCTTCCTTCTACAGGGCTCATAATGAGATTTCTATTGGCTACAGCTATTTAGGAGCCTTATTACCTAATGTTATGGAGTTGGTGATGAACAGTGAGTCAGGCCTGGATTGATAATAGAGACATGTGCTCAAGAGGCGCAGGGTAATTAGCCAAGTTCGTGAGATTGTGTCTATAGTGATCTCCAACTGCCAATCTTTTGGTTCTTTCGGGCCAATGTTAATCAGTGAAAAGAAAATACAGCGAACAGACTTTCCACCATTCTCATGCACTAACATCCCGTGCAGTAGTGTGGGCTTCCATAGCGAAATAAATAGTGCTTCCAGAATAAATCCCGCGTAGCCAAGAAAATGTTGGTGCTATATAGGACATTGATTGTCACTTGTCGGAAGGCGGATGCAGGACGGTGAGCTTCGCATGACGGCGCTACTATAACTTTACATTATTCTAACGTACTATCCATTCTAAGCCTTCCTTTGGGTGACAGAAATTGAACTGCCGTTTGAGGAACCAGCTCCGAATGATGGCATGGTCGGAGTGTCTGTCAGACCATAATATATCATGATATAGAGGCTGTAAAGAGGGCTCTGGAGCGTAAGCAGACGCTATTTTCCGTTGGTTATTATCATATCATGCAATCATCACCGCTGATGAATCGTGTAGTTCAGAAAAAGTGATCTCAAATACATTATACTCAACATACTGATAATACAAGGATCATAGTTGGCTGGCCGTTAAACTCATTATTTTTTGGGTTATTTACGCACGTGATAACATTATCATACTAACCCTATGCTATACACCCTAATCTGTGACGATCTTTAGAGTTTAGCATCAACTGGACATAAAAGAAATCTAAGTAACCTGAGGTAATTTGGTAATGAGCTAAGGTATAAACATGATAAGTCGAATTCAAGTAATCTTAACTTTTCTATCTCGATTATAGGTTTTATGAAAATTCCCTTTTATCTTTCAAAGTGAAGACTATGTGAAGCCACATAGTAATCCTTTTACTGGACAATCCGATGGAGGGTTAAAGGCATGACGGCAGAGGTTTGTGAGACTCAAGATATCATTATATTAAACGCTCTACATGCACGCTGAATTATTAGTGATTAGCAAGAACGTTACTTGAACTCTCCGCTTGTCTAGGCTCTCATAGCACTTATCTATATACTCTTACAAGTTATATCATGAAAAGGAAATTAAAAATGATAAAAAAACATCTCAGCAACCTGAGGGATATCATTAAGAAAGTATATGTACATCTATCATCCGGTCTATAAGGTATCATCCATCCATCCAAACTCCATATATCCGTCATCAATATAAACAAAAGAAACAGTAACTCCGTCAACAATGCAGTATCTTCATCATGAATGACAAAGGAAATGAGACGCCGGGGGCGTGTATTTATAGTGTATAGGTATATGCAGAAGCAAAAGATCGGAAATTCGCAACGTATGGGTCACATGCGACAGCAAGCTTAAGAGCCGCTATCAACGTGATCCACGCCACTGCCAACCACCCGGAACGCTCGACAGGGCAAAGCTCTGGAGCAGCTCCAGTTTTGGTCGGCGAAGCAGCAGAACAGACTCGAGTCCGAAGACACGGATCCGATAACGGCACACCAGCTAAGGAATTATGGCCTCCATCAGCGAAGGTGTGTGAGTCGGTGAACAGGTTGGTAGCGGATTAACAGAACGAAACGAAGAACGCACGAACGTGTTAACTACCACCCGCGAAAACAGCAAAAGAAAAGCAGAAAATATATCAAGTCATGAAGGAAAGCAGATCATACAAAAGACGAGAACAAGATCAACCCAAAAAAATGGTAAACAATCATAACGTCGAAGAGACCACCAACAAACGATCAACCTCGAGAGGGACCAGGGATGTTAGCAGCCGACAACAAGAGCGGCTCACATCGAGATGCGGAGCAGACGCTCAAGTCGAAACGTGAGGTGAAGGTTGCAAAAACCGAGTCATGGTATGTTTTTTTTCGAGTGATTTTGTAGTTTTCATCTTTTTTCGAGTTTTTTTTTGGTTTGCATTTTTTTTTTGGAAATTTTAGGATTCGACATGTCTTGTCGATGGGTATTGTCATGACGCAAAATGACTTGATATGAACAAAGATGGTGTATGTTTTCGAAAAGAATAAACAAAAAAATATCGCTGATGTATCGCCGCTCATAATGTCGTTTATAAAACATTGTAGTCATGAAAAGGGAAGCATCCAGAGAAGGGACATTACTCTCTGGTTCTTCAGAACTAGTAAAGGGCATCCATCGACATGTCACCAACGTGGCCAAAGATAGCGGCGCTGTCCCAAGTGTTGAGATCAGTAGGCTGTTGGACCTCGTTATCAGTCTCGTCACTGTCAGAGTTATTGCCGGAAACAGTCACGGAAATCATGAAGGGGCGAAGCTCCTGCATGGAAGGCTGATCAGAGGGAAGCTGAGCGACAGCAGCTTTGGAGTCAGTATTGGAGTTGGCTCTGCCACGGGGCTTCTTAGGCTGGAAATGAGCGCGGCGAAGATGAGCAGCAGCGTTGTAGTCGGCACCGTAATGCTTGCCAGAGCGGCAGGCCTTACAGTCGCTAAGAGGGTTGATAGGAACCAAGTCAGTGGGGCCTTCAGGCATAACACACTTCCACTTCTTCACTTCGCTTTCGTGCTTAGCAGCAATGTGGCGGCGAAGCTCGTGCTCACCACGGAAGCCATCGGGGTACTCCTTGCAACGCTGGCAGTAGACACGCTCACGGGTGGGACGGTGATAGGTCGAGGAGTTGGGACGGGTGGAAGACATCGTCATGCGAGACGCATTGCGGGGGATGGCGGTAGGTCCAACAGTGGAGGCAGGAGAAGGACCGCAAGGAGCGGCGAGCTTCTTATCAACGGGCTTAGGCATGATGTTGTTGTTACGGATGGCGTTCTCCATGTGGCGCTGGTTGACGCTGGTGCTAGAAACCGAACTGTAAGAGGAAGCAGACTCGTTGGAAGAAGTACGCTCCATAGATTGAGAGCCGAAGAAAGTGAAAGGAACAAAGTCAGTGTTGGATTGGAGGGCCATGCGTTTGGTAGGGGGCATGATAACATCGGAGGCCATGAGGGGTTCTATTCCGTTTATGTGAGGAGGGAAAATGGGAGATCCCGCCTGGATCATGGGGTTGAAGGTGTTGGTACGAGACATCGGGGTGGCGGTCAGACCAGAAGGCATGAAAAAAGTTTCATCGGGAGAGGAACCCAGACTGCCGGACACGAGATCGAGGATAAGAGCACTCTCATCAAAGATGAATTGGGGCGAGTCAAGAGTCGGCATGAGCATGGTCTCAGGCGAGAGGGGAAGGAATTCATTGCCAGTGTTGAAGGTGGACATGGCATTCATATCAAACGTGGGGGCCACTGCAGAAGGTGAAGTCGCAAATTGCGAAAGTGACCGGGTCTGCAGTGAAAAACCATGTTAGTTTGGTACACACGAACGCTGAATAAATTTGAAAATGGTGACTTACCATATTTTCAGAGCTGAAGGGCATGAAATTGGTCGAAACGTTTTGCACAAGCTGGCCCTCGCTGTTACGCTTAGATCCAGCCAGGCTTGACGGAGAGTTGGTAAACGTGGATGAAGTGGACATCATCTTGAAGAGACCTATTATAATGGTATCGTAAGAGAGGCTGCTTCGTTATGTGTGTCAAATTGGCGTTTCTGCTCAATAGTGACTCGTAGGGTTATGCAGATAAAGGCTTGCTGCAATCAAGAACGTGGGTCTTTTCTATGACAAATCGAGAAGATGAACAACTAGTAGTGAAACCGTGCTCGAATCCAATCGTCTTAGCCACAGAAAGATGATATATTTCCAAGAAAGAGTGTTATCCTGGAGGAAACGGTAGGTACTGCTTGTGTCAGACGGCAGACGAGCGCCAAAACAATAGAAAGAGCGAATGCGGTGCGGAAAGAAGGGTCACAAGAGTGTTGAAGAATAAGGGCGCTATGATCACGAACGATCAATAGACGAGAGAAGAAAGGCAAAGTCAAAGAAAGATGAATAGAACAAAGAAAAGAATAATGTTGGTTAAACAGTAACGAAGAAAGAACCAGTTAGCGTATTGAGATGATTTTCGTGAATAGAGTTGGTTAATGTGAAAAAGTAAATGGAAGAGAGGAAGAGGCAAGATCCCAAAAAGTTGTAGAGGATGGGACTGCGAGGTCTTATAGACAGGACAGGCAAATGCTGGATTCTGGGGTTATGAGTGGTGGAGACTTTGGGTTTGGGGTGTAAGATATAAGCAAAGGCGGATGTGGTTCTGGTGACTGGGGTCTTCAGTGCTCGCTGGACGGACTTAAGGTTGCCAGTTATAGAAGTCAGATTGCACTTTTGAGGATTGATTCTTTAACTTGTTTTGTATATAGTATAGAAGGAACATGCTATTCAGCTCGTGGTGAAACTATCTAATGATTTCTTTTCACGAAATAAACACTTAAGTAGAAGGGGGGAAATCTGTCTTCGCAGTCAACTTTCATGAATCACTACTCAGAAGATTACAGGATGATTCACTATATGGAAGGTGAGAGAATAACTTTGTGCAAGCACCTCTACGTTATTCACATTATGTCGTTGGGTACAATGGTTAGGCCCACATTTCGGGGTCCACTCTTGGGAGCTTACATCCCTGTCTGGGCAAGTGTTCCAGTAGGTCGAAAAGTGGGCCAAAAGTTCACATTTACAATAAGGTCAAAAGAGTCAAATGGACCATGGACAGATGAAGAATCTCACATCTGCCCAGTTGTTAATCCTCAAGGCAGATGGAGCAGCTGACCGCTCGCTATATCGAGTTAAAAAACATATGAATCATATGTTCTCAACGCAGGCGGCTCTCTGTCCCCTAGAAATCTCAGCAGCCAAGCATGCTCAAGAGTGACCTCTAGGCCGTTGGCTGGTTCTGAGCTGAAACTGCAAGATTGATTGGCTGTCATTGATTTTCCTTGTTCTCAACTCCGATTTGTCTGTCGGTCTATCTGGAGAGCCGTGACTGGCTTTGCTCGGCGGGTACACCAGTTGTTTGATGGGAGGGGGGGAGGTCCCGCCACGTTCCATTGCAGTGTTCGGCTTCCTTTCTTGCCACTCCTCTATCAAGTGAGACTTGCCTGTGTCTTTACTACCATAGCAGCCAACATGCTACGATTGCTGCATCCCAGTGGCCCTCTTACAATACCCTGCACTGCCGTTGCACCTTCAAGTCGCTGTGTATGCACGCACAAGCATCGTGAGCGGGATGGTTTATGCCTCTTCTCTACGATCTTTTACTGATAAGTTGGATTAAAAGAGTGATGATTCCTATCCGGAGACAGCGCTTCCTGCTAAACGTAACCTTGGTCCATGCTTTGGGACTTAGTTGTTGCAGCGGACCTCATCGCCATCACGCTACCGAGCTAGCCGTCTCAATTTGTGAAAGTTTGTAGATTGCCATGGGATTGGTGCTTCGTAATGACACTGACGAAAAAGAATCTATACCAGCGACATATATTGCCCTAGAGTCTTGAGCCGGACATTAAAGACCAGTGTCTTTCAAGGTTTGTACAATAGTTTTGTTCTGTTATTCCCCCTGTTTGTTCCCGTTTTTCCTGCACTGTTTACTTTTAATGAACTCCCAAAGAAGTATAGTTCTACCTTAACACGATCTGTATAAGTGTGCAAAGCAACATACTCCGCCGCAAGCTTTGATATCTCAGATATTATTCTGACTTATTGGGTAATGGTTCCGCTGTAATGCCCTTCCTCATGCCAAGCTCGTTATCAAATTACTTGAGTGGACTACCAAACCTCTTGCGGTCAAGTCGTTAGCGTAGTAAACTTGCTTAAGCTCTTGACTAGTGTATTTCTTTTACGAACCCACCCTTTGGCCCTTCAGCATCTCAAGCTTGACCACCTCCGGAAGTCTCGCGCGAGTGAGCCGGTGCGGGGTTGTGGGTTTGATTCTCTCCATATGCAATAACTTTCCCCTCCCTCAATTTCATCCTATACGCTCCTGACAATCCCTTTATTGAGTGACAGGGACTCTTTCTCATGATAACTGCTGAATGGTCTAGTTTGACCAGGTCAAGACCAGGTCTAGTCACAAGCTGTATGCAGTCACTGATGCTTGCATGAATACGCAGTCTCTGGTCATTCGTCTACGTACTCACTTTAACCAACTGGCCCGGATTGTTACTAAAAAATTTTTTTCCTTTTTTTTTTCTCTCAGCTGCACGTGTCCACTCAAACTCCCATCCGCCATCTCTCTCTGTGCTCATGCATTTGTGCATATCTCGCTCACAGTAATGACATCTTGCACATTTAACCCCTCATTCTGCATAGCACTGACTTTGGGTTGCCCGCGAACCCACTCAGTGTGCGCTCTGGTACATTTCAAAGTTACATACAAAAGAATCTGAAGTACATATTGCATGTCCACAGACGTTTGACCGGCCCACGTAGCCTGCCAATCAATACAAATAACATCATTAGGATTATCTTTCTTTTTGTTGTTGTTGTAAACATGTAAACAAGTTTCAGAAATCTTCGGCATTAACACGCAGATCGATTCTATTTTCAGTGTAGTTGACAATACATTAAAAGTGGGTGTGTGGACCACGCAAAGCAAGGTATACATGCTTGTTGTTCTGACTTCACATACCTATATCGTATATCCGGAATAAGCTATATCTCATTTGAAGGTCAAAATAAACGAATATCATAGAAACATAAAGAAAAAAAAAAGACTTTATAGTCATGGATTTTCAGCATTTTACACTTGTCACATTCGAGTCATCAACCTTATCAGAGAGCGAGTCCGGTCTGGACCTTGGGCTGCGACACCAAGGTTGGACGATCGAGACCACGTCAAAATCCTGTTGTAGATTTAAATTCGGAGACGTTCATGATAATCCGACAAGCTATGGATCATCGGCTGCGGGTCTGCTGCCACCTCTTAGCGAAGTGCTAGCGAGCAGGAAATGGAACCATCACAAGTTTGGCGAGGAAGTGAGATTCTTGGTGGCATGAGCTGGCATCATCACATTTAGATTGTGCATCAGGTGGATGGATATGTATTTATTTGGTTATCAAAACTAACCCACCTATATTGTATCTGATTGTGGCCAAGTTAACTTTAGCCTCTCATGCATTTGTTTAGTACTTGGTACTTTGAAATAATAGACATTAAGTCCATAGGTGAGGTTCTTTAAACATACATTTTGTCCAACTTTTTCCAGAACCCCAATGTTGTACACATGCTTGACAATGGTCAAACATGGTCCAACTCAACAAAGCCACTATCTTGAGCCTGACCCATCCCTTACATCCATATCAACAATACCCTGCTGATTGATCCCATTCAAAGAGTTCATTCCATGTGATTTCAAAATTACGGAAACAAAAAAAATTAATGCATTAACAAACACCGCTTGTTTTGAAACAGGAGAAGAACTCACTTTTCTCTCCTTTTGATCCCAACTTCACCCAACCACCCTGGTCAAAATCCGAACAAGGTAAACCCCAAAGAGACGTCTTTCGATCCTGTCAGGCCGGCAGATGACATTAACACCCCCGAACTAACACTTATTTAGCGTCTATCAAGGACGTGGGGGGAACGGGAACTCAGTGTTGACCAGAAGTGGTAGGAAGACTAAATTATACAAATACGGAAAGCCGAGCCATATTTACTCATCACTGTCATTGTCATTGGTGGGATTGGGATATCGAAGACAAGGTCAACGAGACACAAACAAACGAATTGGAGCACACGGGCGTTCGGAACGAATAATGATGTTTTCTGCATTTGTTGTGTCTGTTAGTGTATGTATACATTTTAGGAAACTCTACAAGCATGGTACATGACTGTAGCCATTGAGCACTATATCAAAACCTGGTCTATAGTCGATCTACTCCAAGAGTTGTGAATCTCTCGTGGCCATTCACTTGACAGTCATGTTACAATAAGATTAATCGGGAGTGCTAGTTGCAGCTGGATGTCGTATTGTTCTGATGCACTGCCATTTACCATGAAAGAAGCCACCGACATGTCGATGGATGACACCTATACGTATTTAGCTTAGATCATGATCTGAGCAGTGGCTATTCGCAGGCTATCTTGACTTTTATATTGCATGAAAGCATATATTCATTTCCACGCCTTGGATGAAGGAAGTCAATATATATATCGATCACCTCAACTTTGACTTTATGAGCTTATATCAAATTACGTGTATTTTACATATGGATTATCGATCGACACAATGATTCATCTCGGGGTACACAATCTAAAGTAGCCCAGTCCAACACTGAACACGAATTCAGGCTCTCACGATTCGGTCATCAGCACCAACAACACCATAATCAATATACATAGATTCATTTTGCTATCCCAGCTCATATATTGGCAAACTAACTGCAAGATAGCTATCTAGACCGAGCCGCCATTGCAACATTGGACCTCCTTGCACTCGCACGTTACATGAGCTACTGTGGGTTTCTGATTCCTAACCGCATGCATATCTGATGCGAGCATCCGCTTAGAAAACAAATCAAGTTTGTTGATATTTTGTGAAACTGATATACAAAAGGAAACACCATTGCATTGTCTGTAAAGGTGGAGGGGTGGACCAAAGTTGTATATGTGGATTTGGTAACCCTAACAGGTCTAATGTTACCCATATGGTATATAACTAACGGAGTTTCATTAGCATCACACCAACACTAAGATACGGGACGTTCTATGGACGAGGCAAACCTGATTTTAATCCATTTCTATACTCAATTTTAAGCTTTCAAAGTATAGTCATGCCGCATATAACTCATGATTGTCTAGTGATCAAATTCATAAGCATGTTGTCAGCTGAGGCAGTGTATTCCAGGAATTTGGGAATTTGGCGTTAACCATCCATTAGCTCGGGACAGCTCACTATTGTCCATCTTTCCGGCACTAACAAAATGACAAAGGCGTAGTGTCGAAAGTGGCTTAGTGTCCGCCGCAGAAGACCCGAAGATTATTCCATTACCACTAAATAATATCAATTCGTACTAAATGCTATCCCAACTATGCTCTACGATCTAAGCTGCAGATGGGATTCTTTTTTGCACTGATGTATGCAAGACCAAGTCACTGTTTGAGCATGAGAAACAAAAGTTTATGCATTGTCGCTGTTCAGTTGTCAATCTTGCATAATCTCAACAAAGTGAATAGGTTTCATAATGAGTCTTTTTTTCTTATACAGATGGTTTCCCTAGTGTGCAGACTTAGCATATCTTTTTTTCTGTCTCCTATCGAATCATGAGACCTGGAAATCCGACGGACCGACTTGGTTCTGCAGGGTTTTCGGCCATTAACCGTACTTATGCGCCGCAGTAGAGACGAATAGTGGTAGTCTCGGGGTCACTTGGAACAGTGAAAGCCGTTGAAGACCGGCCTTTGCGTCCAAAATTTACAGGGGAAACTTGAGATGGCGGGGATATCTAGGCCACGTCGAGAAGTTTGTAGACATTATGAATAGCTGTTGCAGAGATGACCCCAGAGATGAACCTCTTCAAGCTGGAGCCAGGCTAGGGACCAGTTGCATTTTAGAATTTTCGAGTATGCTCTTTCTCGCAGAAGAACGGGGCCTAGCTTTTTGTTGGTTCTTGGTTGAAGAACTGCATAGGCGATACATGTGTGATACTCCCTTTTGATTAAACAAACATGTTCAAAGTCCAGACTCTATCGCCTAAATGCGGAAGTTAGCGATAGGACGATAACCCCCCCTCCACACCGCGTCCTTTGGGAGCCCACCGGATGCTGCGTTGGCACGGGATGTCCAGTCGTTGTTTTATGAGGAGGCAAGAGGAGAGGGGCATTTCCAGGGTGAAGGCATTACTTCATGTAAGCGTTGATACATGCATTTGGTTTGCAGGACGGCTGCACTGCAAATGTACTTGATAATCAGGTCTCCAGGTTAACTTAGCGATGAAAAAAAACATGAGTTTTCACCTCTTGGTATCCCAGCTCAACATGCAACTGGTGGTTCGCCAAGCTGCAGGTAGAGCCAGCGCCTGCAGTAAAGAATCGGTGCCATCTGGTTGGTGGAGAACTCACATCTCCCAGCCTTTGGTCAATTGTGGGTAAAATTTCAACAGTCCGGGGCACCACTTGATTTACTGTATCTGGTCGGGGGGATTGTCAAGCGAAGGGAGTGGGGCGGTTCGCGGTGAAGTGTAAGGTGGAGAACAGGATCAGTCGGCATCTCGATGCGGGCGGGCGGTAGCAGCGGAAAGGGCGGCGTAACTTAATATGAATGTGTGTGAATACAGAAATTTAGACTGGTGTTTTTGTTTTTGTTTTTCTTTTGTCGGCTTTGTACCAGGTGTAAATTCTTTGGAGCTGGGTCAACGGGAAGTGTGGGGAAGGGGGTGCATATCATAATTCGGGATTGTGCGTGGCGAATGACCCCGGGTCTAGAATTGATATCAGAAGGGACAGACTAGCGATCACAACAACAAAATAATGGTTATTGTGGAATGGTGAAAACTGCCGATTGGCGGGTCTGCCGAGATACATAATGTATATGTCAACTCTTAACCCCTTGTTTGATCACAAAACCATCTGTACGGGGATACTGAGCGTTGCTGTCCTTGTCAACGATTGTGGGGTTGATATTGTCCTTTACATGTCATGTTTTCTTGGTATTTTTCTTGAAGCATAGACAGTTGATTGGAATTTTATCTATTGTAGATAGAAAGTGAGATATACCAAGTCTCAACACAACGAGCGTCAAATTTTGTGTTGCAACGTTGAAAAACGACTACTTTCCAGCACATATACACTAGAACTGGAACCCTCTAATCATCTTTGACAGCTTGACATTCGCCACCAAAGAAAACATTGGATGAATATCTGTGGTCAGTGGCAATTACTGACACAGATGATGTAAACCGCCTATATCCATGGAGCCTCAGAATAGATCTGCAGTCTCATCATCCAAGTTCTTGAGTGCAATGAAGGATCTCTCTTTGTATCAGTACAGATCTTCGTTGACAGACCCCGGATGACAATACTAATTTCATGGCATCAATATGGAAAAAATGGGAGGAAGTGGTTGCTTCACCGTTCGACATGTCATTCTTGTTGTTTATATGAAAGCAAACATTTCATACTGAAACTGATGACAGGTTTATTCAATGATGATTGTCTCACGCATCTAAACTATGAACGCCCACTATGGACACAATGAATATGAGATTACCTGACTCATTTGCTGTCAAGTCTAGTCTAAAAAGTAAGTAATTTAGTTATTATCAACCCCAGGTTTCTAGATCCTAATTAATATCACTACGTCATTTTCCCCAGGTGGTCACCACACCTTTGATATGGAGCCATTCCTAGTGGGCCTTTATAACCTCCGCAGAATGACGATCCAACAACCACCAATCTCACACACACACAAAAAACAAGACTTCGTATTTGATTCCATGCCCCCACACTGCCCAAGTGCATATTGTCCCGCCCAAAGTGTATGAATAGCAGCAATTCAAGCAGTAAGACTTTTTGCTGAAGGGGATATTCTGAGAATAAGGCTTTCTTGAGCGCTTAGTGGAAAGTACTTTTGAGAGAGATTGGCGAAAGAAACAACCCAAAATAGATCTTCTAAGCGCCATGTTTGGTACCTATAATAGCAAAGTCACAAAGTGTTAAAGAAAGTATGAACGCCCAAGTTGTGGTCACCGGAACACGGGGTCCTGTTCTCACATGCTCAGTCTTTGACGCCCCGACAGAATTTCATCACACTTAGGCAACAGAGTTCACATCTCTTCCGCAAGAAATACATACCTTCAACCTCCGAGGTTGAGTGTTATTCAAACCCACCGTTATGACCTATGACGAGAAAACAAAAAAAAAAAACATTTCCGAGTAAGCAAATCGAAACAAGAATCCCACCATGGCATGACCTTCACGATAGATCCTTCTTGTTGAATCTAGCCTTTATGACGACATTCGGCCTGTGACTTGTGCAAGAGTCCTGGTTCAATTCCAGAATTTGGAGCTTCCAGAATCCAATGACTCCCCCACCTGCAATCTATTTACTGGTGACTATACAAAAACCGTCCGTGAACAAGTTTTATAGTGGTACTGTGCCCTATATCGACATTAATGGTGAAACGCTGCAAACAAAGAGAAAAACACAAATTTCAATGAAGTTGTGAATAGCTCCAGTTTACAAAATTAATAACACAGGTTTTGAAAACAAAGCTATAAGAAATTTCCAACAAATCAATCATCAAGGTCACGCTGGTTGCCCCCTTATGGCTTTCGGCCGTTGGTAACGGCATCACGTCGGCGCCGAGCAGGAGATGGTGATATGTATACGTGAGAAGACTCAATCTTTGCGAATGCAATGGTACCTTGAGTGGGTTCAGTAGGATGATGGATGGGTAGATATATTTGGGAAGTCGCTGACACCGCGAAAGCTCATAAGTAAACAGAAAAATTCGGGGGTTTGAATGATAACAATGTTTGTTTTTGTACCTTGGTCGTCATAAATAGTAGTTCGTATATCATAAAACCCGTGATTTTAGAGATGATGACAATTTTGTAGAGCTAATAACTATCATGACTCTATATTTTCAGTCCATGGCATTGCAAGTTTTGCAATTGAAATCAGCTGACAGAGCAAACCCTTTCATTTCAGAGTTCATACTCACACGATTCTCAAATCAACACCATCTTGTATAGCCCAACAACATGTATCTGTCCAACCCAAACCCGTAATCCAATCAATACTCGACCAAAAGTATACAAACATTCACATCATCCGCGCCCAAAGCAACCCATCTAAAAGGCGGTGAAGCCAAACCGCCAGAGAACCCGCCCGTCCAACCCTTGGCCCAAAAACCCGCACTCACTACAACTATTTAAGATATTAAATTGAATCCAATTGGTCAGTTGGTCAAGCCATTCAGCACCCGTCTTAGTTGCCCAATCAGTATTGTTGGAATTTATACGGTTGCCTATTTTGGTTTTCAATGTCTATGAATGACACATCCTTCGATGCTGCCACGTCACTCAGCGAAAATACATAGATAACACAAACGATGGGTCATCAGATAGATTCTCATGAGTAAACCCACATTGGTCGAAACAATCACATGTTCTGGTGGACTGTAAAGCGCACGATAACTTACCCCTTATGGTGGGACTTGATGTGTCGCGTCCGATAGCAATCTTTAGTTCCTGAGAGGGCAACAAGGTGCATATCGGAAGTGTTCTAGAGGTTCCTTCAAAAGAGGGGAACATGCTACATGCTGCACTGAACCTGCAGAAATAGACTCGCTAAGTTGCTTAGGAGTCAGGTAGACGTCAGCTGGCACTCACCGTACATGCAATTGCTCTTTCTGTTTGAGATTTGAGCATGATTCCAGATTTAGCGGTATCTCTCATGTCTTGTGGTACTGTGGCGAAGAATATCCAATGTTCAATTAGTACTAACAAGGTAAACAATGTTTCTTGAGTATGAGTTGGTGCATTATATATGTTCTCCTACATTAGAATACATTGGAGGACCTCCGAGACGACTTAGAATTCCCGAAAGTGATATTATGACATAGATTTCAGGTGCATTTCTGTTGCGTCTCGTAGAAATGAGTGACCTGTGTTGTTATTGGATCTTCATTGAGGATATTGTAGCACCTCTACCTGAGGAATACAGAAGTTCCAAGAAGCCTGTTGTTCCCCAGCTTAACCTATCAAACAATCATCTTCTGATGAAAGAATTACCATACTCAAGTTAGATTACATATCCAAGATTTTAGGACGCGCATTATTTAACTGTTAACCTATTCAATACTGCGTAACT
Organism: Ambrosiella xylebori; assembly: GCA_002778035.1. Classification (NCBI taxonomy): domain Eukaryota; kingdom Fungi; phylum Ascomycota; class Sordariomycetes; order Microascales; family Ceratocystidaceae; genus Ambrosiella; species Ambrosiella xylebori. The sequence goes on from PCDO01000008.1 coordinate 851,664, forward strand.
CCAGCTTTATTTGAAGTTATGCAAGACTCGGATGCCCAGCAAAAGATATCAATACTCTCAAGTACGATACTCACATTCACTCGAGGATAAACAATTCTGAATAGCTGTATTTGAAGCCACAGCTTGAGTCTTGTTGGGAAAACATAACATCATCTCCGAATGAACTCTTCATTTCGGCTCTATCCTTTAGTCCGACTTTCAAAGAACAGATAAGCTGTGATGATGGCCGAGCTAGAATTTACCATTAACAAGACATCTCCCGTATCAAAACCAAGTGATAAAAGTTAAAATCCAGAGAGTATATCATCGCATACCATCTAACTATATACGGATGTACATATTATAATAGAGATGAAGCTATGGGTGGCCCATGAGCGTATGGTAAAACGAGATCATCATTCATATACATGAATTCAAGTAATGTAGAGCAAAAGAAAGACAGAAGCAGGTTTTGTATACTTAATACAGAAAGTTATGGTCGACAAAAAAAAAGAAAAAACATACAATACCGAGTATTCCCATGTAGTTACCCACCGTAGTACTAATCCGGCGCTCTGTGGCCTGACTATAGGGGAGCAGATGGGACCCCGTATTTTGCACAGGCTATAGTTGTATGCGCTATATTCTTGATCAACTAACATTGACAAAGCTAAGATTCATTGTTTTCGAAACAATTAAAATGAGATATCATCGAGTTGCCAATCATCAACTGCAAGTATTGGCTAGCTACCCAAAGTTGACTTTCGGTAAGACCCAATGACCCTAGTTTTGGTAGTGATATAACCCCTAGTGTATTAGTAATCGGTAAGGCTAACCCATGAACTGGAGCCACTTTGTCTTTACATGACGTAGGTTTACACAGATGAAATTGAGTATGCTATCGTGATCTTCATAATCTTTAATTTTTGGCATCGCGAAGCCATAAAAATCATGGTTCGATACAATTCATTACTCTCTGTCATTGGGCTTGCAGTGCCGACAGTAACAACCCTCCATTCCATCAATAACGACGTATTCGCCTATCCTCAGGTATGCGCCATCGCAGTCCATCCCCACAGTTAGGAACCCGTACAAATAACCAGTAACCTAACTTTTCCTTTATCGCAGTATGATGTAGTTTTTAGTAACTCATATATCTCTCGATTCGAAGCCAATACGTTGGTTGCGAAGGGCCAGCGCGACACTTTACCATCTGGCGCATCTGAAGCCACCAACCCCACCTCGAATTCCGACGTTGCCCAACCCGGCGCATCGCCAGTCAACGAGAATAGCGAATCGGAAGATGTTGTAAACAACTCATACGAGATTCTTAATATCGGCCCGGATGAATATCTTTGCTCGATTCCGATAATTGCACCGGAGGAGCCCCAAAATGCCACGGCGACCGAACTTGCCCGCGAAAATGAAGCAAAGGAAATTTCTCGTGCATTAGAAGTCGGCTGGAACATTTTGAAATCTATGGATGGCGAATGTCTTTACTTCATGTCTGGTTGGTGGAGTTATAAATACTGCTATGATAGCTACATTGTGCAGTTTCATGCTCAAGCTCAGCCACCGGGTCATGCCCCACCGGTCCCGGACCCACATATGGCCGCCTATGTCCTTGGGCGTGCCAGCAAACAGCACCATGAAGATGGGAACTGGCTAGATGAGGAGTGGCAAAAAGGTGCAGAGGATATCAAGTCATCAACTACTGATATGCAAGTGAAAGGGGACCAACGGTTCTTGGTCCACAAACTCACGGGCGGTACTATGTGTGATTTAACTCACCGTGAACGTACCATTGAGATTCAATACCACTGTGATCCTAATGCATCCCATGATAGCATCGCTTGGATTAAGGAGATCACTACCTGTTCCTATCTTATGGTTGTCAACACCCCACGCCTCTGTCAAGATGCTGCCTTCCTTCCCCAAAAGGAAGTCGCTGCCAACTTAATCCAATGTAGGGACATTGCCCCCGAAGGTCTGTCACAAGAAGAAGTGGAGATATGGTTTGCGCAACGGCAAGTCAGTGAGGCTGAATATCAGAGCCAACAAATCGCTCCATTGATTGATATCAAGACCAAATCATCTACTGATGAGGATGTTATCATGATTGAAGTGGATGCTAATGAAATTTCGCAACTTACGGAGGACGAGTTCAAAGCTATGGCTCAAAGACTTGCTAATGAAGCGGCTTTCGGTTTGGCCAAAAAGCATGAGGCCGAGGTCAAGGCCCAGAAGGCCCAGAAAACTTCCAAGGACAAACAGGATGACACAGATGATATCGAGCAAAAGAAACAGGAACTTCAAAAACTTGTTGATTCCCTTGGTGGTCATGGTTTAGATGATGACTACTTTGAAGTCGTTGTTGACATTCCGGCCGACACTGTGAAGCAGCCTACGCTCTCCACTGAAGAGCTCGAGGATATGCTTGACGCCTATATGGAAATGGCACGCAACTATGTTCGCTCAGGCAAAAAGATTCCTTCTTGGTTGAAGGATCATATCAAGACACTTCAAGAGACTCTAGGTCACAATAGCATGGCTCGAGATGCCTCGGACAGTCAGGCCTCTGATGAGAAGTCGAAAGGCATCAAGGAGGGGTATCATCAGCAAAAGGATGAACTATAGATTATCTTGTTTGTTTGAAGTGGTGCTTAGGAGATTTACAATCTGTAATTCCAAATGTATTTTAATATTTTAATTGTTGATTATGTCTCATGCCCCTAGTAGTTTTTGAATTTGTACAATCACGTGACTGGTTGGTCTTCTGATGGGTTATGTGTCTAACCCTAATGCGTATTCACATACATCTTGTCATCATATGGACAAAAAAAGGTACATGGATTTGTACTGATTGCTGCAACCACTTTGCTCAAGTTCAATTTTAATTTTATATCAACTAATTGCGATTTAGGAGATGATGATCCTCTAATTGCAATATATCGTCATTATATACTGCTCGACTCAACTTGCTTTGCCACCAAAATAACGCTTTGGTGATATGGACGACCATATAAGACACAACGGCTTCTGTTCGTTCAGCAATGGTAAATAATTCATTATAAAATTATTAACCTCTGAAGCGACAATTGTGGCAAAAGTGTATTCCTATCAGCTTGTCGATATGACGCAGACGAAATCAAGTAAATTTCGCTAAGGCATTTTCTACGAGATAGGGATTTTATGGCACGGACATGAAGTGGAGTTGAATTTGAGATGGAAAAAAGGCCGAACGTCTGTTGTCATTATGTGGTAAAGAACGAAATTTTGAGATAATTCAGAAGTGGCGAGGACCATATGATTCAAGCTCAATGTCTGGTACAGATAAACTGTTGTTTCAACATGTTCGTGATCATGATCGCATCTGGCCATAGTGTGAACTGATGATGATCGTTTCAAAGTGTTTCTGAGTTGGTACCTGCGACCCGCTTCGTCGGATGTTTCTGTGCACAAACCATGTATTCTCGACACGGGAGAGCGGGATAGCACAAGTATAAATAAGTCATTGAAGAAGCGTCTTGATGTAACGCGCGGGGGCTAAAGTGTCTGTAGGTGATGGGTAGTATTCTATAGGCTTAGGATACAGAAATGTTTATTTGAAACAACTGACGATATCCAAGAACGTGGCATTATTGTATCTTTGTGATGAGGGAGAAGGTCAAGTCCTCTCGGTGGAGGCTATAACAAGTGGCTTTATAGATAGCGATTTTAGTTCAACTCTGGGATGGGTTTGTGTTTTATTTTGTGATTAGAATTTGACAGTATCATTGCTTTTGGTGATAGACAAATATCAAGACTCAGTGTATCTATAGCTTAAACTGTTGGATATGCATCGGTGGAACCAAACTGAGGTGGACTCAGTCTCAAGCCAGAGTTGGCAGTGGATCAGAACTTCCTTATGAAAGTCAGTTTGTTTATTTTGAGAAACTCTAGCGTTGCTTTAGTCACCAACGACTCCCTGGCCTATCACGCCCAAACAATAATGCCTTGTTCCTGAACCAAATGGAAATCAAGTTGGAAATATTCGAATTTGCACATATATCCAACCATCACAACAGCAATGCCTTCTCGATACCAATATCTCTATTGTGTTGTCTACATGAAAATAACAGATCAATGTTCATGTTGACATATGCATACCAGCCACAGAATGCCGCCTTCCGGATAACTTTCTCTCTCCTTACCCACCCGCCCCCCGACTTAGGAAAAGAAGACGAGGGAGAACAAAAAAAACGCTCACTTGGGTTGATCTTTTGTCACAATCTGGGTGCGCGTCTGCGTCATAGAGTGGGTCTGGTCCTGCTTTGGCGAATACAAGAGAGAAAGCCATGGTCCCATCACACCGGAACGAGCTGCGATTGGCCCCGGAACCAAGAAAAGATGGTGGGTAGTTGCATCCAATGGCGTGGCAGGTATAGATTGAATGCCTTTGTTTTCTGAAATGGAGTTGATTGGATTTGGGATCTCAGGCTGTATTTGGAGATAGTTATTTTTTCCTGTATTTACTGTAATTATTTCAAGTTTATTGATCAAGTCATCAAGTCATTGTTCCTTCTAAAGTGGATAGAGGGAGCTAGGGCGAAACAATGAAGGAGAGGAATAAGATTCAAGGAGAGGCCGAAGGAAGCACTATCGCACATTGTTCTTGTGATTACGGTTACTTGTGGACGAGATTCCCCGCCGTGGTCCCTTCAAAGAGGATAATATACATATATGAAATATTCTGATGAGTGAGAAGAACCTCGTTCTGCCTCTCGTCCATACCCTGGTCGCGTCTATTTCTTATCGTTGAAGGGGGCGGACAGGAGAAGAAGGGGACCAGCCTGCACATTACCAAAAATCATAGTTGAGCTGAAGTTTTATGCAGAGTACAAGGGTGTCATCACGAGAACGCTCAAATTCCATTTATGCCCTGATAGATGGAGGTAATGGAAAGATTTGCTTAATACAGGGGTTGCGATATCGAAATGCGTCGAAGATGTGCGTGGGCTGATTTGGGTCAGAATCTGATGTTTGTGAAAAATAGTTGGTTGGGTTAAATTTTGGTGAGCGGTGATGATAAAGACCATATGAGATACATCATGATATAAATTGGCATATATTCATATTGATCATAACGACTAAGCTTGAATTCGAACAGCACAACATTAGCCAGGAACCAATATGCATGTTTAGGATTATATTGCAACGCTATGGTGCTTTAGGTTAGACTGCCGGTGCCCTCCTTCTGGGACAAAAGACTGATGTTAATTTTGTAAATAGCTATCAATTACAACGCCTAACCTTTTTTGGAACACAATTGTTAACATTGGAAGCTTCATGAATTGCTGTGATATTGTGGTGATAAACTTGATAACCTTGTGTTACTTGCCACATGTTGAAGGAAACTGTCAAACACGATATGCATGACCAATCATTATGACACTAAGGAAAGTAGTATTCCACCGCCGAGAATGGTAGGGTCACTATAGAAATCTTTACAAACGATGACATCCTAATAATGAGCTGCGTCGATTGCTCTGCAATTTGGTTGGCTTCTCTTGACATTCCACTGCTCATTGGCTTTGTGCTATAGTTAATGTTTGTACGACATTCAATATAAATAATCCGATGCCTCTCGGCAATCGATAGGCTGTCCATAGCTATACTTTGCTGTCATCAGCCTAATAGTCGCGCTTGGCATGAAGCTGGATGCCAATCATTTCCTTGGAGAGCGACTCGACAGCATTCCAGCAATCAACATTTGACATACTGAAACTTATAGGATTCCGGGCTGTTTAATTCTCACAACAACAATATCAGCTAGAACGATTGTGACTATACATATCCACCGCTAGCCAAAATGCCAGTTGTCTAGAGCTCCAGGCCAGACTTAGAACCAGACTCCCGTAATTATTCAGTATAGTTACAGGATGTGACTTTGATTCATACCATAACTATTAAACCCGGCCATCGCTGTATCTTAGCGACCGACTGTCCTGCATCGTATTGTGTCTTCCCAAACTGCCATCATATTCCGTTCGACTGATTTGGTGCCCCCCCCCCGCTCTATCGTACCAAGGGCCCATGATTGCATACCCCGATGCATGTCAGCCTTTCCATATCGCGATTTGCTCGATTGAACGGTGTTTACTTTCGCCTCAGGGTTATCATTAACCAGCACCAACAACTAACGGGGTTTCCCGTCTGGTTCAAGAAAAGCCTACATTTTGAATAGACCGAAGAACCTACGGGAACAAGGCCCCGGATCGCATCCCCCCGGGTCGTATAGTCTACGGGTTGCTTGCTTGCATAGCCCTTCTGTGAGGGGTTGAGGGTTCGACTACCATTCTTCCGCTTGCTGATCTGTTGATCTTGGCAGGCACTAGATAGGAGTAAGTTTACATTTGCTTGCTCTATTCTATATATACTACATCACATTGATTTGAAGAAGCACACTAGAACAAGTTTAGAGATATGGAAGTCCCCATCTTGAAATTGATATTTGTGCTTTGAGCATAAAACACACTGAGATGTTTTGCTGTTACGGCGCACAAGATATCAAAGATATTCCCAGACACAAGTGGCCTACGCTCTCCTGTAGCTCATTTTGCCTGTTTCTTTTTCTATCAACACTTTAACAACCCCCTGACACATTCCGTGATCCCAGCTAAAGACCCCATGTATGGGCCATCCTAGTCCTGACTCTCCGCCCTCTTCCGGGAAGGTGCCCCTGGCTATATTTGATTTCGATTTTGGAGGAGGGTCACTCTGCTACTCACAGCCATCACTCTTGTCTCACTTTGTGACTTTGGCGCAAGCCTATTTGAAGTCCTGCTTCTTGTCTCATGCTGTGCTCATTTTGAACGACTCCTGACGTGTCGCAAGCTTGTGATCAGATTAATTGAGATTTCCCTTTTGTTCTTCTTGCTCCCTGGTTTCTCATTATTTTTTTTCTTTTTCTGACCTGTGAACTTGCGCGCCGGCATTTACAAGACTATGATTCTGGGTCCTTGAAGACGCATAGAACCCGGACTTTTCCTCACATATCACTTACATAAATCCACGCAAGCGCATTGAATACATACAGCCACAAAACAACTGATTAGTCTGTGGATACGGACTTACGCTCAAGAGAACACAGAAAACTACCAGTCACTACTTACATCGATATACAAGACTTTGTAACCAAGCTTGCTATTTCTATCTTGTCGACATTAGTGCTTTAGATATACGCCACTCAACGCCAGAGGCCACACTCCTGTTTCTTGCTTTTACGTACTCGTCGCGCAGAGTTCTGTGGTTTCCCTTCTGCTCTCCCTAACAGTGATTCAGCGCTCAGCTCACAGTTAGTCCAGGGTGCTTCCGTATTCTTGCAGGCAGAAGCCATCGGTCATACCCGGCTATACACTTTTAGACACTATTTCATCCTCTCTCTTATACATCCGCCATGGATTCTTCATCGTCATTAGCCAGTCTGGAACTCCAGAGAAATGCTTCTCGTTACTCTCGGTCTGCAACCGTCAACTCACTTGCCCGCTTGCCGACGCCGCAATCTAGTAATGCTAGCACGCATTCCATGAGCTCACCACAACTTTCTTCCACACAAATCGCCTACAGACTATCAAGCACTAGTAGTTCTAAACCTGTGCTTGTCCACAGCCCTAGACCGTCGCCACAACCCCGAGAAGGTAGTCTCGAATTGAGACCAAGCGCCATGTCGTCATATCTTCAAGAAAAGTTGGACAAGGAACGAAAGGAAGGTGAACTGAGTTCACGAAGAACACCCGACCTTGGGAGCCATCTGGATGTTAGACTTACTGGATCTCCCTCAAGAATGTCAACTCCCGGCCGTGATCGTGGAACGCCTGTACAAGCTGTAGATGGTGATAACACAAAAAAGGGTCTGGGAATGGGGGTGAAGGAGATGGAAGTGGTAAGCTTGATAACATCCTCAGCCATATCATTCATGACAAGTTATGTACTAACAGTTCTATGAGACCGTTACTACCCTCCACAAACAAAATTTCGACTTAAAACTGGAACTGTACCACCGCCGGGAGCGGCAACAGGCTCTCGAATCTCGACTAGAGACTGTAGAGGGCGAAAAGCGTCAAATGGAAGAGATGAATGATAAGTTGATCGAAGAACTCGAGAAGCGTGACAAGGCTGTGGAAGAAGCTGTCGCTATGATTGTCATGCTTGAATCACAGGTTGAGAACCTTATGAAGGAGCGGGAGACTATTCGCGATACCGAATCGCGATTTTACGAACAACAAAGACGTGTGAGTAAAGAGCAGGAGCAGATTAAGTGCGATCGTGCTTCAAGGCAGCATATGATCTCTGTTCTGGGAATGAGTAGTGAGATGAATGGCTTGTCAGATGGTCGCTCTAGAAAAGAGCGGTCACTCAACCGTATGCCGTCATTTATATCTGACCTCAGCGAATCTACTGAGAACCTTCGTAGCGTCTATCTCAATGGAGCTAAAGTTGGTAGCATCATGAACTTGCCGAAACTTAATGAGGCTCTAACAGAAGTTGAGGCTTTGGAGAACGCCATTAATGCTTCCGAGAATCTGCGTAGTCCCAGTCTCAGTATGTTGAGTGAGAGCTCCTTTGCTAGTGTTTATGGTGAGAAGGAGGATGACCACATCCAGCCGCTTTCTCCCAGGACACACCATCCTACTCAGCATTATGCGTCTCCATCACCGAGGAACATGACCCCTCGTTCCGGAGGTAGAAACTCCCGCGAGCGTATGTCGATTGGTACTCCTATACGTGGTGCTCGCTCTATGAACCTACAGCACAAGCAAATCGCCAACATTAACTCTATCTCTGGTACAATACTGGATCAGAACTCACCTCTTCAACGCATCGAGCAGTCGTACGGCCAGCGCGGTGTGTCCGGTTGCTCTAGTGTTGATTCTTCCGGTAGCGTACCTATGTTGCGTTCAAGTAGGAACCTGGACAAGCAGCACAAACGTGAGTCGCTTTCACTCGGCAATGTTAAAAGTGATTCCTCTCGTATCCTGAACGATAACGGTATGCCGCCAACTCCTGATACGATCTCGACGGCGACTCTTCGTCGTTACCAGAACGAGAGTGATATTATGTCTCGCACCAACGCCCCTGTCTCGGCTTCATCGGTTGCTCCCGAGATGCGTTACATGAAACATGCTGGATCGAACGGTTCCATTGGTGGTGTTCCCGTTGAGTTTCTCTGTTCAGAAGTTTCGTCTTCTAAGAGATCACCACAACTCAGCTCGGTTGGGATGTTGCCTCGTAGTCGTGAAGTTTCTGGCAGCTACTTTGATGCTCGTCCCGCTCCTACTACTCGTCCCCATTCTGCGGGCGAGAGCACCGTGGCTCGATACCCTAACAAAGCCACTTATGAGTCTGATGCTTCCGACGATGATGACGATGCCCAGTCCCTAGCCTCAAGCCTTGACATATGGATTCGCGAAGGTGGTAAGCCTCCGAGAACCCTGGGTGGCGGTGGGCGCGAATCCCCTGATTTGTTTACTTTCCCTCCCCATCGCGATGTCTCGAGTGGTTGGGGCTCGGCTTCTATGGCTGACACCAGCTTCGAACCACCTACTTCTCCTGCGATTTACGGCACCTCTCCTAGAGGTCCGCCGCCGCCTCCCCCTAACAGACGTTCTAGCTTAAACGCTTCTACGGGCCCTCCTTCCCATCTCGCGACTACTATTCTCCAGTCCGAGAAACAGCGCTCTAAAAAACGCCGTGAAGAGGTATCTCGTCCCTCTTCTCAACCCGGGGTTGCTAGCTATGTGAAACACGGTCGGTCTGGCTCTAAGAACAGCCCGTACCCACCTCCTGCGCAGCCGCAACGTAGCCGCGGAATCAATAATTTCTGGCGCCGATCAATTGGCAGTTCAGGACTTATCCTGGGCCACGGCGACAAACTCATCCAGAACAATAGCAAGGAGAGTATCCACGGTGATGGTGGTGTAAGCATTGGCGGCCGCGATGATAGCGTGCATATTCAACGACAAAAACAACAGCCCCCACAGCAACTGCATCATCGCGAAAGCCAGACGTACGGTACGGCTGCTTGGCATCGGAAGAATAGCTTGATGAATGAAGACGATGGTGCCCGCGCTACGCCTCCGCCTATCGCGCGGAACCGCGAACTGAGCATTGATCCTTCGGCGGCCTCAAGTAAATCCGAGAAATCTGGATTGGCCCCCACTAAAGCACCAATGACTCCCCGGACTCCGGTTACGGCAGTTCAAGGGAGCTTTCCGCCTAGTTCAGGGCATCGGTACTCGACATCTATGTTTGTTGGGCAGACTACGCCGAGCACGCCAGGGAGTTCGAAAAAGGGATGGTTATCGAGATTTGGGAGGAGTAATAGTGTGAGCAAGAAAGATCGTAGCAGCGAGAGAAACGAGAACTAAAGGAGGATCTTTATATCTTTGTACTTTTACCTCCCATATGAGGGGCTTTAGCCTTGGGAAACTTTTTTTTTTCATTAGAGGCACGTTTCGTGCTGTTTGCTTTTGGTTGGGATATCATTTATGCTGTAACTAGCTCAGTATCTTTGGGGCGTTTGGGAATTTTTGCATTTAGACGGGATTGGATTTTTGCTTTTTTGGGGCGTTTAGGGGTTTGATTTTTTCATCGATTTCTTTGGTTTAGAGGGTTGATCTTCTGTTGAAGAGTTTGTCATTGTTACCGGGTGGGTATTTGGTTATCGTGTGGATTCATTGGATGAATCTTTTCCATATTATCAATCGAAGTTTTTATTTTCAAATGATATATTGAGTGTTTGTACTTTGGGTGAAATGGATGTGTATGTGCAGACTTGTTAAATTACAGTTTGTGGCTCCGATATATTAGTTCCGGTATAGATCCGAGATCAAAGGTGAATTTGGTTGATGTTTATGGCCTTACGGATATGCTGGATTCAAATGATGTGATGGATGTTGATCTGATGGCTTGTGTTTTGCTTTATACCAGTCTTGCAAATGATGCTCTGCAGCTACAAATCACATACCATTGCAAAAGCTAGTGGTCACTATATGAGAATGTCGTTATAGTTACTTGATGCCAATGAGGTAGACTGTATTTTCTCCATCGGGCTGAAGCAGCCAACACATAATCTAGAAGACTGGTAGTCATATTTTTACCATAGATGGTTAGTCGATAGACTCGGCAATATGTATGTTACTAAAGCTATTGGACATATCAGATTGGAGGTCGTGCGGTATGGTAAATTATGGAAACAATTTGATTGATATCAAGATATGCTTTGGAGTTGTCCTTGGAACGTAGTGCTATAATCGGCGGAGAGTATATTGTTCCGTGTATTTACCGATTGCTAACTGAAAGACATATGAAAGCGAAGTTACAGGGAAGTTAGTTATTGCAATGTAGTCAGCCACCATACATCCCCAAGGGGCATTAATACGGATGATCATTCGGCTTGGACCCCCAAGCTCTACCCGATTAGTCTAGGATCCGAGATGTCAAACCTTTGGAAGTTGAGATACTGGTATTGAAAAGCCCGCTATCTGGAACAAGTCTTGTGTGGCCATTACGTCCTAGACAGATATCAAAAATAGGTTGTTTCAATCCGTAGATGGCTTATGCCATCCGAAAGCCATCCCAACTCTAGGTAAATTAATATTGGGAGACGGGATTTAATTAACAAAAAGTATGTCAAAAATGAAGAAATACCATCCCAATGCTTTTATACGGAAGTAACAAAGAAGAACAAAAGAAAAAGAAAGAAACAAATTGGGGCGAACCGGGATTGAACCGGTGACCTTTAGATAACTACCCTGAAGAGACGGCCGAAGTTCGAGTAACTTCAGTCTAACGCGCTCCCAACTGCGCCACCACCCCTAATTGGTGAAGTCCCAGAAGTTGATAAACAACATATTCTTCATATGAAAATTCAGATATCGAATAAACAGTTCGTCTGAATACCGGAGTCGTAACTGATGATTGTTGTAAGTCGAATACTTCCAGGCCAAAATACACCAATTGAAATCTGCAAACTTAATTTTCGAATACAATACCCCGTAATGGAAATGACTAAAATGACTATTGACACTGGATTGGTCCATGACTCAAAAATTGTACCATGGATTACAAAATTATTTTCACCTATATAGGACTATATAGCACCTCCTTCCCGCAATCCCGTCACGATGCCAGAGTGGTTAATGGGTGAGACTTGAATGTTCATTCAAGCCATCTCATGGCTTCGGCCGCGTAGGTTCGAACCCTACTCGTGACGCATTTCATCCTCCCTCTCTTGAGGGAGCAACAACTTCATGAGATTAGTGATTAACAATCCTATCTTAGGAACGCCAATTGATATTATACTATTCTTTTTTGAATTTATCGTTCAGGATAAAGGGATCTTGTTTCACGTGGCAGTGAGTCATCAGGTTAGTGTTGATTGTTACACAAACTTGCTAGGTAAGAGATGAATTGAATTACTGGAATATATGTCTAAAGTCATATCTATCTCTGATGTATTATCATGTATAGGATGAAAAAGATAAATTTAGGTGCCGCCACATATTTTCAGTTTGATAAACATAAAATTGCATTTATCAACCATCCATTCCGGTTTTGATTTCTACATTGGTGGCCCTCTAGAAGATGATCATCAGCAAACTACAAATACGTAATGAGTTTTTCGACTTGCAATTTTTTATAATATTTAAATCTTATGATTTATATTTTCATCATAAGTATCTATGTCATAGAAATACTAGGTTGTTAGGTTGTTTGGACCAACGAAAAGAGTACTAGCAGCTGAAGGGGATGACAGAACTGGAATCTTGGCTATCGGATACGGATACAACTTGAGGTAGTCATCAAAAGTACTTTGATTTTACTGAAGTGTTTTTAGGTGGAGTGACATAGGCATAATAGAGGGACAGGACACTTCATCGATACCCCGGGTAAACTTCTCAACCAAGCCCATAGTAGGAAAATCTGGGTAATAATGACTCGCATTTTATATATCACTTGCGATGTTACTGAAACAATATATCACGACTTATGTTTAGTCTATATCAACGTTAGATAGACATGTTCACGTGTGTCTACGGCATCATACCGTTATGCTGGTATCGGGTTGTCGAATGTGACAACCCTATATAAAACTCTATATCTCGCGATGACTTGCTTCGTTTTTCGACTTCTTCCGGTCTGTTTTCCGGTTGGGCCTTAAATGTTTGACCATAACGGAAGCCAACATTGGATTACTCTAAAGGCGAAGACGTGAGCTAAGTGGCACTCTTAGTTAGGTGAAAGCTCCCAGATTACCATTCTAAATCCTGCATGCAACCTTGATGCTAGACATTGATGTTACACCAATAGCGTATGGGGCCTTATGGACCTAGGTTAAGGGTTTTGTCGCTGTTGGCATATCAATCTGTGCAAAGGCTTGGATTACTGGCTTCCAGACGCCAGATTATACATATTAAGTTGCGGTCGGACGATCAAGAGGTTTCATCAGTAGTGTGTAAGATTGGGATGGTGTTCGGTATCAAGTGCGGGTATAGTCACCGAATTGATTTGCATAGGTGGGCTCAGAGCCGATCAAGACTATGAGAGAAGCAAAGTTGTCAGAGACATGTGGAAAGTTGGGATAGCTGAAGGCTATTTGATATGATTTCCTGATAAATCAGTCTCTTGATACCTATACAACTCAGACCATGTATAAACTTAATAGTCTAGTAAATATATAATATTTCAGATAGGTGAGTGAAATGAGGATTGCCAAGTTGCTGAGATATGTCGCATCTTTCCGCCTTCAAAACATCGGTAGCAAAGCTTTGATTGTCGGTGGGATTTCCTAATTAGGGAAAAGGCCAAGGTTGTCTTGATAGATTGAAGTCGAAGAGGCGCAAGCATGGGTCAGAGCATAATGTTTTATCATTTTCGGGATCAAAAGATCAATATACAGTCGCTATTTAAACTTGCAGACTGATACAGTAATTTGAGCCTAAAACTAATATTAGCAGCTATGCTTTTGTAGATTCTGAGATACACCAGTTCGACACAAACACCAAATAATTTTTTTGACGGTAATCTCTAAGAGCCCGCCAATCCAAGCCCTGAACCACATGTTATCCCGAGCTAATGTTACACTTCAACTTTGTGATAGCAAGAACCGATTGCTCCGGTCAACAAACATTATCGGCAATGTAAAAGAAGACCAAAAGAGTCTTTTGACTGGGGAAATATATAGCATAGGGATGTGTAGTATAAGGCGCAGTCAAGTACTGCTCATCTTCAATATCACCGTATCTTGATCACATAAACACACGGTGTTAAATAACTCCTCTTAATGCCCAACCGCTTTGTGTTTGAGATTGAAGGCTGGGTCGCCGGACCATGACTGAAAATAGAAAAATCACAGAACTTGGAAACACTGACAATGAAATACCGGAGAAGGCTAACCTCACAGGGTCCGTGAGGAAGAACCAGCAAAAAACAGGTGTATGGGAAAGAGAAAATGTCACTATACGGTCAACGGTATTTGCTTGACAACGAACGAGGGTCTGGAATATTTACTTGGACGTCCCCATCACCCTCCTGGTTAGTGCAAACGGGGGGTGGGGGGGCATTTGGCCTTACGACCTGTCACAGACTCGGATTGTGTGGCTGTAGGGAAGTATATGTTTAGATGGCGCTCTTTTGAGAAAGATGAGCCGGGGGTAGGTGGATGGGTTGGGCTATACGTCCCTCGCATGAATTCTGGAAACTGCAAGGAATATCTGGGCCTGTCTGGCCTTACCAGGGTTTTTTGAGAAATCGCAAGAAATGACACTGACAGATAGGACAGGGTGGTCCCTTGAACGGAGTAGGGCCGGAGGTTGGACTTGGAAAGTCATGAAGATTGGTAGATATGTATCTAGAGATATGGGAATATGACGACAAATTATATCTATAAATATGTAGTATGAAGCTCATTAACCTCCTGACAGACATATAATTGCAATGCCACATCAAATTTCATTCAAGTATATATTACAATGGTCATACAGGAAGTCACTACAAGAATACAGTATCACATTTCATGATGTTTAATTTAATATCGTCAAACCTTATCCTTATGGTGTATAAAATCACTGTCATATACCTGACAAACGGGCCGCCGGCGCCTTATGGCAAGATGTCAGACCATGGGTTATCATGATGTTGACCTGAAGAATGCTTGTGAGGTATTGGAGATACTTGACATCTGATTGTTCCTAGAGGCCAATATTAGCGCACGAACCATGATTAAATGATGATGATACCATCCAGTCATGCGGTATAGCTAGTACCAACCATTCTGAATAATACGTCTACATACAGAGCTGTGGGCTTGCAAAGGAAAACAGCTGACTTTTGTTTTGTTCTGTTCTCAATCTGCAGCATTCGGGAAAATGAGACGACGGTCAAGTTATTTGTTCTCCGAAAACTTTGATATGACGGGGGAATCAATCCTCGGGCTCGCTTGGCTTGATTTTGACATGGTGAATTCTGATCAAGCAGAAGTGGCGAGCACTTATCTGACACAACAACTCGGCATGTCAAATCGGTAACTCACGTTTGGCCTGGCTGTGGAGTTTCTGTGTATTATCGACTAAATACTTTCAAATTCTCTTCAGATATTCCGGTGAGATCTAAGAGTCTTGAATATGAATCATGAAGCTAATCGCTAGCAGTGCTCCATAAGGCTTTGAGAGTGAATTTCAAAACCACACACCTCACAACACATTAATATAGCCCCTATCCCCGTCCGGCCTTATTATGTATTTAGAATCATGCGCTACTTTTTGACTTTTTGACTGTGCAGTGTCTGTATCAGTAACACGCGAAAGGCCGGAACGCTCACCCATGATCCCATCAACATTTTTGACACACACCCCTTCGGGCGCAAGCATTTATACACCATCAGTGGCGGGCCGCATTCTTATCCTGGTCCGGGATTGATGGCTCGTTTCAACTTAGTGATCGCCCGTCATGTTGCCCAAATCATATAATAAGAATTTACTAGATATTGACCTCTCATCTTGAAATTTGGCCATCATTTGTATTTATTGTTGTGTAGTGTATCAAGTTTCCTCCAAGAACAGTATTTGAGTCTACTGTTGAGGGGTATAAGATATGGTAGGAATTATGAGACGTTTACATTGCCAAAGTATTCGGCCCAGGCAAGTGAGGCATCTACATGAGCCTATTTTGTATATTGCATTGAATGACTCTGATTGTATTATGCACACCTGCGTGTTCAAGGTGAATCCTTAAGATTACGCACTGTCATGAGACCAATTGTACTGGTGATGTGTAGATTATGATTATTGTGAGTCGTTCTCCTGGCCCAATATCATGGTGTTATGGAAAATGTCCGAAAGTGGAAATCTTGCCAATTACATGAATTTCTGTTTTTAAACTAGGGCCAAACTCGAGGCGAATGCGAAAGAGTAGAAAATAGACTGATTACTGTGATAGTCGCCAGTAAATGATAGAATTTACATATTGAGTACTAGAGAAAATTTAGATGGTCTCAACCCAATGTTGATAATTGGACCAAAATGCGTGTAGTTTCAGGGCCATAACCATACACACGCAACAAAGTGACAACTACCATGAGAACAAGCAAAGTCAAAGTTCACCTTCACAGTTGAACGACAGGCCTAATGATCCGATCTCACTATATTAGTCCTGCTTCCCAAATCCGCATCATGAACTCCAGCTGCACCCCTCAAGTGTCTACTGTTGTTGCCGGTGTGTGAGCCGATTCCCAACCTTCTGGTCCAGATACATGCGCTAGAGACTGGAGTTCCTAGCCTAATTCCTCTTGTTATTGTCTATCAGACAGTACTTAGATCTTAGTGGGCTGGATGAATCGTGATAGTTGATGGTTGGCAACACTAAAGGTGACTAACGGAAATTGAGGGATTCTGTGTAAGCACTAATCTGTAGAAGCTAGAGGAGCTGGATAATATTTTGTTCAAGTTGATATCATTCAATAATTGGGAAGGCATAAAGTTAGGCTTATTCTGCTCATTTCATAATTCTCCGATTAAGAAGGGAGTGGTAATTTATTATGTCATATATTTAGGGGTTGACTTCCACAAACATCATGCAGTTCTTAGCCAGACCTTGCAGACCTTGGGCACATGTTCACACAGCACCAGCCTTATCAGAAACCAAAACCCTTAATATATAAGCCACCATAAAGATAGATGAAAAGCTGGAACTGATTGAACTACAGGCCTCTAAATGACTTATCACTATTTTACTCATCTAATTGGGTTGACTCTCACATGACATTCGCTGGTCACTAGCAGATGTTGTGTGCCCTTCAGGCTACCACTTTCGACTTTAATGTCCTAGCAAGGCTATACACAAATAGACCAAATGCAGCCATGGAATGTCTGGGTAGCTTGTTTGTGAGAGAGTATGCTTGATTAATATCACTATGACCCAATCACAAGTTCTCTTGTTATGTTCTATATACCATGATGCCACAGACCATACAAAATATGAGAAGAGGAAACCCGATTAAGATTTTGACTTTAGCTCCAGGTGTAATTAATGATTCTTGGGTGTAGTTGTCTTATAAGGTGGAAGGTGGAAAGTCATGTGGCTCTTATGTTGTATCCTATAGTTATCCCAAACAACTGTTTTAGAAACTACTGGGCCGGTCTCTACAATGACTGCCCAACGGAATCAATAGTGTCAATCTGTTTATTATCTACCTATCGAGGGTACCGATCTCTTGGTGATGAACTTAACATATACATGCCACTAGAAAACCCCATAACAAGACATGCTGACCCCATTTACTTGATAGCTATCTTGGCCATGGTGGATGAGTAAATCACAATATTGCCATCAACAACTTGGCATTTAATGTATACTCACGGTTGTACATACCAGATATACCTAAAGATGATTCCTCATGCTGGAATAACATTTACCTTTCACAAGGCGCCTTCGGTTTTCAGCCAACCCAGGCACTGAGGCCAGCATATACCGAGGCAATAGATTGATACATATGTAGGCGTCTCTCTCTTTCTTACCTACTGTGCTCGCGTATGGCAAAGGCTTTCAAAAGAACTTGATTGTACCTAGGTGTGCTGAAGTAAAGTTACCATAGCTTCATGGCTACTGTCTTTACTCAGCCAGTCGAGTCAGAGATCGATATCATTTAGCTGTGATAAACGACCTGGTATTTCTACACAGCTTAGTGATCACTGTCTGCGACGCGTGCTTTGCTGGCATCGACGGAGACCTCTTATAATGAGTCGTTATGAAGTATCATAATCCGCATGTATTATTTGTAGGGTATCCTGAATGATACCGTGTCCCGTAAGGCAGGCAAGGCATCGGGATTGGAGACACAATGTTGAGGGCATGTGTGGTATAATAGCAAAGCATTGTTCGTTTTCGGTTAGACATCTGCATTATCCTATGTCAGTGATCGGTAGAGTGACCAGAGGGAAACACTAGGCTGAAAACCTACTCATGGATGATAGTCAAGGACTTGGTATTACAGGATGATATTGAAGCAGTCTCCATTTACAACATTCTAGTTATATAGCCCCTATATGGTGTATCTTGGACTATATAGACATCAGATAATAAGATAATACAAGCTTCTAGTTGATCTAAACTGTATTACCACCAACTGTTGTTAAGATATATTCTTCTGAATATAGGAACATGAACAACAAACATAATACCCAGAAATGCCATAGTTTTAAGGCGTTAGTCACTGACTTTATTGGCATCTAAATATATAATCTTGTCACCGATCAATATTTTAATCTTTATGGACAGTACGCCCAGGCTATCAGCATCATAAAACACCATATCAGCAATGAGTTATTTTCTCTAGCATGTCACTATGGATATATGCACTGTAAGATGAATACCGATTCAATTAAAACTAACACACTATCGCGTCAATTAGTGAAGATTTAGGTGAACAGGACCAACAACCAGACACAGTATTGATGAAATTGAACATCGGAACTGTTCAACATGTATGAGGTTTCGAAGCCTTGTACATGAGGGCTTATCGGGTTGGCTCTATCAAGTGTTGTATTGGATATCTAGGGGGTGGACTAGATGCATACATGGGTAATATCAAGATATCAAAATCACATTGATAATTGAAAATGTTTGCTTGTAAACTTGATGTGGGATGCATTGATGTCAAAATCTATACCCTTGCAGTCAATCAGTTATAAACGACTATTTAGGATAATGTGGTCCTTAATGTGACTATACTTTGAGGTACTGACTATTACCTCAGATATTGCACTGCTCCTTTCCACGCTTGATGGACCCGGTGGGAACTGCCAAAGTGAATAGGTAAAACACACAGACATGAGTAAAAAGAGAAGACATAGAGGTGACGAGCAATTGTTGTAGTTGAAGACGGGTCAAAATCATGCTTTGTGTATCACATTTCGTGAAGATTGCAAAGGCTCTTCGGAAGGCATGCTAGATCTAGTCATATTTTAGCGGATACAATGGCTGCTACAGTCAAACTAGAAACGCGTACAAAGGTCTAGCTGAGGTTCCGCTCAGGTCAGATTATGTCCGAAGAGTCCATATCTATTGAATATGGGTGTAGCCATATATGCATATATGCACCCATATTGTAGAATCCGGAGAAAGTATGCTGATAGAAGGGGTTTTGTGTATATAACGTTGATATGCCCTGATTGGGCCATGTTAGTGGCCAGTTTTAGAGCCCAACTTGTCAGACAATCGGAAGCCCTAATAACCACATTAGACCACGCCCTGTAGGGCGGCAGTTACGGCTCTATTTCGCTGGAATAACTAAATTAATGGCAAATTTAGTGCGATCGGAAAGGGGATTTGGGGTGGTGAGTGGCGCAGAATATCTTGAGGACAATTCGGGATGCAAGGGGATGAATGGCGCTACAGAATAGGTGGGAATTGAGATAATGCGTTGAATGTTTAGCTTGAGGATGAGATTCCTTTTTTGGTGACTGGACAAACTAATATGGGACTTTCAAATCACCTCGATCAATCTCGCACAATTTTAGAGTCCGACAGTCCGAATCTTCTTTAGCCATCGGCCTGTATAAGCATATACTGCGAGACTCAGTAATAGTAGCCTAGAGTTGAGTATTCTTTAGAGTAATCTCAACACACTCCATGTCACGACATTCAGGTTCAATATGCTCTGAAAATAGACTATATATCGAAGGAAGTTATCAAAACATTGAATCCCCCGGTGGATTGCGAAGCAATGTGACAAGATCACGGGTAGTGAAAATACTGAAAAACTAAAATAGCTATTATCTGGTCACACTTTATTGTGATTCAAAGGTCAGTACACGGAGGTAACTTTTTTTTATAGATCAAGAGGTTTTTGTCACTACTTTGACAGTTGTCAAGATTTGACAGCCAGCTGTCATGACTTACACAAGCGTGGTATGAAATAGCCGCGAGAATCATGATTTGATATTCATGACAATCAAAATGTACCACTATCACATTATGTAATTCTATATAAAGCCTTAATCTGCACTCTGGTTTCTAGTTGTTGGTGACTCAGGTCTTATGTCTTGACAAAAGTCAATATCCCGGGCCTCTTTGATAAGCTCATGACATTTGCTTGAGTCTAGTTACAGATTCGGAGACGAATGAAACTGATATTCAAGGTCTCATTGACTTTGATCAGAATAATTACCAAAAAGCCACTGGAAACATTGTTTTCCCACACTCACAGTGAACACTCCGGGATATGGTAGACTTGAATCCCGCTTCTATCTCCATGAATCCCAAAAACGGTACGCTTTTTGTCCAAGTTAGCTGGTGTGATAAGTGTTACAAAGGCGTAATAGTGAGGCTTCAGTTTTCACATATATGAGTCTACTGAACTTCATTAGCAGTAGATCAGAGTCTCTAGTTTAGATCATGATTAGTGTGCTTTTCTGGTCCGTTAGTACTAGTCATATGTGATGTCTGTTACTCGACCTCAACCTCGTGTCCCAAGATTGTTCGGTGTGGGTGTGGAGGGAACATCAAGGCTCCTAGCCCAGGCATCATTTACACAGACATGGACGTTATGTTTGAAGACTGATGTCAAATTGCAGATTTCAGTCATTCCGAATAAATAGCAGCCCCAATCCAGTACAGATGATGTATCTCGTGGGATAGACCATACTCACTTGTGTTGCTCAAGCTTATATACACCAGCCTGGTGGCGTACATACCACGAGCTATGCCGGATAAGACAACTGTAGCTATTTGTATTTACTGATCGAAAAAGGTATAGCTATTAAAACAGAACGTTGATCGACATGTTAGACCTTCAGTTCAGTAAGAAAGGCTATTCAAAGATACCATCCTAATCCGTTCATTGCGATTGTTCGATGAAGGCTCAAGTTCCGAAATCATCCCAGTATTTTGTCTTATTGAAACCTCCTTTTGGAGGGATAGATGGTACTCCCTACTTTACTGCTCTGTCCCGACTAAATAGCCATCGAATAACTAGACATAGACATATGTTAAGGCAGAAATCTAGATTGTTAAATAGGATGGTAGCGATTTGAAACTGAAAAAATGCAAAAGGTGTAGCTCCTACATCAACATTTTGAGCTCGGGAGTTGATTGTTTACTCTTGACAAGGATCTATACAGTGTGGTGGCCGACAAATGATCCGAGAACAGTCCTGACAAGTTTGTATGACATGCGGGGAATAGTGTCTAATTGAACGTACACTAGCATTGCTTTATGGTCGTGTTTCTATCAAGTATCTAGTATGTAGTTCACATATAACACCGCCCCAAATCAATATCTGACTCGAAATTTTATGACTAGTGGTATATTTGTCTCACACATGGAAACATTCAGTTATCCCGTGGATCTCGCAATGCTCATGTAATATATGGACCCAAAATATTGACGCACTACTGTGCCGCATGTCATTCACGAATATAACCGGGCGGGGGCCTCACAGAGCTTTAAGCACCATGATATTGATAGCTCCGGTGTGTTCTGAACAAGATACCAAGCTTTAGTATTGGAAATTCTAGGAATTTCAATTGAGTTATCATAATGTCGAATAGTGCACCCCCCACGGGATCACTTGATGATGTCCGTGGTGGTGGGTATGTTTATAGGATGATGGATACAACACCCAACATATCAGTGGAGACTCACTAGCTGTAAACCCACGAGACACCGAAATGTTCTTGTTTCTGAATTGGTATGGAAGGGAGATTGTTAGGTACACCACAATGGGACTAGTATTAAATATACACTTGGGAAATTGGTTGAGAAAAATGGATGCCCACGATAATAATATCAAGAGATTTAAAATGATTTGATTTTTATCTTCTTTTTTTGTCATTATACTTGATGATAACGATTTCAATTGCATTAAATTTACAGAAATTAAGCAACATTCTTTCATTCTAATGGTCATTGTTCGGATTATTGCCCGAGTGTTTAGTCCAAATCCATATCTGCTGGTGGACAGTAAACTTACAGATACCGACAACCACAATCACAACATATTTTGTAGAATCCATCTGCAATTGTACCATGGTATACAGAGTTGATCGAAACTTTTGACTCAATCTATTTTTCTATGATTTTTTTCCAGACTTAAGACATTGAAAGCATGATTTTATCATCATTAAGGATTGATACCTATTGTTACAGGGCATTACTGTTCGAAACAGAAGTAAGTATCTCGGTCTATCTTTGCTACAACTCATCTTCCTAGTTGTTATAGACCACGTAGATCACAGGCTATTTTAATACCGGTCTTCTCTTCAGCCAGTATACTAGGGCACATCAATTTGAGAAAAATAACACCTCTAATCTCAATTATAGATGGCCTGATAAATACCATAGTCACCTCTAGAAAGTCTTTAATAATTGTCATCAACCAAGGTTTGGTCAAGTAAAACACTTCTTATTTTATCTATCCTCAAAACCCTAAGATGGTCACAAAACTATGTGTTTATCAGGTTTAAAACAAGGGTATACCAAGGACATTATAGATAAAATAGACCTTGTTTCAGTCAGTCACAGGGCGGCAAGGGTGTACAGGATTAAATAAATCCTTTTAATTATCAATGACTTTTTGCATTCAACTTCATTAACCCATCTCGGACAACAAGCAAGGATTCTGATACATGAGTTCGACATACCAAGTTCAACTAACTTGCATTAGCTTGGGACTTTCTGTCCTACTAGACAATAAGCCTAAGCCTCAAATCATCGTATCTGCGCGATGGATACAGGATTGAACGGGATCTCTATGGATTGCCTAAGTCGACTGCTGTGATCTTATTCCAGATTCAGTAGGTCTTTCTTTATGAGAGTCCTGCTTAGGCATGGCCTCACGCAGCCCTTCAACCTCATCACATCCACCGGATTGGATAGCTAGTACTAGGTAGAGGACATGGCCGTCGGGAATTACACCTTCAACCCGGTCCGAGTGGTTCTTGTCATCTGCCGAAGCCAGGTTCTGATAGACACACATAGACTCCGGGCCTCTTCCTCACTAAGCGCCATTGAAATAGATTCCGTCTTCATCCAAAAAAGGAAATCCTATCGTTCATGGTTAGCCTGACGGTGGGACATCGATGGCAGTGGGGTAGTGACGAGTGCAGAGCCAGAAAGCTGAAACATAGGATATTCATGAAGCAGCGATTGCATTAAAATGAAGCTTCAACCGATGACTTGGGCCATAGTTACTAGAACATTATACAGAGACATAAACAGTATCCCTTGCTTTGTTGGCAACTTCTTCATTACCGAGATCAACCTGCAACCGTAAGTACAAGGCATGTGATTGCGACTACAGACGCAGGGAGAAAATTGTATACACGGAAAGTAAGACATTGAATAGTAACCAGCGATGATCACTTGGCCCTACACTGCTAAACACTACATGTTGCAGTATGATTGTATATATGTATATGGTATAGGCGGCAACATGAAGGGAGACTCATCGATTTTGGCGCAACGCCCCATGCAACGTCTATTTCCTAGATATGGCATAACTTTCATCCCCTCCACCTACTCCCTGATCCGCGAGGAATCTGGCCCACAGTACCTACATGAAGGTTACCTTGACCCAAGCAGACGACCATGGACCACCTGATTGAGTGTGAGATTAAAAACATGGTTTTGTGTTAACCTGATATCTCGGCCGGCTGGCCGGTCGTCCAGTCAAGAAGAAGATGTATGATATCAGGAGACAATACTGAGACTATATCTGAGTGGGGCACCGGGTGACACGGATTTTCCGCAGTCATATGCTAGCAAAAAGACCCTTTGAGCGGGGTTGGCCCCGTCTAAATGGCCGAGGATATTCTGGAGGAGAGATGAGATGTCAGATGTCATCTAGTTGGGCGGGATGTTGAGAGTGGGGTATGACGAGAGGAGACTGGGTGGGGGTGGATATCAATCAGTTAGGCTTTATATATAGGACACTTGTATTTGGTGCTATTGAGGGATGTAAAGTGCAGACTTTGTAATTGAAGAATTGTTTAATCGCATCCAACAATATGATAAGTATATATTTCATATCATATAGTAATTGGCACCAAGACGATGCTTCTATTGGTCGGTAATGTAAATTGACATATATAAACCACTGCGAATCATCACTTCCCCTCATCCTCAGCGGCTGCAGTCTAGCTATGTCTATTGGAAACCTGAAAGATGTAATTCCTCGCTCAAACCCAAGAAAGCTTAGTATTCCTCCTCCTTGCCCCCCTCTCCCCACTAAATAACCTACCGAGTTGCCCGTTGGCGGTGATGGCTGGCAACATAAGTGACAGAAAACAAGTCCAAGGGCACTGACTTTCCTATGAGACTGAAAGTAAAGCGGATAGGGGAGATTGGGACGAATAATGGAACCCAGGACGCCACTGGGCTGGGGATGACGACGAATGCGCGTAGGCATGTATGTAGACTTATGCAGGGATATACTGAATTGTTGATTATTATGATATCGGGAGCGTCTTTAGCGGAAGTAGGGGATGGAAGAATGGTGAAGATATTGCGGATGGGGATGTGGATTCACTAACTCGGTGATCGTAACATTCGTTACCTGTAACTTCCAAGTTGACTAGCCAAAGGGTCCTTAGCCAGTGATGAATTATGTTACTGCATGGATATATATAGAGGCATTTACAAGATGTATACTATATATACGCACACAGAGTAAATATATTATTATATAAGGATACGGCTCTTGTATACAGTTGTAACCAAAATTCCTTTTTTTTTTCTTGAGCCCATATATTCACTGACCAGACCCTGCCGAGACCCACTTTCACGGCCCTACAACCCGTCAACATAGCCTGGTACGACATTCTCCTGGGCCTCCCATGTGCTGCCGCCCACCATAGAATCGGATTATTGGATTATTGGATGTGAACCCTGAGCATGGGGGGGGGTGAGGGCGAGAGCAAGAGGTCCCCCTCTCTTCCTCCTCTTCCCCCTAGCAATCCTGCAGCCCAAGATGACCTCTATAGGCGTGCCGAGAGCACCAAGGAGTCAAAAGAAAAACACATGTAACAGCGAGACACACGATGATACCCAATGTTGGATTTTTTTGTGGCTTTTTCTACATTTTACGTGGAGGGAGGAGGGCAGGGAAAAGGAAGGGAAGGGAAGGGCATGACCTGGTCATAAGGGAGCAAGGCAAGAAAGGTAAAAGTGGATAATGATGGGCTTTGCCAGAGCCTGGCAGCGACGGAAGGATGACCGGAAGTATAAATATATACATACATCTAATACTAAACAAAATGTGATAGGGCGACAAGACTACAAAAAGTTTCACCATGCAGCTACAGATGAATGCATATGTGCTGAGATATAGGGCACAATGTATGTAGCTCAAATGGGTCAGATATTTGCAACGACTCAGGCGCTTGAGTGCTGCTGCCAACTGCCAATCAGCCCATTCTGGGCTGTGAAGCAAGCAGAAGACGGTCACGGTTAAGCAGAGGGTGCATGACGATGCTTCAAGACTGCTATCCACATGCATTAAAATCAGTTAGGCAAAAAAAAAAGAATGTAAATATATTTAGCTATATAGATACTCATGGAAGGGTCTTTTTGCTAGCTGGTATTGTTTTGCTGGTACCCTTGGCATTTAAAGCGTTGGCCGTTGGGCTAGGGGGTACCCTCAAGGTTGTAAGCAGGTGGGGTTTGCATGAGCCTATGGAACCGTGGAGGGTCTTAATATTGGTTCTCAGTGTAGGATATGGCTTGCGGGATGGCCACTTGAAGTTGCTTTTCAACGCGGGTTGGTGATGTGATATTGTTATGGCATGGTCTATATACTTTGTTATTTATCTCATACGAAAGGCAGAGAAGAGAGGCTTTGCACATAGGTATGAGACATAGTTGAGAGTCTAGTCAAAAGATCTAGACTCTAACTCTTGTTATTTTTGGCGATTATTCAGGCAAATGTAGCAGAGTGGCAATGTTGCAGTTTCAATTTTGACATCCTGCGATCGTCAATATTGGCTGGAAGCGCAGAATTAGTAGTGGGTATAGATGCCTTTTCCAGTCGATGCTATCCGAAGTCTCAGGAGATAATGGCCGTGATATTAGTTTCGGGATACCAACAACGCCTAGACTACAGGTAACTCGTAATATAGTGTACCATAGTAGCTGGTTGGAGAGTTTGACGATGGTGAAGTCGCACTGGTAGTTATGGAGGGCCTCCAAATCATATAGTCATAGCTCTGCACCTCACTCTCTGGTAAACTGAACCTGAAAAAAAAACCGAAACGCTTCACCGTCATCAGCTGAGTGCATGACCCACCTCTATCAGAGACATTGCCTTCACTGAGCCGGATGAATCACTGGTTCTGCAGTCCTCCTCTTAAGAATAAAGGTTTAACTCCGCAATACAGTCTCAGCCAGGTCCGTGCCTCTCTCTTAAAACCTTAACCATCCACAGCTTTACAGCCTGCTGTGTATTTTTTTATCTTGCCCCCCCCCACCCACCCCCACCATCTCTTACACACACTCACTTACTCACAATGCCGGCAGGAACCACATGTATGCTCTTTGCCATTGTGCAGGAAAGCTGAAGGTCCTATTTATTATAAAAATACAATGCATCTGGTTGGTTGGTTGTGACATGCAACACCAGCAGGCAGACTCTCGACAAAGGAAACAACAATCCATGACGTATAGGATCGAAGAATTTGTTCCGTGACCAACCTGGCATCTAATTGGCGGCAGGGAAAAGAAAGAGAGAGAAATTAAAGATAAATCGACCTGGTCTGGTAATAACTTATTTGCTTTTTGGAGCAATTCGATCGGGCATCGCTTAGCTCCTGCATCAGAATAATCCTGACGAGCTGCATGCCTTCATGACCTCCGAAATCCCGGTGACGAAGAGGGTGCTTGGATGTAGCCCTCCTTCGTGATGTATACATACATACATGTATGTAACTCTGCAGATGCATCTTGCAAAAAGTAAATACATAGCTTGAGATGTTGCCACCAATAGGGTAAACGCAGCACATGTATTTAACAACCAGGCTAAACGAAGCTGACCACCACTTTCAACCAAATAGTCCATATGTAATGTCATTCTACTTATCATGTCCGCATCATGTGCTCCGCAGCAAGTAAGTTACATAGATACTCAGCGGGTATACTCAACCAGGCCTTCCGTCAACTAGTAGATGGAGTCCCGGGTAAGATCCATGGCCCTACACCTGTAAATGTTCATAATGAAGAATAGGAAATGCAAGATTGCTTACTAATATTAAAAACCCTATATCAGAATCCGACTAATTGTACATTGTCCGAATCCATCTATATGCATTTGGTATAGTCTACGCTACAGTACTCCCTCTCCCTTCATCTTTCTCACCATTTTCCACCTGCAATGTCTCTTCCACATGATGTTCCATCGGATACTGTATCATTTTACTCCTCTTTATCTGGGTATAGGAAAACTTTGCTTGACTCGGCTCCTGGGGGTCCCTCCGAGATCCAACAGGTCTGTGACAAGTTGTGATTAATATCAGAATATTATAGACAATAAACTAAAAATCTGTTGATATCAAAATCATCCATCATATTCAATTCCAACACTTAATAAACACAAGTGTTTGATGCACCATGTGGGGTTCAGGCCGCAGCATGAGATTATACATAGCACGTAGGGTATACAGCTGTGTCTAGACAAACAATCAAAAGTCTTGGCGGGGTTTTGAGAGTGGTGTTTTAGTCAATGACATGAAAAAAAATTTCTCGACCATTCATACATGTAACCAGCCCCTCATCAGCGGTCCGGTCATATATACATATATAGACTTTTTTGCCCTTGAGCCGTACCAAACTCGGCCGGATGTCACCTCTTTGCTTGATGGTTGACAGGCTTTCCTTATGGGCCGTATAGAGCATGGTCCAATGACCGGAACGTTGTCACTCCTTGCTGATCTTTTATAACACACACACACACTCTCTCTCTCTCTCTCTCTCTCTCTCTCTCGGTTATAGAAATATGACTAGGTCCCGAACCGTTTAAAGGGAGACGCCGATACACGGCACGACGTAGCAAATGAGGAAAAGCAACATGACGCCCCAGGTGTAGATGGATCTTAATCTGATTGTGATTATCATTCCAACCACAATTCACAGCCACTGAAATCATTAGTCACCCTGAGACGATGTTTGGTTCAGGGCTGATGTTAATACCTTTTTTTCATTTTGTCTGGCTCAACAAAATGTATGAAAATCTGGTATTTATAGTGCACGGTACTACTGATTAACACTAGCACATAAATACAAGGGGGAAAACCCCCATCTGCAAATCTTGCCTTGTGACCCTCAACCCTGATCACAGCAACACAATCTCAGCCCTACACCGACGCCCCCTTCTCCTTCCTACTTAGATCTCTCTCAAGAAGCACCCCAACCTACCGACCGACTCTTCCATTTACCCCATACATAGACATATATAGCCTCCTTCGTCACAGGTAAACTTTGTCTCTTGTTAATTACTCTGTTCATATTACATCGCACTAGCCCCAAATCCGCCCGTGCTGTGCCGCCTGCATGTTTCTCCAAGCAATACCTATCCGCGCTTGCTTGGCACTACATTATGTTTCATTAGGAGTGAGAATGGGCGTGGAGTGAGTGGGTCTGGGTGAAAATAAGTGGGGTTGAAATTCGCTCCTCCATATGGACGTGAATAGTGTGTTCGGGGTAATCGCGGAGAACAATTTGTGGAAGGGAGTGTGATCTATGTTTGTTTTGTTTGATGGATCTGGGGCCATAAATGTAGGTTGTTGCGTTGTAGGAAAATCGTATATAAAATCAAAATTGATGTCCCGCAGAAAAGACGTAACAGTCAGATACTAAAGAGAATTCTACATTTTAGGATCATGCACAGAGCTAGTCCTGGTCTGTCAACTTCGAATCTCTATTTAGAATTTAGATACAGTGCTCCTGACAACTTAGTCACAAACATGCAGTATTTTACTATAGCATTTACCGTCATTGATTCATACCAACACTGAGTGAGACACCACCAACTCAGCTGAAGCTGACTGCAAGCCCAGGAAACGGACCTACTATCTAAATAAATATTTACATATACAATTGTCCTGGTCGTGGCCGTGCCACATCGGTCGAATCATGGTCTGATGCCGCTTTGTCTCATGTTTTTTTTTTCTTGCCTCTCGGAAAAACTGACCGGGATCTAGGAAGTTATAGAGTTGATTACTTCAAAGGGTTCATATGTAACAAGATATTAAACGCTTTTTTTATGGCCTCCAAATTAAATAATGAACGGCACAGGGTCCTGTATGTAGAAAAAAATTATATATATAAATATTTATTAATGACATCTTGCTTACGGAATGTTTTAGTCATCATGACCAAAGGTCCCAACCAAGACACATATGCATCTTGCTTTTTAACAAGATCGTCTTCGCCAGCGCGTTTCGAGGCCACGTCCGCAATACAGACTTGTCTTCTTTCTACGGGTCCTTCGCCCTTCATGGCCTAAAATGGATAAATAAGAGTCCGCCATATTACATACCACGCCCTTGGATCACACTATAGATGGATAGATCATGTACATCATACAAAATTAAACCGGCCAAGAATCTGGTCGCCAACCTCAGTTTTGAGCGTCACTATATTTCGTTGAAACGAGGCTCTCGGGGTTATTTACTTCTTATTCCTTTCTTTTTTTCAAGATCTTATGGGGCAAAGATCTTGGAGTCAAAACATCACGCACAGTCATGCGGAAGGTCCGGTGGATTCCACCGGCAAACAATGCCACCGGCCAACTACTGGCGACATGTACATAAATAAAAGCACTGAATGGCACAAGAAACCAAGAGCATCTTTAACAGTCTCCACCCAGGAAGTCATCACGGAACTATATAGATATTTACAAAAGTACAGGTGAAGACCGCTGCTGGCTGCAGGTGGTGCTTAGAGATCTCACCGTGCCTAAGCTTGGCTTGAGCCGTGTTGGAGCTCAGGCTGAAGGAGAGAGATAGGGGAATCGCCCCAGGATCTCTGTTGATGTCAATATCGCGGGCTGATTGGTTTTGTATTTACTTCCTGCGGAACCACATACATATGTATATGCAACTGAGAAATTTGGAATGGCCGTTGAAAGATTCCGAAATGGATGTAATTCAGGAGGAATGTGGCGGTTTTTATGTTTAATGACGTACTAACCCATCATTGTCTGGATCCTGTCAAGCTGACTGGCCGGTTTGCTGGAATCAGGTGTTTTTTTGCCACTATATCTTTTTTCTCGAATCTTGACTTAATATATTTATATCAACAACCCCATACCGATAGCCACGGCATTACCAAACATGTAATATAACCATTTCATGCTATTCCAGCGGTACACTTAAGACGAAGCTACAGTCGTTAGTTGACAATTGCGCACAGGAAGTATGATATGATAGGACGAACAATGCAAGTTATA
The DNA here is from genome assembly GCA_002778035.1 of Ambrosiella xylebori. Classification (NCBI taxonomy): domain Eukaryota; kingdom Fungi; phylum Ascomycota; class Sordariomycetes; order Microascales; family Ceratocystidaceae; genus Ambrosiella; species Ambrosiella xylebori. The sequence continues at coordinate 882,619 of PCDO01000008.1, forward strand.
GTAAAAAAAAAATTGGTTAAGCTCGTGAGATTGAATACTTTCCAGTTTTTATCTACTTACACTCTATCTTCATCTGCAGGCAAAGAGAGGGACAAATAAAATAACCTGTAGAGCGTCACAACGCAGATCGTGACGACTAATCCGCAGAGCTGCATGAGCTCCTTCCGTGATTTGCCCACGGAATTGATGGGCCAAAAGGTAAGGGTATGCGTCTCTTGTTTTTCTTTTTTTTTTATAATGATGCCTCCGCGATCAGTAGAAGCTTGGTTCGGCGGCAATCTGACCAATTCGTGTCGTCACAGAGCTCCATATCAGACTCGTGATATACAAAAGCACAAATCAATAACGGATATCAAGAGGTTAACCAGTCTTGGTATCCCCATCCGGGGTCTCCCATTTCGCCGGCCTGACAAATGAGCATTTTAAACTAAATATTCAGACACGGAATCTGCAAGGGTTGTCGTGCAGATCTACTCCGAAACGAGAATGTATGCCTTGTCAAGTATCGATGAGCTACATGCTAAATGCTGCAAAGTGAAGTTGACGTTATGCTTTATTGGCTTGTACAGAGCCTGTAGTCAGCTTGTCAAGCCAGCCGCCCTACGGGGCGAAGTGGTCACAAACACCAGTAATCGTGCTCCATCAAAGGAGGAGGCTACATGATGATTGAGCAACCTAGTGAAAAAGGGGGGGTCACACCCAACCCATACATACACATAGCACACATTTTCACATACAACACACTTGGAATTTCGTCACATGGAAGTCTCCTGAATGGCAATACCCGACCCAGCCTTGTTATTCAATAGTGCAAGATGCTGACAGAATATACCGCGACCATGGTGTCATCCATTTACTTGTACATGACAATTGCGAGGCATCCGCTTTTGTGCGGGGTTAATCGGAAGAATATGCCCCATTAGATTGATGCTATATCCAGACTTTGAAACCGATAACCCAGTATCGGGTTTCTAGTGGGGTATCAGTACAGTAAAATGGAAATCTCGAAGGGTCTTGTTTGAGGCCTATCTATAGCTGCAGTTGCATTAGAATATGTGACATTGAGAAAATAAATTCCATTGCGAAAGGATTCAAAAAATTTTCTTTTGTTTTCAGTCAAACTGAATTCCTGAATGAATCTGCCTTTTTGTCACAATTGTTAGGGTTACATAACCAATAGGCTAAGCCATATAATAACCCTAAACATCCATATTTCAGCGTAGTAAATTATAATTGAGCTCGACAATGTTTCATTCTCAATGATACCACAGCTCATTACCTCCTATTCATGAATAACAGCCATATCCACTGTGAATCGAGGCCTTAATCTAGCCAAACCATATATTCAAATCAACACACAGTATGTAGCGATACACAAAGAACGGTTTATGAGGCTCTCGTCACATTCACTATTATGACACTGTGATTCGCTCTATTGATACTTACCATGTTTCCAAGAAGACCACATCAATATTTGAGTTTCTAACTCAGGTTGATACACTTTTGGCCCAGGAAATATCTTACCCCATTTTTTTGACCCAGTTCAGCGCAAGCTATACAGAGACATAACTTAGGGTTTTCAAAACCAGTCAGCGGCTTGCCTGCATAACAATACGCAAGGGCTCCGGGACTGTACCGCCCTTCAGTCAGACTACGCAAATACGCGGATGCGGAGCAAGTCTAGAATATCACGAGTTCCTGGACTCTGTTTTATTTTCTTTTGTCAAGACAGAAAATATATATTTGACCAGAAATATGTAACCCCATCAGGATAAGAGCATCTGGTCTGATCGATCCTGATTTAGACGCCCGTGCTCGCTCGATGACCGCCCCGGCATGTCGGCTTCCACTTAAACTGGCACGGGGGTACGCTTTTGCTAACCGGACCTTTGCATATTGTGCTGTCCACACTAAAATGAAAGTGTACGGCAATCAAGGCGCGCAGGATCCAAGTCTGGCCCCGCGGTATTACCCAGCCTGCCACTCTCCCCGTCTCTCCGCATGCCAAATGGGTACACAGCGGGTCACATGTGCTCAGGAAGGCGATGGCTGTATATATGTATTATTCCTGTACTATGTCTAAGTAAGCGCCCTGGGCTACTACAGCGGTTGCACGAGGACAAATGCGAGCACGGCATCTCAGTGGTTGCGTCTCGCAGATTCGCTGCTTTTTTCCCTGGTTGTTTTTTGTTGTGTTTGCCTCACGGGTTGTGTTATTGTACATAGTTTCGAGGACGCATGCAGAAGCGGATGTTTACGTGGGATGCGGAATGAGTAGGGTTATGTACAGAAGAAGGCAAACAAAAATACATGTAAAGGTGTCGATGACTGCGGTGGAGGCAGAAAAAAATAGCATGGATGTAGTGGTGATACGAGCATGAAGAGATGCGGGGGTCACATAAGAGAATGAGGAGTAGGATTGATAGTCCGGGTGACTGCGTTACTGACAACATTGAATGGCATAGTACGGCATGGCAATGGCAAGGCATCAAACCGGGACGGGAAAGCAAGAGCGGGAAGATTCAGAGCATGCCGACTAGGAGTTGCCACTATTGATTTTATGAATGCGACGTAGAACCCATTTTCAATCCTGTTGGGATATAATAATAAAGTCGATTATATATGTCCTGTTTTAATCTGGCAGTTTGATAAAAGTACATATACTTTCCTATAGTTATGAAATGGTTTCTAGTTGTGTTAACATGACATGTATTATACCACCCTAAATGGTGATATCTTGCTCTAATAAATCTTACAAGCTGAGTATTCCGTAGATGTATGAAATAACAATTCCATAGGCTAAGCCTGTATCCACTCCATTTCTGCCCACACTTATTCGTGGAGAGATTGTTACCTGCGGCGTCCCAAAGCCTCATTTTCCACCAAGCAAGTCCACAGATATCCTAGATTGTATCAGCCACCCACGGGGACTGTCTACAAACAAGCCCCCCTCCTTCCCTTGGACAATCGCAATCGTGTGAGCGTAGCACAGGGCTCTCAGTTGACCAGTTGTAACCAATAGGGAATTGGCTAGAAGGTAGCAAACATGTTGAGTGTGTATATATGTGTGTATAGCCATGAGGGAGACGAGGTAATTAAAAATGCCTTGTATATGGTTCCTCCAGCCGAGTGTATGTAATGGGATTATCCCGTAAGCACGGCACCTAAGTAATTATGACCCTAGACAATAAAAGATTAAAATGCGGCTTGCAAGATGTTGCTATTTCTTGCAGCGCAATACCATTCTGTGGATAGTTGTTGAAAGGTCCAATATGCAGTGTGGCTTCACTAGGGATCACAACACAAGATGTAGAGTGTAAAGAGAGCCGAATTTAGACTTATATAAATTAGGGTATTGACCCTAAGAATACACAACTACGTTTTAGATTCTGGACTAGACTTTTTTTTCGTTCATCTGGATTCGTAGTTATATTCTTATCAATTGTAGAAACACAATCCCTGAGGTTGAAGATACACCAAGGTATCCCAACTTCGCTTTTTGCATTCAGGCTCATTTATTCAGGGAGATAACGTGACGTGACGAGCAGTTTTGCCACAGTACGGTGGTCAGATACTTTACACTCCGGAGCCCACGATATGGCTTTTTTGATCCATACGTGAGGCGTTTGTGGCTCGTGGGGGGTAACCAGAAACTTAACAGAGTAAAATGTATGATGTGCCCTATGGCCCATGAATCCTGACTCAGACTGTGCCCCCAGCCCGAATCTGACTTCGTTGAAAATTCCGAACAGAGTAGGATTTAAAAATACATATAAGCTGTGTAATGGAATTTGAAACCCGAAAACGATTCTGGAGAAACCCAGATAGGAACCACGGCAAAGGCCAGTCACGTTTGAGAATACGCCTTGGTGGGATTGATAGTATCACAAGTTCAAGTACTTTTTCACATGAAGTCCTTAAGCACTTTACTTATACGGGAGCTACGAATTAATGCATTGAGATATGAAATATTGCTAGCCCTACAACAACCAAAAGAAAGTTTAGTGAACATAATCAATCGCGTATTGTAAGAGCAGCACCTTATCTTTGTACCCGAATACCCGACCCGATACTCCTACCCTAGTTTGCACCCGGCTCTGGCAGGATTTTGGATTAGAAAAAAAAGTCCACAAGTTCCTATCGCGGCATCATTTCTGCTGGCGTCTCCCTTAGCTCCGAGGACCAACACATGCCTACCAAACACTTGTATACTGAGAAACCGAAAAGTTGGATTTCCGGGCATTCGCTAACCTCTGTAGAGGTACCCGGGGCCTCTTCCTATTGGGGGTATCAATCCCCCCTCCCACATTGAGAACCTAAGACAAAATAAAGAACTAAATTCCGCCGACGTATATGGGTTAGTTGCCCTTGTAGCTGTAAGATACAGACAGATAGGATCTTGTAAGAATGCTCCCGTCAGCTCTAGACTAGAAGAGTCCTTGACCCGTATACGAATGATTCCAATTATGTATGTCTCTTTCTGCGGAAGTTGACTTAGATGGACGTCACCTCTAATCTCGGTGAATGGTTCCACCGTCCTGGATGTCCAAGCCTCAATAAAGAGCATATAAAGCCAATGTCAACAAGTTATTAATATTATAGTCAATGCACTCAAAAGTTTCACCTATTAGGGTATAGGATCAAAGTTTTTATAGATAAAATATCACTCTAGTCTAGTGAACAGTAGGGTTATATATGACATACAGGGTTATCTGAATCCTTTTTAATGTCAGTGACTTGTTGATAGGTTATACCATCTCGGAATCAAAGAAAACTTGACAAGCTATTGGAGCAGTCTCATGTATCCCGAGATAGCTGCAAAGTTATATATTAGCAACTCCTGCAAAAATAAATCTAGCCATTTAGTTATATTAGATGAGGACTACTGACTTCAGCTGATTAACAAGTTGCTCTAGGAATTCCTCTTTCGGGCTGATTTGGTCTGGTTACCGAGTGATGTTAATGTATTGGACATGGCACTGGTTCAAGCTTATTTACATCGTCAACTACAGTTACGATTTACTAGTCGATGCTGAACTAACCGGGCTATATTGAATGAGTCCAGCTTTTGGTGTATGCGTTGACGTTTATAGGATGAAACTTATGACTACGATTAACTCGCAACCAGTATATTCTTACTTTGGATTCTCGCAAGCTTTTGTCGATCAATCGCACGGCGGGATGTAAACCCTGACATCACCTGCTCGCTTGGCGTCCTAGGATACAATTTGACGATCTAACACCGAGATAGTTTGACCGATGATTTAGGCCTTTTCGTTTTGATTTGAAAATAAGCGAGGAAATTATGAACAAGATCAGAGTTCTAGATATCTTGCTTATTTGTCAGATCGAGACATATCGCACTGGTTTGATGTGGGGGCTCGATGTGTCTTGTGTAGTCACTGGGACGGCTGTCAACCTCAAGTCTGAACAATGATGATGTCTGTTGGTGGCATAAAGTAAATAAACAACATAGATTTCGGTCACTATTAGATTGGCAGGTCGATGGCGATATCCTATAATGCTTACTTTTGGAGAGGTACTAGTAACCTGCCCTCGTTACCTCCATTGTATATATTATCTGCTGTAGTCATTTGATTTATTTTACCCGAACCGTGTAAGGGCTGTCAGAGTCCAGACCCGACGATTGTGATCTCATTCGAACTAATCAGCCCGATGAGGCCAAGACTAAATCGCAGAGTGTAGGGTCATGGTACAAACGCAATATTAACCAAACTTCTTTTTGTTCCGAGAACCAGCACGACAGATTACCACATCCAATGATATCACCGTTAACCTGGCATGTCCACCTGTCATTTTGGCCAAGGGAAGTCTTATTTTTCGACTTAGTGTGAAGCGTGGTGACATCGTTGAAATCTGACCCTTATACTACCCTTGACAGACGGCTCATCGGCTGTCATTTGGGTGTCAATACCAGCGCTCGTGATGCTGACACGGCTCAAGGACTGGTATCAATATTTTAGTTAAGAAAAAAAAAGTAAACCGGCCTTGGTGACATCTCCACACAGAATGACACCCATAATCTGCATATTGTGTACCGGATGTCGAGCTATACTGCCTCATAGGAGACCCTTTCGACTTCCTTGTTCGTGATCTGGAGTTTATTGGATTACTGTATTATTGTATTGTAACAGTAAAAAGAAAAAAAAAAAGCAAGCAATTATGGAGAAGGAATTGTTGAGTGCATCTTTTAATATCAACGATTAAAGAGAACAAAATCGGTCCATTCTTGGAGTAAATTCATCAAATTTCCCTACAGGTTTGGTTACCAACTACCAGGACACACCGTCACTGTAAAGACACGCCTTTCTTTGAGCTCGTGGATGTGCTACCCACGCTTGCCGTTCCATTCAATGTGAAATCAAGAAACAAGGTGTGAGGGGTGTACTTTTCTTGTTCACGAGGAGGGGGGTTTGACCCACACCCCTAAGATCAAAATGGAGGGTGAGTGTATCTAACTTCAGAATACTGCTTGTCCTCTATGCACACACCACCGCATGGTCTTTAACAATAGCCCCGGTTCAGCACTGACGGCAGCAAAATGCTCTGAGTTTCTTAAGAAAAGGTTTGCCCGCTTCTCCATGTATCTGAGTATCAAACTAACTTGATCTTTCTCTTGTTCACATTGAATTTCCGCTTCAAAAACCAATTAACTCTGCGAAGAAAGAACAAAAATCGCCTCAGAATAGCGCGATATATCAACCAAGACAGAATCCTACGAAACTCGAAAAACTACCGACTTGGGGCACTTTGCCTGCATATTCCGATACCAGTGGAGGAAAATTGGCACCGCACATTAACATTAATCGTCTCCGACCATTATTACTCTTATTGTTACGTCCTGTAAATCTCGAGTCTTGTTGTTCGAGAACTAGTGCTGACTTTGGGCCATCATATCAATCCAATCAGCTAATAACCGTCGCATTGTTCAATTCCTCTGAACTTGAACGTTTTGTCTTTTATCGCGGATTCTGTGGTAGATGACGTCTTGATATAAGTGGATACTTTTTATTCGCTTGCTGTTTCTTTCTCAATAAGGCAGTTGCCTTTTGTCAATTTTTTTTCCCACGAAAATCTGGGTTCCGAGATTTTATCGTTCAGTCACTGGTTGCTTGTAAATTTGGATTGGCTCTGCGATTAATTTGAACAATAGTATCACCTTAGTCAATTGACGACTGGAAGCAAGTTCGCGCGCAAAGCGAAACTGTTGTGAACTTCTCGGCCCAGCATCTCCCACACGCCATCCCGAGAAATTGCAGACTGTACCGACTTTCAGCATTATACCCCGCTTTCTTGCACTGTTGAAAGCCTAGGTCGTTGTCGGAAATACAAGAACGACGCCTTTCTATCCACACGTTTGACAGCAGCTTGTCGGCAGACAAGGTTTTCCTTGGTATCGTCGAACCCTCGCGGATTGACTTTCACCCCCGACGAGTCTTTCAACAGCCCTAGCCTTGCCTCTGTTTGAGTTGGCAACGCCCCCCTTCATCATCTTCATCCCCCCATCCTCTTTCCATCCTTCTGCTACCCAAGCCTTCTCTTGGTTAAGAGTGGTGTATTAATATCGCTGCATTTGAAGACACACCCCATCAGCTGCGCTCGCCACTTAGTTCTGCAGCGCTATTACTACCTTTGGGTTTCCTTGTCTTCGGACCCATATAGAATCGGCTGTTTTCCATTCCGTTACCCGTCTCTCACTTTTATTCATACTTGCATATGATAACTTCTTTCCGACATACTCTACCGCCCATTCCGCCTCACTCACCCGCTTTGCGTCATCTTCCATATTTCCTTCTTCTACCTTAGGTGTTGCCATTGACTTCAATAGACCACGCTGTCGTTACTTAGCTCTCCCTTGCACCGTCACCCGAGCCGGACCAGCCCACCCGTACCGCCCTACAGCAGTCGGTAGTCCTGGTTCAGCTCATTAGCCATTGTGGCCTCACTTGAAACAAATTTCTGTCCATCACCCCTGAGTCTGTCCATATATCTTGACGTCCTCCCACATGCACAACATGGAGGCTTCTACCTATCGCCGTAATGGCAGTGTGCCATCTATTCAAATCGACAACAAGTCTTCGGGCTATGCCTATTCTTCTTCAGCCAGAGCAATCAACATTCCTGCTTCTCAAAGATATATTCAAAACGTCCCTCCTCCTCTTCCACCACCGACTCATCCCGTTACTGCTCCTCACCAAATGGAGGCGTCTTACTCTGACCGTGGCTACTTTGATCGCCGGCCACATGCTTCTTCTGTCTCTTCAGTAGGAAGCAGTGCCTGTGGCAGCATGGAAAACTCATACAATGAGCGTGCAAACTACAAGATCAGAGACAACATAACTCAAGATGAAGGCTACCACAGCATGTCCTCAAGCACTACTCGGTAAGTCCAACTGGCGCAATTCGTCTCAATTTATACTAACCGCACATCATTACAGCCTTCCTTCTCTTGCTGAAGGGTTCGGTCGTCTTCATTCCAAATACTCAAACGAAAGCGCCGACTCTTACTCAGCCAGCATCAAGGACAAACTCAATCCCAATATCCCCGCTCGTTCTGGTCCCAGATCTACCTCGAGAACATTTGATGCGCCTCCTCGTCCTGTGCTCAACACTGCTTTGCCACCGCTCACTAGTTCATCTTACCACGGCTCTATTCGCTCTTATGGCCCTACCGACTCACCGCCATCTGAAACTTACCACTCCTCCGCCGTCTCACCTAACTCTGCTACCGGCCCTTACTCATTCGGAAACCACACCGACTATGATCGTTCGCCGCCCCACCGCCACCGTTTGCCCAGCCGCTATGGCTATGACAGCCCTATGGAAGAACACGACATGCATCAGCTTGTTTCTCATGACCGCCTTGGTATGAAGCGTCGCGCTTCTTCGCCTCTTGATGTCGAGTTCCCTCCTCCTGCTGCTCCTCTGCCTGCTGCCCAGGTCGACGTAATGCGCCGTCGTGATATGGCTTTCCGTGTCTCTCCTACTCCTCGCTTGACGACCATTCCCCAGGGCACTGTTGGCCACGCTGCCCCTATGCAACATTTCCCTGGTCCCTATGACCGGGTGCTGTCTCACATTTACCAAAACGGAACCACGTCATCTATGGGTGACCCTATGGTCACATCTCCCTACGCCGATGCTGGCTCACCTATGAACACTTCTCCTCGCGGCTCCATTTCTCGTGGTCCTCATCAGCGCAATGGTAGCATGGCTTCTCCCCGTAGAGTCAGTGAACTCAAGGCTGACGGCCACAAGCTCCACTCTATGTATATCTGCGAATGTTGCCAGAAGAAGCCCAAGAAATTCGAAACCCTTGAAGAACTTCGGTAAGTCATCATTAAAATCTTATTTTCTGAAATTTGAAACTAACAAATTATGTAGTGCTCATGAGGCCGAAAAGCAGTACGAATGCCAATACTGCGGAAACCGCTTCAAGAACAAGAATGAGGCCGAGCGCCATCAAAATTCTCTGCACGTTCGTCGCCACAGTTGGTCATGCAAGGCCCTCGACAATTACAACAAGGCCTTTCACGAAAACCAATCCTCAAACGGCCGCTTTGACACTTGTGGGTACTGTGGCGAAGATTTCGAACGTCGCGGTCCTCTTCGGCCTGATGGCATCACTCGTGATGCCAGTGACCAAGACTGGGAGGAGCGGGTTCGTCACCTGCAGATTGCACACAAGTTCCGGGAATGCAACAGCAGCAAGAAGTTTTTCCGTGCTGATCACTTCCGGCAACACCTCAAGCACTCTCATTCTGGCACTAGCGGTAAGTGGACCAACCAGCTTGAGAATGCTTGCATGCGGGACGAAGATGCGTCTTAATTGACTAAAATTATTTAAACCCGACAAATCTGTCCTGCCGTAGGACAAGTATACGTTGTCCATTCTTTCCTGCCATTGTCGCACCCCCTCCCTTTTTTTTTCTTTAGTTTGATGTTTATCTGTACGGCGCTGGTGGCTTTTTGTCTTTTTTCTGTTCTTTTTCTTCCCCAAACCCCTACGTCATTCATATTGTCGTGTAATGTTGTGCAACGCCCACATGATCTGTCTGATCATTATTTGTTTATTTTTGCATTTACAAGATTCCCTTTATGATCACGGGATTTTCAGAGTTGGTTGTATTTGGTATTCATTTCGGGCTCTGTTCGGTTATGGCCGAAAGTCGTCACTCTATTTTGAGTAACGCATATGCAATTTTTATGGCCGACACTTTCACAGTTTTTTTATTGGGCCTGCAAAATGATGGGAGGTGATTACAGGTTGGGCATTTGCATGAGTCGAGACATGTAGTCTCCGGATTTGTTGTTTGGTTTGAGTCTTTGTTCTAGTTTACTCTTTATCTCCGTAGGCGCACGATAATGTTGTGGGCCGTCCATATACAATGAATGAAATAAATACATGAAAATTCTCGATCGCTTAGTTGAATTGATGTGATAAGGCTGGATGCTTGATGTGATAGGGCTAATGTAGGATTCCGTAGAACGATATGTCTAAATCTACATAAAATCGTAAATCGTAAATCTAGTAATTGATCGGGCTGTCAGCTGCTGGCAGCTGACTCCAGAACATTGTCAGATGGTTTTAATATATTAACATAGACTGTTTGAAACATCGCTTTGAATATATACAGCAAATCATTGAAATCGCATAGAATTTCTTGGCTAATATAGATTAACGAGTATGATTACCCACATGTCGCAGACTTTTTTTTTGCCCCAGCCGCGAGGTTTTGATCATATCCATCTCTTTGCCATACAAGGCTTGATATACTTGGAAATCAAACCCGAGCTTAGCCAGGCTGCTATGGAATGAGCTCATGATGTCGAGGTTATAAATATATATATATATATACATTTCTGGACCATCGGCTATAGCCGATGAGACTGGCTGTCGCCAAAGTTTGGTCCAGAAAGAAGAGGGCATGCAAGACGAGAAATTGGTTCCTGAAGTGACAGGGCTAATACAAGTGAAGAATATGTTTTCGATGGGTACTTTATGGTAGAAGGAGGTTGGTGAGATCACATAAAGCCCGAGATAGTCTTCTAGGCAAAATGACCATCACGAGAACCTATGGACAAAGGCATAACATATCCGTATGAAATCGGTTCCATCAACATTTATAAAGTGGATATGAATACTGTCGTATTGAAATGTCCCAGAACAATTACCTTACATGACACTTGCCTTCAACTTTCAGGTCCGGGTCGCTCAGATGCCTTGAGAGGCACCTTGTGCTTCCTTCCCCCCTTCCCTCCAATTCCCATGGGTCTTTAGCTGACATCAATTACTTGTTTACACAAAGGTGAAGGATACTGGTTGACAGTAGGCGACCTCGACGAAGAAGACTTTGGCAGGTGAGCCTGTGCGTAGGGGCGATTTCGTGCATATCCAAGTCCTGCGCGGTACAACGCAAGCGCTTTGCTCTGCCGGCATGGGGACAAGACAAGTGGATCTTGTCAAAACGAAGGGCACCGGATGATGATGCATGACGACCAGTTTCACTGTCAAATTATGGATGGAGGTAATTTTGTTTTTATAGATATGTGGTAGATATGTCGCAAATCACTTTTTTTGTTTGTCGATTGAACGACAAACGTAAATGTTGGAAACAATACACATTGTTTGTAGTGTTATCATAAAAGTGGACCCAACCATAACATTCAGGGTTCTGTGGGTCCGGATATCATCCGTTGGATCCCCTGGTCTGAGTTGCTCCAACCCAGCCATTGAGTTCTGAAATGCTGGTTCTCAACAGCTGAGGTTGAGATTAAGGTGAAAAGAAAACGCCTTTCCGTCTGATAATTTTTCCATTTACTGACTTCGAACATGTGATGAACTCGAGAAGGCTGGGAATTTTATTTGATTTTGCATTACTTTTCTGTGATGATAAATGCCTATCAAGCTTTAGAACGACGCTAGAGGTCTCTAGTTTTCTAGACTCATTTCTCCGCGTCCCAAGCCATAATTGATAACTCCAGTTCTAGCTTTTCTCACGTGAAAGGCCACTTTTGGTATTCTCTTTATTTCCTAATCCTGCTCCACGTTCGTGATCGTAGCAGGTATTTTTTTTGGACTCTTTCAACTAAGTGGTGGCTTCAAGACCTTACTCACCTCTTGCCTCGCACCAAAAACACTGACAGCGGTCAATCCCAGCCCCTCAGTGCCCTGGCCCTCTTTGCAGTGCTTCCTGAGCTTCTCTGCGTCATCGTCAGAGCTTCTTTTTTTTGACTTTTCCTGTTCTTGTCCGTTGCTTAGGTCAGCAATAGAAAATCCTCTAGAGCATTTCTGGTACAGATAACCACAGGTCTTCGGTCTTGCTTCTTGCTCCTGCATCTTAATCACATTAGCGACGCGCTGGTGTTTTTATTCAATATCCAATTCATATGTTCCTGACATATACATTGCCTGTCCTGAACTTGAGAAATTCTGGTCTCCCCACTCATTTGACGGCGGAATTATTGTCTCTCCTTTTCTCGATTATTCATCGTGAACTTTGGATATTCATTCATCTGCATCTACTGAATCTTGCCCACGCATTTCTCGACTATATCAAATCTCAAATTTCAGTTTATAACATACTGTACTTTCGTTTTGACTATTGTCACTTTCGAGTGTGTAACCCGCACAACCCACTGAATACTATTGCGTCATCTCTGGCATTACTTCCTCTGCGACATCGAGTCTCTTCAACTATATCCACATATTTTCTCGACAAAGTGGTCAGTTGACCAGCTATATCCAAACCCTCATCTGAACCGATAATATAAAGGCCTTGTATAACTCGGCATAATCCATCTTTATGGACGACGACCCTATCGCCAAGAGCCTCAAAACCCAGCGCCTCAGCTTTATTACTAAGCTGTCAGAGCTGGAAAGAGAAGCTGCAATCGACCCGAGCAAGCTTCCAGGCGCCCAGCAAGATATTGATGAGGAAGACGAAGATCGCATCACAACCTCGAGACCGGCATCTCCCGGGATCCCTGACAGACAACGCCAGCGAGATCGAGACGACATTGGGCCAGAGTTAGATAATGAAGAAGAATTTCGCAGCCGACCTCGGCAAAGGTTAGACCGAGCACTCTCATTCATGGCATTGAATCGTATTCCAGGAGATGATGAGATCTACATTGGAGGGTAAGTTGAAATAGCTCAATATGAAAATTCAGGTATCATTATTGTCACATGCAACAATCAGATGTCAATAGTAGAATATTATATAATGCACTAGACACGGCATGATACATAAAAAGTTCAGTCACTAATATGTTAAACATAGTGTTTTCGCTCTGAAACGCCCTCAAGCTCTCAAAGATCACGGCATCACCCATATTCTTTCCGTCCTAGGGAACATGAGCAATGATGCCGTCTCAGATGAATACGACCACTATATCATTGAGATTGACGATATGGAAGATGAGGACTTGCTAATACACCTTCCTGCTGCCGTAAAATATATCGATCATGCCTTGAATTCTGATCCAGAGCCGGAATTTGCTGCATCGGCACCTACACCGGCACAGGCTGATGTTTCAACAGAGCCTGTCTCTACGTCTCCTGCTCAAGATCCGAAGGAGTCTGTCACTGATCGCGCCGACCGTCTTGCAGCAGAGTCCATATTCGGCCCCAAGAAAACCATTCCACCACCTGCGCCAGAACCAGAACCTACGCCAATTCCCGATTCTGTTCCTATTTTATCTCAGCGTCGCAATGCTATATATGTTCATTGTGCTATGGGAAAATCTAGATCGGTCAGTGTCGTGTGCGCCTATCTAATGTGGAAATATCCCGAGTACTTTGGCCTTTCACATGAAGCGGCAATCGATCCTGAACGCAGAATTCGTCGCCGCCGAAATGGTCATGATGCTGTCCTCGATGCCGTAGAATGGGTTCGCCGCGGTCGTGACATCGCCGACCCTAACCCTGGATTCCGTGAGCAATTAGCCATGTGGTGGGAAATGGCATGTCCTGAAGATGTCACTAATCACCCCATCTACCGTAAGTGGGCGTATGCCCGTGATGTCGATTTGTCGATCGCATGTGGAACTGCCCCAACATTTCTCCGCTTTGAAGACGAAGATGATGAGTTGGCCAAATCGCGCCTTAAGTGGGCCGATGAAGATGACTCGGAGGTAGATGTTAATGGTGTCCCCAAAAGTGTAAAGCCTCTGCCTCATCCAAGTTTGCGGTGTAAGATGTGCCGTAGGACATTGGTAACAGGACAATTCATTATCGCTATCGAACACAATAATCCTTTCGCGCCCGGCGGTGCCCCACTTGGACCCGACCAAGCGTGTCAACATTACTTCATCGAACCATTAAGTTGGATGAAGGAAACTCTGGAGGCAGGTGAACTTGAGGGCAGATTAATGTGCCCGAATAGCCGGTGTACCAGTGCTGTCGGACGGTATTCCTGGAAGGGCTTCCGCTGCTCCTGCTCAGAATGGGTCACACCAGCATTCAGCTTGCAGAAGAGCCGTGTTGATGAGGTGAAGGAAGTCCCTGTTGGTCAGCAAATGCGCAAGTTTGGGATACGAAGACCACCCCGTGTGCGTCAGAATCTGTGAGGCCTGTCTGTTTCGCAATCTGGTAACCTAGGCGGTTTCTGCTCTTTGAGTTCTGGAACTCTGACTGTCATACAGTAATTTTGTCTAGTGGCTGTACTCGGATTGGCCTGCTGATGTATCGAGTCATGCTTGGTGCTCCTCGAGGGCCCATTCAAAGTATGAAGCAGATGTCTTATCATGTATGGACCTGACGTGTGGATGCACATAGCACTGCAACGAAAATGTTTTCGATTGATTATGGCAGGACGGAAATGGACGGCATATGGTTAAGGTGGGTCGGTTTGGGTTGTATGGTTTGTGAGTTGGATTGGATTTTTTGTCGCTGTCTATTGGCCGTGACGTCTTTTTGTCTTGCGGTGTACAGCACTGATGATTAGTGGCAGTTACAAGCACCGGGACTTGGTTTCTTGGCTTCATACATTAACCTTATTTTTTGTTAATACCTTTTTTTATACACATTAAGCAACCTTGATCCGTTTCTAACGTTTCGTCCATTTGTCATAAAACCTGATTGTTTGGCCATTTTCACTACGCCCTTCTTGTAGAATATGTGTTATTTTAAGTCCTATGTGGGGTCACATAGTACACGATCAAGCGCTGTCCCCAATACTACTGTTACTATCAGACGTTAGACCTCGACACTTTAAATGCAAACATTTATCCACGAATCTTTTAAAAGTTTCGCTCGCCATGTATATATTGTCTATATATATGATGGAATGGCGACGTTAAACTTTGGAACCATATATTCTCAAGGTGTGTAACGTATGGCAGTACCACCGTGAACCTCTCAATTATTGGTCACACTGTTTCCTTGGAGGCTACAAGTCATGCAATGCTAGATTCAGAGGCTGTCATAATTTTTTGTATCTGCTTGACTCGTAGTCAGGTTGTACATGATCATACCATCCTCCAGAACTGGTTTATATCATGTCTGCTTCATCTACATACACCTATCTTGATTCAATTGTTGAAATTTTGAACTTTAAAGTATTAAAAAGGGTGTGTGTGTTCTGATTATAATTGGAAGAACTGAGAGGAAATTGCTATCATAGTGAATGAGGGGTAAAATCAGGTAAAAAATGCTAACGCCTGAAGATTCCGCATTGTGCAACTTACGCACGAAAGAGTAAAGTACCAATTCAGCCCCATTTATGGGAAGTCCCGACAAAGGAAGGTCCAGAAAGATGGTCTAATGTGTGATTCTCGTGATCCATGTTTCAGTTATATACACGGATGACAACTTCATAGTCTAACAGCCTATCATTCACTCAACTTAGTGTTCTGAACATCTTCCCCTCTTCCTCTCCACTTTGCCCATTTTTCGTGTAACGCTGAGTATCATGTTACATCCCAAGAGTCAAGGTCATGGCATTCCAGCTCTCACAGAACCATACAAATACCCCAGAGATCCACATTATGTGCGTTTTATTGCCCATTTAATAGGACCACTCCTCGACCTGTCATGTGCAAAATGACATCGTTGGCATCACAGTCTCTCCCTGTCGTCTCTCTTTCTAAGACATAGTCATTTCCAATCATGAATGCTTCAGAACCACAATTTAGCTTATGTTTTGTGGAGATAAGCCTGGAGTTGCAGATGAGTGACTGTATACACTGGGGGTATACAATTACCTTGGAGGAGAGCATATTGGCATGACAGCCAGGGGTGTGTGCAAATGAGTAAGGAGTTGTTGAGCCCTAGACGGAAATGCGTTCAAATTTGGAGGAAAGTACTGATCCTCTGCATGAATAGAGAATCAGGGCCACAAAGGGTGTGAGGATAGGCATATCGCTGTGTGACTTTGGCGAGTAATCTAAAAGAGAGAAGGCTGTATTCATATTCATGCCATGATTAACAACATCTTAAGCATGTCGATAGACATAAAAGTACTAGAAGAATAGTCACGGGGAACAAAGGCAAAGGCTACAGTCTCTGTCAGATAACATACTTTGACTACTGCTGGTCTCATACAGTCCAAGGAATATGAAGTAGACGTGATGAGATGCTGAGGGAGAGGTAAGGCTGAAGGGATAAAGTTTGACTCCGTGGGTGGGATTGCTGTTTTGGGTAAGATGCTTGCTGCAGGAAGTGATAATGGTGAGTGTGGGGTGTGATGATAGGATGAAAGTACTTGTGATGAGCACACAGGCGTATGTGCTAGATGAGATGTACTTCTAGGAGGGTGGCCGTAGTGATCCTGCCACTTAAGTTTTCCTGAAAAATAAACCAATCGGCTAGACTAGGTTAGTTATGCTTACTCTAATTATTGTTATATATAATTCACATTGGAAGTCTCAGTTGGGAGTATTCAAAATTATGTTGATGAAACTCAGAATTTGGTTTTGACTATCACATGTACTCTCTATAGAATCAAATTCTCTTTGTTAGCAGCGTCTTAACCAACGCCATGCTATATTGGATGCTGTCCATACAAAAGCCTAACCACCATGACAACCATGTAGCCCCACATGATTGATATGCCCAAAGTTGAGTAGACCTTTGTCACACACACCCAGAGCTTCAGCTGTCGGCTGTCAGTTGGTAATCGTAAGATATAACCCAAATCGTCTCTTTGGAACTGGTAGCTGGCAAAGCGTAAAATGCTACTAATGCTATCCAGAACCTGGATTTACTTGGATAATTGTATCACGAGGACAAATATCTTTGTCCCCTTTGAGTTTACTCATCCACGGTACTCTTCGGTTTGATGTTCATAAATTTCAATATCCGTTGATTTAACCCATAACTATGCCGAGCCAAACGGTAACTTCTAGTGATGCTGGTAATAGTAAGAGTCTGTTCCAAATTTCTAATTCCTGCCTGGCGTTGACTCTTTAACTTTTGAACAAAGATTGAACAAAGGTTCAAACACAAAAGCAACCCCCCCCCCCCCCCCCCCCCCCCCCCCTACAAGTTGTCACAGTTCTTTTCGCTTCACAATGCAAAGTACTTCTATGTATCTACGCCGGAATTTTACGACGCTCCTATCCCAAATCTTGACCAGGCATGACAATATTATCCACTGGAATATCGATACTGTACATATTTCATATTCCACATTGTTGCAGTATCTCGGGTTTCATCAAAGGGCCAATTTCAAGATATTATTGAGTCGCAACAAAGCTGTGATGGTGATTATCAAGCAGTTTGTGAAAGGACTGACGGATGTCGAGATGCGGCATAGTGGATTGACTAGCGGTCCAAATTTCTTTTATTCACAGTTATCTGGTCAGTCCTGCTGTTTCCATTAACGAATCAAAAGCGAATACCGATATTAGGGATGTATCAAAATTTGCTTAGTATCGACAGAAATTCACACTTAGACCACTCAGATGAGATTCTCTGTCACTTCGTTTTCGCTTCTCGCACACCAGACTGAGGAACCTGATTTTTTCAATGTGCCGTGACTTGTTATGTCATTTAATATATCCAAACATTAAAACAATACCTAATATCACATCTAACATCCCACCGCCAATCACCGGCCTGCCAACATTGACCACTAAAGAGGCAACCCCAAGTTCTCCTTGCCTTCTCAAAATAAGAATTTCCTCCGATATCATGTCCTTTCAAGAAAAGGAAAGGGACTTGTCTCAGAAACCCCCCCCCCTTTCTTGAATGTGACAACATACGGAAGGATATAGAGCCGATATATACTTTTGATGGTACTTTTACGGCGCTATCTTCAATGCGCACGAAAGGCAGGGTCAGGCAAGGAATGAGAATAGAGATTGAGATCCAAATTTTGGCAGCAGAGGGGGTGTCTTTTTTTTTCTTTTCTTTTTGTCGTTCGTAATGCTGGTGATGTGATGGTTATTGTGGTGGTCAGCGTTAAACTCTTTGGGGCCGTGAAATTGGATTATGGTATGGAAGGATAGGGTAAATGACTCTTGGCCCGTGGGGTTTACGGCCGTTAACAAGTATATTTTTCAGGCATTTTTCAAATGAAATGAGAAGATTCCCATGATGAGTGAGAAATTGTCAGACAGAAGTGGTTCAAGGTTGTATAAAAATACACTGCGAGTTGATATGTAATACAACTATCACAATACCTTGAGAATTGTGGCAGTTATCTCAGACTGAACAGCCTACCGGGTATGGCGGTATCTGGCAGTCTATATGTTTAGATAGGGGAATATATTTGGGTAAAGGACGAAATAAGATAACGGTATACGTCGTCATTTCCACTTATAGATAAGTGTCTGGTATTTTGTGAAACGTGAAGCTTTACATTGTGATTCTGTACTTAACTCTTGCCAAGTGATTCACACGGTTGATAAGAGAACGTATATGATACTCGAAATTGGATTTGGATGTGGCAATTCTCTTGCTGGATTCAACAGAGCAAAATTAGAATGGTTGGTACAATCTAACTCCCATGGTCCCGGGATGGTCAGCCAAACCATGAAGCACTCTCGCAGCGCATGCGTGCTCGACGTCATCGTATATTTTGATTGAAGGCTGATATTATCACAGCTACCAGTACATTACCTATCTCATCCTATTTGGCTATTATTTGATGTCTGGATTTGACATGTTGGCGACGAGTTCCACAGGTGATCATGGTATAGTGAAGACCAGCTCACCATTACTATGACTGTATCACTCCACCTCTAAGATTAACACGAGCAAGCTATGAGCATATAAGTTTAAGTTTAAGCTTTCTTGGTGATGGGGCCTTGAGGGACTTCTGGGAAAAAGTTTCCCTGGGCCATGCGCTTGCGGTTTTGTTCGGCTTGTTGATGCTGACGTTTGAGAAGTTCAAAATCTCGACGCTTCCTCTTGCGGATATCATAGAACGTTCTATTGCCACGTTAGAAAACATGTCGTCATCTATGCTTTAACAAAGACTTACTGAGACAATATATAAAACCTTGGTTCTAAGGTCTTGTTTGTCTGATATGTTAGTGCCCAGTCACTCCGCGTGTTAGATTGATAGAAACTCACAGAAGATTCATTATCTTTGTCTTCTTTACTTTCTTTTTTGTTGTTCTCTGTAGACTTGTCTGTCTTGTTATATTGACTCTTCTCAGTTTCCTTTTTCGATTCATCTTTATCTTTATCTTCCTTTGCCTTCTTCTCTTCCTTGGCTTTTTGGGCCACCTTGTACTCTTCAATGGCTTTCAACTTTTCAGCTTCTAATGCTTTCTCCTTCTCGGCCTCTGTTGGTCCTGATTCTACCCACGGAGTACAAAATTTCTTGTCCTGCAAATGTATTGGGCATACATAGAAAAAATCCTTTGCCATCAGTTAATCACACAGTCGATATCTTGGGGTCAAGGGTTATGTTATACTTTAGCCTCAGCGGATTGAGAAAGTAGAACCAAAGTAGTAGCTTTGTAACAAATATCACAGGCTTTGCTAGCCGTATCAGCTACTCGTCGAGTCACATATTCATTAGGGAAAGACATGGTTTTGCGCGTAGATGAGATTGAGGCAAGCTGTTGCCAGTGAAGACTGAAATGTGGGGTTTATAATAGTGACAATGATGTTGGCAAGTCTAGTCCTTGACTTCAATTTCCAGTCCTTCAAAAAGTAAGCTGATCGATAATTAGCTGCTCCAGTTTGATAAGTTTACGGCTCTGCATGAGATGAATTGTCAAGCTCGAGCTGAGACGTTGACAATAGAACCCAACGCTGCTGCATCTGCATGACGCCACATGGACACGAACGCCACAATTAACTTTAACCCAAAATCAACCAAAATTAATATCCACTGAAGCGGGATCCCCGCCGTAGAAGTTCAAGCCCCGCAGTTAGAAGGACTGACTCCGTAACATGGATCCTTCAGTGCCTGATGTGGCTTTGATTTGCTACCCGATGCTGTATTTGGTTACTAAGTCAATAAACCATATATGGATAGATAAAACACGCAATCAGCATCATTGAAAATCACACAACTTGTTCCAGTTTGGTAACGTGACTGATACACCAGACAACTCACATATATACATATATACATACATTCTTATTGACAGCAAGCACCTCCCCTTTTCTTGAACATTCGTGCCCTAGCCTAGGAAGTTCTTCCTACGTTATATCGACTGGTTGGCTTTTACGTAGGCGCGAGTTCCTTCCTGGTTATATACTTTTGTACAAGTTTCGCAAAGCAGGGAAGGATCAAGCAAAAGCCGCAACGACAAAAAGGAAGAAAAAAAGATAAACCAATGCGCGTCTATCAACCAGCATGCTGCAACCTAGAACATCGCATTCTGTGAAAACCGTCACCGACATTGGCAGATTCGAGTAAAAATTTATTTATTTATTCTAGAGTCGACACATTCAGTTGCGGATTTCGTCTCAACTTGGAATTTTTGCCTACAAACCTCCGAAATTTTAGGATAAAGCTCGTCGCATCCAACGTCCATCGAAGCGCACTGCTGCGCATATCGCGACATGACTATGACGCTTTTCAATAACCATTTAGTCACCACAGCGTTTGAAGCGCGACCGGACCTCATCAGAGCCATCCAGGACAACGCTGGTAATTCAATTCGTTCTCTCCGCCAATTCGGCCATTCAGCCACTAACACTTGCCATCTCAGATACCGAAACGCGCATTTCCTTATTCAATGATATTGCCGACTATGTGTTGAGCTTAACACACGGCTCGGTAAACGAGCCTGATTTAAAACGCCGTAAAACGCCTCACATCGACCCTTCGTACGACCTTAGTCCGTTGCCGAAGCTCAAGCAAGAGCCTGTGGAACTTGTTATCAAGGACTTGTCATGGAGTGTTCCGGTACGGAAAAAGTTAGACTTGTGTTTCACAAGAAGCGGTGTCTATGGACGGTCATCAGGGGCTACAGAAGCATTTAATGACTCCGGATTTGAGTTTACCGATATTGGTATGTTGGGTTTTTAACATTATGATGTATGCGCTCCTAAGGAACTTCTAGCTAATGATAGCTTTAGAATTTGGTTTCTGGGTTCCTGTCCCAGAGAAGACTCAGGTACAACATAATCTGATTCTGATGCCCAAAGATTCCGGGTTTGGCCCTAAAGATGCCCCCAATGCTGATCCATTAGTAATCACTCTCAACACGGTGCCTCCGAAGCCCGAGGCTATTACTGGATCCAAGGCCGAGGCTGCGTTGCAGTATGCATCAGATTGGAAGTCACTCTTCAAATGGGCACTACATGATTTTACCCGTATCATTAATCACAAGATCCTCATTGTTTCTACTGACCCTGCTGTGTTCTCTTCCGCCATCAAGCAAAGTCAGCGGCCAAATGAAAAGGCTGTTCATGTCAAAGCTTTCCGTGGCAGCAAAGAAGGTTTCCTTTTCTTTCTCTCTACTGGCATCCTTTGGGGTTTCAAGAAGCCATTACTGTATATTCCGTTGGAACGTATAGTTGCAGTCAGCTACACCAATGTCCTCCAGCGGACATTCAACATGGTCATTGAAGTCTTGAACGGTCACAGCGCGGATGGCCGCTCGGAAGAAATTGAGTTTTCCATGATCGACCAGGCCGACTACCAGGGGATCGACGAGAAATACATGAAGAAGAACCGCATCAACAACGAGAGTTTGGCGGAACAACGCAAGGCCAAGCTAGAATTGGCGGAGAACATCCGGGCCGCCAAGGAAAGAGGGGAGACTGAGAATGGCGATGTCAAGATGGAGGATGGAATTGAGGATGAGGCTGATGAGGCTAAGAGTATGGGCGAACTGGAGAAAGCTGAGTGGGAGCAAGAACAGAGATTACAAGACGCTGAAGATGAGGAAGAGGAGGACTACGATCCGGGGAGTGATGGGGATAGTGATGGGTCAGGGTCGTCAAGTGAAGAGTCTGAGGGAGAGGAAGGAGGTGGTGATTATGATGAAGAGGCAGAGGAGGAGGCTGAAGAGGAAGAGGAAGAGCCACAGGCTAGACCTGCAGCACCTGCGTCTCGTATTGGTGGCTGGGCTACGTTGAACCGGTAGAGGTGACGGGCATTATGATGTTATGCTATATTTTGAAGCCATCTATGTGTATTTACTAGATGAATCGAAGTAATTTTATTTAGTTTCTTTTAACTTTTGGTGCAATGAGATTTCCGTTAAGACATGCACATACTAAAAAGTTATTGTGCAAGGAACGGTAAACACTATGCCTTTTCGGAGTTCTCAAATAAATAGCTGAATAGTAACTTGATATTTGTGACAACGCACTAAACCAGATATACAGCGCATGCCATTAGTTAATATTTACAATAGACCAAGCTTGACTCATTGAGTTAATTTCAATATGTATTGTTCTCCTAGTTACTATATAACTAATCCAACGTTGACCAATTACGGCAATATATCGATACTATTCTAAGGCAGACACATCTCATTCCTAGAAATCCTCCCGCATCTATACATCTCCCTATATCCGGGTATATAGGACTCCCTAGCAAACCACTCTATCACCATCTCCACTCACCAAGTTTTCCATACACTTAGAAGAACTTGAAAGGAGAAAGACGGGCAGCGCCAGCAGTGACAGTTGGAGGGTTAACACCGGCGCCAGACCCGTAGCTGGGAACAGTCCCGTTGGTACCAGGGAGACCCGAAGGACAAGGAGCAGAGCCAGTCCCCGAAGAGATAGCACCAGCGGGGACACTGGGGACAACAGTTGGATACGGGGCCGATGAGGTGATGAAGCTAGAGGCGGGGGCAGAACCAGAGGGGACAGCACCACCATATCCAGGGGCAGTACCGGAGGGGATGGCGGAGCTGCCGATGGGAGAGTTTCCTGTGGTAGTTCCGGCAGGGGCGGAGGAGATAGGGACGGATGGGGAGCCACCGTATCCAGGAGCCGACGGTGCGGGTGCCGACGAAGTAGGAGCGGACGAAGCAACCGCGGAGCTAGGAACTGGGGCGGAGACACCACCGTAGGCGGGGGCAGAGGCGGGAGCAGAAGAGGCAACCGCGGAGCTGGGGATAGGAACAGAGGGGACACCGCCGTAAGCAGGGGCCGATTCAGTGGCCGAGGGGGCAGCAGTAGTGGGGCCAGCGGAGGAAACGGAGACCTCGCCGTAGGGTGAGTTAAGGGCGGGGTTGGAGCCGTAACCGGAAGCGATGGCAGAGCCACTGGGCGGGATCGTCAGTATTTGTATAAATATGTTGGTGTGAACCAGTGGATGGGAGTTTATGGGCAGGCGGAAGTGGGTAATCGGTCAACTTACACGACAGCAAGGATAGCGAAGGACTTCATTTTGGTCTAAAGAAATGAGTGTAGTTGGTAGTAGTAAGTGTGGTAATAGAGTGAGCTACAACAATGGTATTTAACAGAAATAAAAGATCAAGCTTGGTACTGAAAGAGCGAATGGGAAGACTGAAGAAGAAGTTGCTTGGTTGAACCAAAATGAAAAGGACGGAGAATGAGCAGACGGGCTGGCTCTTTATAGAACAATTGGCAGCCCTCTCTGATCAGCAGGGCCGGTCACAGCCAAGGGTAAAGCCAGGTTCCTATTTCCATTCATTTGTTTTCGATGTACCATTCTTTTTCCCTTGGTGATCGTCGTTTGGCCCTGTGGCTTGTTCCGCCGCTAGACCGCACAAGTCAAGTTGTCTTGAAGAAGGGCAGAAGTTCATTCACGCTACCCTCCCCTTTCCCGATCATAATGTCAAGACACTTCCAGCCCTCCTCTGCTGTCTGCGGTCTGCAGTGCGATGTGCTTCCGGAAGCTTATTTACTTAGGGAAGGGCGTCTGTGTAGTGGAAACAGGAACGCTTGGATATGTTTTATGTAATTTAATTTGTTGCGGCGGTGTCTGGTGACACAAAGGCGTTGACTCGCTGAATACATACACACATCTACATATACACAATTTACAACAAGAGACTTGAATTTGCCAGTGGGCGTCTAGAGGATTCTGGACAAGGAGAGGGCAAGGTTGGTGCGGGAGGTGATGATGTGCAACAATGTTGTAGCAGTGGCCTCTTGGCTGGATGCCGTCCCTGGTTTGTTTATTTTTTCTTTGGATGGTTCTCATGCGGGTTAGCGATGATCAGTTTGTTCTATAGAGGGGAAGGAGTTTTATTTTATTTTTATTTTGCTTTTGGTCGGGAAGATTGGGTTTGGTTCAAGTTCGAGACTGGCATACTCGAGTTCTGGGCTTTCGGGAGGCCATGGTTGAGATGGCGACTGAAGGTCTCGGCTGCCGATATATTGGAGTATGGTGGTGGTGGTGAGGTTGGTTGTTAATGTTGTTTTCTCGATATTTTCCCTCGGTCCTATTGTCAGTAGACAGATAATACAAATACGACCAAAAATACAGGTTCTCATTGTCAATTGCCGGAAGGGATGGATCTTCTCTTTATCCTTCTCTTTCTCTTCCTCTTAAAGAGTCAATTGTACCATCCCTTGGCCGCTAACTAGGGCCCACCGCCGATCACAACTCCCCCGTCCAGCGTCTAGAAATCGACTAGCTGATCACTTTGGCTGCCGCATGAAGGGGGGCATTTTTGGGCATTTATAACATCGGTCCTCTGATGTCTATTATGTCCATCATATTCCTCAGCCCGAAGCCCAGCTGCAGCTGCAATTATGGCCGGCCGGGAATAGAGTAATAATGAAGAATGGTTACGTGATGATTTCGTAAGGGATAAAGGGTTGCTGATCATTATATGTATCTATGATTATGCTTTACTTTTTTTTTGTCTTCCATAGTCAACTACAGCCTAGGTTTGTTGCGTCAGTCCGATAGTTTAATTGGTCTCCGAAGCATCGTTTCACAGGCTTAACCATGTGGCAAAAAAAGAATATCTAGATGAAAGAACCCAAAAGTTCACGGTGAGCCTCTAAGACTAAAATCCATTAACATGAGTAGCTGAAGCTATTCACAGCCCACGCGTAAATGAAGATTCTGCCATAATTTTGTCGGAGTAAATTCTAGACAGAAGGGTTGCACTATAGTCAAATGGAGAGGGCATTTGAAACCCAGTCTATTTGTTTTAATATTGAGGCTGGAAAGCTAGTGTCGTTTTAAATGGCAACATGCAGCAGACCAATTTCCAGTCTTTTTCGTATCATTGACTGGAATACAATAAGCACGATCAATTACTATAGTTATTGCAAGTCATGATGTCGGGTACAAATTAAATTGTCGTTATAGAGCACGGCTTATAAGCGATTAAACCCTAACCTCGATTATACCCAGACCCGGCTTCCACGATAGTATGGCCGATTTCCGTCCCGCTTCGTTTCGTCTCGTAACGACCCATTAAAGTGGAGAATATGGGGAAACCTAGTAAAGTTCAAACACACTTGAATGTGTAACCACTGAACCTCAACATGAGATCGTGATTATATTCACCTGCGTTAATGGTCCTGTAGATAATGGTTCATGTATTGATCTGAAGGGAGCTTACAACTTACACCCTCTAGGGACCAAAGTCTAGATTTACCTTTTATGCTCACTTTGTACCTGATCCTCCGGCTGTCAACCCAATAACACACTCTCCTATACATTCCCGAATGCTACTTCAAGTTGTATGTACATATGTATATACCCATCTGCATCTGTACATTTATAGTATGATGTCTCACCTCGAGATAATCGCCGTGATACTCCCACTCGTTCAACTCTAGATACCTCCCCACAACAGCAATTTCTAACTTATCATGCTCCCTCTCCTCCTACACATAGCCTCGCTCTATTTCTGCATGTTTTTCTCGCGCCGCAGAAGCACCGCCTGCCATCCCTTCCAACCCAACGAAAAACCTCTATTGCCTGTCCCGAAAAAATCCATCTATCTGCAACCCAAGATTACGATCCACCTTGGGCCTCCGTTTCAAATCTCAATAAAAACAGTAAAGCCGACGACTTCGCAACTGTGCGCCCTTTTATCCTTTTGTACGCCATACATGATACAAATCCGTCTCGTACCTTGAGCAAGCCCCCCTCAGCTTACAAGTGTGTATCACCATACAATCAATGGACTCTGAGCCCTTAATTCTCGACAACTTTTTCCAGACTCATATCTATTGATAACCTCCAACTTCGTCTTCAAAACTTTCCGTAGCTTTTTAGAGTTGCACGGCATTCTTTACACGTATTCCTCTCACTATGTATATACTCACTCACGATTCGCAGATTTTTAACCACACCTCTGTGGCCCTTCCCCTTCCCCTTCCCCCCCCCCCCCCCCCCCCCCCCCCTGCCACCCTTCCCTTTCCCTGGAGCCCCCCCTTCCTTCACTCCCCCCAGCCGCCCCTCCTGAATCTCACATCAGCAACCACGCCACGCTTCAATGGCCAGCTATTTAGCTTCTGCCAGCGCCGAACCCGGCATGCATCCGTCGCCGGTCATCCCGAAATACCACAGGCGCAAAATATCGTATCTATGCAGACAGCCGGGCCGGTCGCCGAGTTCGAGGACGCAGTAGTGATTTTTGTGACGCTACAGATTTGAATATGTGCTACGGAGTCGTTTCTGGGCTTGTTCCGCTGGTCTGTTGATTTATTGGTCGAGGTTGAGAAGACTAGGTGAGTGTTACCGGGTTGATGGTTGGGGTTGATTGGTGATGGGGTGTTGTACAATAGCGGGCAAAGTAGAATGTATCACCCGATGTTGCTTAACCAGCGACTCTTCTTGTTTTTTTTTGCGTACATTTTGACTATACGTCGCCTGTTGAGACCTCGTTGTCTAGTTTGTACATAGATAACCGGAGGATACCTTGTTTCCTAACGCCGTCCTTCTGCATGTCTTTAATCAAGCGACCGTCCCGCATTCTCGCACTACCACTACTATCATCGTCATATCATGGTCTAACGTAAGCCTGACGTACTCATGTCAAATTCTAGTGTGCTTTATCCCATTTTTACTTTGTGAATCTTTGGTCACTTGTCCAGACAGCTTCTCTGGATGCAGGGTGCCGATATCAAATTACAGTCACAGTTAATGCCCGAAAACGTCTTGTCGCTAGGCATTCATTTGTCACCGTCTGCTTTTTCACATGAAACTTGTCTTAGTCTTATAATCGAAACGCCGCCTTTTGGATCGCCACACAATAGGAACTGTTGAGCTAATGAACTTAGCCACACTCTGCAAGCAGATCATGATATTCCCCTGACCGATCACTTTTTTAGCTGAGAACGCCACTTACATCTTATAACCCAACCTTGTTAATAACCCTACTAGTGACTATTTCGAAATGATGGCATTCATCGTACGCCAATCTTTTTTGAAGGCAAGATTGCAATCCTGCGGTGGTAGGACCTTCCTAAACGGCGTTAAGGTTGTTTCCTGTTGTTTCCTTTTCATAAGTCGGATGAAACGCAATAATGATATGATATCAATTGGATTTTATGACAAGGCCTCTCAATCACTCGATTTGAACTCATGCGTTTGTCTGTGATTTTCGTAGCTGTTTGGAAGAAGCAATCAAAGAAAAAAAGAGCAGTGATAGTCAAGCAGCATCAAATATTGATCACGGCGATAGGACTTAAATTATGTACAACTCAGTCCACTTCTGACCATCTCCACACACGGATATCCGGCTGTCGAAAGTCTTGCCGTTCTACTGTCATGTACGTCTAAGATATGTTGATTTCGCGTATCATGTGTTATCGATATGCCAAAAAAGGGGGGAAACCAATCTGTCGGTTAAGCACAACCCACGTTCAACAGGCCACACCTGTGTATCCGCCACCAAATATCAACAAACGAGTACCAAACTGGCCCTCTGTTTACAATCTCCACCAACCATCACCAAAATGGGTAACTACTTGATGTAAGATTGACATGTGCGGCCGAATCGGTACACTTCTTGCCAGACACACACATACACCAAGCAAGTATATAAATACAAAAAGATACAGGCCCACCATACTCGGAACCGCATACCATACTGGTACGCTTCCATCCAAGTGACAACGCCTTGCATAATGAACCACATAATCCCCTATACAGTCCCAAACAATTATGTAGAATTTGGTCTTTACCAGAAGCTTTTTTGTTCTTTTCTTGCCTTCTCTCTTTTCAGAGTCCATGATAAGAAATGACTTGTCTCTTGTTTGCTTGCTATCTATCCGTCCAACGGGCTCCTGCTCCCCCTCCAACCGACCAACCGCCCGACTGATTGATTGACCGACTGACCGACTGACCGACCGTTCCTTCCCAATTCTACAGTCCTGTTTATACCTTCCTGATTGTGACTTGACTTTGTATTTTTGTGACAAAGAGACCTGGCACGTTGGAGGTTTGAACACAAGCGGCCACGCATACTGTGACTATCTGGTGATATCTACATATTATTTTACCCCCTCCCTCTAAACAATTGTTACATTGGAGCGTTACTCGGCGCTTCTGGACATACTGCGGAGCTCGGGGTTTTATGACTGTTCGGCGTGACGTCACAAGCAAACGGAGCACAAAGAGCAATATATCACTTCAAGATAACGGATTGCCCCCTCTTTCCATTTATTCGTGAACTGTGTAACCTCACGCAAACTGTTTCTTAAATCAGAAAATCTCTATTGGGTTTAATCTTTCCGTGGTTGGTTGGACATAATCCGGTACGACGATCCACTCATCCGGCCGCCGCAGACACCGAGTTTCATATAGACTCCAAATCCCCTTGCTTCTTGACACGGCATCTATACAGAACTTGAGATTCCAAATACATTGACAATTGCTTGCATTTTTCTTTTATTTTCTTTTGTTTCTTCCGGCTTCGGTTCCGAAACATCCAATCATGGTCCTCGTCAGTGTCACTAGTTCCCATTCCAATGGCCCTGCCACCATCACCGAGGCCCGCAACCAAATCCTCGGGATCCCCCGCAATAGCCGCCACGCCGAAAAGTTCCAAGACAAATTCATCGCCGACAACAACAAAAACGCACTCCCCGAGAACCGCAGTCGTAGCCGCTCACCGTCCCCCCCCGTCGATCCCGACCTCTCTGGGACTCTCCTGGTGCTATATGACGACCTGGTTCTCGGTCACAGGGTCCAGGAGTATGTTGCCAATACTCTGATGGATGCCATGGAATGTCCCGAGCGGATTCTCTCCATCAAAGCGTCGCTTGCCCCTCTGCCTTTTCTGACCGTTCGTCCTATTGGGTGTCCGCCTCCTACTACGCACACCCTTGCCGATACAATAATTTCCACATCGCATAATCCAGCATACATCCGGCATCTCCGGACTATCTGGACCGACTTCACCACTCATGGCTTCTTGAATCCTGACGCTTGTATCCTGCCGGAATGTTACCCTCATCCACAGCTTTTGTCTCCGTCGTTACCTGTGCGCCCCCGTGAGCCCAAGAACCTCTGGGCCCGCCATGGCTTCTGGAGCTTCGATATGTCAACAGGTATCGGAACCGGGACCTGGAGTGCCATTCGGGCTTCTGCTAATCTAGCTGTGACGGCCGCTGTGGAGACTGTTAACGCCGAGAATGCGCGGGCTGCCGCTCGGGCTCGGGGTTTTCTTGCGGGGAGAGGGCAGGTTGATGTAGAAGCAGTCGTAGGTCCTAAGTACACTAAGACAGTATTGGCACTTTGTCGGCCGCCAGGGCATCATTGTACAACGGAGTTGGCGGGGGGGTACTGCTATATCAATAATCTAGTTATTGCCGAGAGGACATTGTCGTTTTTGAAGGGGAGGTCAGTCAGGTGTGCGGTGCTTGATTTGGACTTTCATCATGGTAACGGGACTCAAAGTTTCTACTATGGTTCTGCAGATGTGTTATACGTGAGTATCCATGGCAAAGATGAATACCCTTACTACACTGGATCGGAAGAAGAAACTGGCACTGGCGAAGGTGAAGGGTACAACTTTAACCTCCCATTGAATGTGGATTCCACTCCGGAGCAATATCTTGAGAGGCTACGAGTCGGCCTTGACCGCATCTCCGAATTCCACCCCGAGTATGTCCTTGTCAGTCTGGGGTTCGATACCTACAAGGGCGACCCTCTAGGCTCATTCCTGCTAGAAACCTCAGATTATGAAATCATTGCCCGGACTGCGAGATCGAGTAAAGGCTTCCGTAATATACCGGCTGTCATCGTGCTGGAGGGCGGTTATGTTGTCGAGGCTATTGGAGACAACATGGCTTCGTTCATGAAGGGGTGGACAGATGCGGAAAAGTCAACATCGTGAGATGGTGAAGTACTGTTACGAGTTATTGACCTGTTTCGGTATCAGTTTTTCGTGTATTACTTAGCAATAAACCTTGTAGACTTGCTTGTTTCCCCACATGCAGTGAACTTGACTCGTTGTGTCTATGTACATGACAATAGTAATTTTAATCATAATCTTGAGTATAGACCGTATAGACAGATCAAATACAGCCTTTCTTTTGTAGATTCAATAGGTTCAAAGTCCCAAAAATTCCATAGCGTCAATATATTGTAACTAATCTAGGAATATAAATTGTGGTTGCTGTTTGCCCCGGAGCATCTTCTATTCTACTCTCTTGCTGGCTTCCGTTAAGCCTCACATCACTGTGACTATAACTTATCCAATAATGAAATGAGCGTATTTAGAATCGATGAACTTGTTCGTGATAGTTCTAGTTGTTGATGCAAAATCTAGTTGGCTGGTATATTCAGACCGAAATAGAACCCTACTGGCGAGGCGCCAACTCATCCAGTGGTATTTTTTAGTCAAGAGTGAGACTGGCTAATCAATAATCCAGCGAGAAATAGTACATGTTCTGATGTACTCTTAGTCACGTGAGGTATACTCTTCAACTCACATCAACAAGGAATTCATCAACTGATGAACTATAGACATGATTGAATCTGAATTTTGAGCCGTATGGTGCTGTTTGAAATTAAGTTTTTATTTTGAAGTAAGAATTGGTTCAAATAAACGTTGGTTAAAAAAAGAAAATAATGGTTTAGCTTCCGTTACAAATATATCCAGGGTTAGGGTTGAAACGAAAAGTCTGTGTAACAACAATATACCAAAACAGACCTAGATAAACACAAACATAAAATTGTTCAACTTTAGTCTACAGAAGATGCATATCCAATGAATCACTGTTAAATTAACAAATATTAAATTAAGCTCCCGTGAAATTGCTTTAATTAAGGGTATCATCATGCAAAACATTGGAAAGAAACCAGAAAACAAATCATGAACCATCTCGAAGCTAAGCTGGTAATTCAACAGGTGGACCATGCCATGTGATACATGGTAGTTCAATAGGTACATCTGTATGATGTGGCATCTCAACTGGCTTGTTGTGGTGCGGCATCTCGATAGCCCCTCTGTATGCCCCGTGGACAGGCCACAGGATCTTCCTGATCGTTCCATCGACTTCATGCAACTCAATTGCCATAGGTTTCTCGGCAAAGTCCTTGTCAGAAACATCTGAAGCAGACTTTCGGACTTCAATTTTCTTTTGGATCATCTTTTGCTTCTTCTTGTGGCGCCTCCATAACCAAAAGCCTATGCTAGAGATCGACACAGTGGCAAGAACACATACAATGCTAATTATGACTTTTGCCGAAGTAGACATTGGTTTTTTGTCTGATGGAATATCTGTTGCTGTCGTAGGGCCTCCCGGAAGGGCAGTCCAGATCCCATCCCACGACTCTTTCCAGCCATTTTCACCTGCCTCGAGACTCGTAGCAGTGGGTTTCAAGGTGATGACCTTTTTGCTTGTCTGGATTCTTGGACCTGCGCCTTGTGCTAACTAAGTTGTCACCGAACTATTCAAAAAGTTGTTTCTAATCACAGCGTCTTGAAGAAAGGCACGACCAAGGACATAGCCATTATTTGATGGCCCAGCGTAGCATGGAAAGTACTGTATGGGTTCCGATACATAAGGTGCGGACAATGTGAGGTTCAAGTGCATAAATGGTACTCTGATTGTCAAATTCTTGGCGTTTCCGCCATCCATGAACACAAACGATAGCGTCGTTGGTGACGATGTGATCTTTTCGAACAGTGGATCTGAGGTATCCCATTGATATAAGGCGAAATCGGAAAGGTATTTGACAGGTAGATGAGACGCAATTGCATCGCAGGTGCTTTTTGCAAGTGAGAGAAAGGGCAAGCAACCGTCAATTTCAACGCTGACCGCCGCAGGCATTGATGAGTTACCGGCAATCAGCAATCCTGTGATGTTGCCTAGTATTCATTATGTCAGTTAGTTTCCATGAAAAATCAATCATACTAATTTACCATTAGCGCTGGAATTAAAAGGAGAGCCCCCATCGACCGTCTCAATCGCAATATCACGCAGTGACAAGTCACCATCATAGGACATAGCATCTCCCGCCAGCCGATTTTGATCATACCCACCCACAATAAATGACCCCTCCATCTGTCCTACCTGGCTTCCCGTAGCTGATCCTAAGTGCATAGTGTAAGAATAAGACGGCGTGTAAGTCTCGTTATACAGTTGAGCCGCTGGTAGTTGTCCCACCTTCGGGTCGTCGGCACCCAACGAAAAAGTTTGCGTCATGTCTTTGTCCACCCCCAGTCCCAGGCAGCCCGCGGCAGGAGGATATCGCAAGTTGTTAGGCATGACGATCCATTGGTCTTCAGCAATGCCTGTGCTGATTTTGTCGGTTTGGTAGTATATTTGTTGGCTGTTGGAAATGTCCATCATCATCAGGCCTCTCTCCATGTCATTGCCGGAGGACGCGGTGCCGAGTTGTATGAATTTGGCCGGGAACGGTACGGTGAGTTGGTAGTTGGACCATTCGCTGGCGTGATTCAAAAATAATTTGATTTCTTTTATGCACTCAATATTTTTTAGATACCTGGTTTCTATTAGCTCACAACATGGCACTAATCGCCATTGATCCAGTGGAGTGGACAAAGTTCGAGAATTCAGTGTAATTACTATCGATAGTAAAAACAAAAAACACATCGGAAAACCAAGGGTTCTGGGGTGAACCGGGATTGAACCGGTGACCTTTAGATGACTACTCCGAAAGAGATGGCCGAAGTTTGGGTAGCTTCAGTCTAACGCGCTCCCAACTGCGCCACCACCCCATTCCTTAACTCCAGTAGACTAAGAGCACATTATCTAGTAGTATTCAGTACTTGAGATGAAAATCGGGGTCACGCCGGAATTTTTAAAGTTAAGTGAGTTTTCTTTGGCGGAAGCCAATAACAGGGTTACATACCAGGATTATGAGCTATCCGCGGAGAACTTTGTAACGCATGTCAAGCTTTCCGTAAAGCCCTAGATAACCCTAATGAAAACTCCATAACATATTGCTGATATCACCAGATAGTACAAGCTTCTTCACGAGGAGCAAGGCAAATCGCCAAGGTAACTCTTTGAGTTCATGGTTGTAGTCTGTGACTTCAAGGGTGGAGTTCTCCAAAAACACCACACTACACTGTAGTCACTGTGCATCAAGTGCATCCTCAAAGATAATGCAGCTCCAGCCGACGACCACTTACACCAATCCGCGGCAAAGTTGATGTAAGTATGTAGATAACAAGAGTGCACATCAAGTCCTTATGACTGTCACAAACTAGAATCCTCATGTAATATAGGGAGTTATCAGTACGGCGCAAACTAGGTTCAGAGCGACAAGATTGCCCCAGATATTGGCTAGCCAGCTATGACATTTGACCAGTAGGGCGTATGTAGTAGGGCGGACAGATAAGGGCGCTCAACGTACTTCAGATATCCTCATTGTATCGAGTAAAGATAACTTGGCTATGAAGAGCTGTATCTGAGTCTCGCATACATTAAGAGGGGGAGTCCCCCCCCCCGCATTTGACCAATGGTACTGACTTTTGTAGATTCCTGACCTTGATGCTTTTTGTTATGGTATTGTCTATAGTACTTGATTATCATGAGTTTTCTGTTCAATTTTACTGCTGACCAGTCACGGAATATTGACAACATCAACTAACGCTGCTTCAACCATATACATAGCGATGAATATTACCTATTTGATATAACTTGACTTATGAAAACTCCGGCTAACCATGTTGGCGGTACCCCGACTCGACATCCCCTGATTCTAACCCCGTGCTTTGAATCCATTCTTCAAGCCCTTACGTCCTTGGCAACATCGTGGTCCCAATATAGGGCTTAATCTCCGCTATGCTTTCTCCATTGCTCTTGTCATCATGGTCATCGTCACTCTATGCCTCTGGATGTTGACATTTAGTAATGGAGTGACAACATGGCCTGCCAATGAGGGTACATTACCCAACGTGGAAAAACGATGATACCTGCCGGCCACATCATCAACATTGTTTGTCGGCATTTTCTCCGACAACTCATAATGTGCAGTGGAGATGGAGTCAACACGCCATCATGCGTTTGTCATTTGTCATCGTTTCGACTCACCCCATCACGATCCATCAATATTTGCAGCCTCAATCCATCGTTTTGTCAATCACCTAGGCCTGTGGTCTTTTTAGCTTGTTTGGCTTTCCGACCTTGCCCGACCTTTCTAAATATCTGCCTCTACGATGTGACATATTGAGTGACTCCACCAAGTCGTTATCAGTAACTTTAGAGTTTCTGTTGCGTCACCATAACCACCGAAGTTTAAACATTTATTTACCTACAGCTTAGTAAAATCAATATTCACTTGCGGTCTCCTCCGCATATCGGTCACTGTCATCAAAGCTCAGGCCAATGGCCCCTCCCCCAGACTCCGCTCTCATTGGCCGCTGACATCTGCCGCAATCACGATTGGCTGTCTTCCCCAGTTCAAAACGCCCGCATCCCCCGTCAAGAATCCTGGGGATTTTGGTAGCTATTAGTAATTTTTTAAACTAACAGCTTACTTTATCTGGACACAAAATCTGACAGGGGAGGATACCACAAGGCCGGGGTCTCAAAAGTTTGGCCTATCAGCCAGTTGGCCGGGTTCTGAAGAGCACGGTTCACGATTGACTGATCCTACTCAAAAACGATAAAATGACTAACAACCGGATTTAGCGGGGAGCAGGCTTAACAGCGTTGAAGTCCTATCACGCGATAGTGGCCAACTCAAAAATCAAAATCAGCGGGGCTTTGTAGGACCGTCGCTGTAAAGGCTTCTTTGTTCGTTGACATGGGGGCCTGATAAATATTTGGATATTGGAAAGCCAGCACAACATAGCACAGCACAGTGCTGTGCTGTGCTGTGTTGTGTTGAGACGTGGATGAAGGCATGCCTCTTAGACAAGAGCTCTGCGTTTTCTAGAACGTTGACGGAAACAAACTGTGGAGGCGGAGACGTCACCGGTGTTTATTGACGAGAGGCTGTTATCGTGGAGCCACGTCAATACCACGGATTCATCGGCTTATTGAAAGCAGTGGTACATTATGATGGATAACCAACAGCCAATCAGGTCGACATCGAAATTTGAACTCATGTCTGTTTCCGGGTGTGATCTGGACTCGGCCGGCCGGCCGTATGGAGATGTTTCTCTTCAAAAGATGAGAAGGCATTCAGCAGACGCAAAAAAGTGCATACTCAATCAAGTTTACAGCGTCATGAACTCAAGCAGCGCATTATTATTGTCGGCTGAATGAGGAGTCATGACCAACACTTGAGCAGTTTACAGATGCTGATCGACCTGGTATTGTGGAGCTACACATCATCGTTGACACACGAAAACTTGACTTGGGCCATCAAGAGGGAAATCATTGGAGTCAACGGCATTTCTGATGGCTAAAGATAAGCGTTCCTAAAGACATCATGAAGGTACACGGCTGTTTCTCCAACACTATATGCAGCATTTACGACAAATATCATCATGTAGCTTCTTTTGGCCAGTTGACAGTCTAATTGCCGGAGGGGGAGGGGGGGTAGCATAGGCACGATGCCGCTGCGATCTGAATCCCCCACAAAAGATCTGAGGGCCGCCGTCGTCCCGGCCGTCGGCGCCACGGACGTTTCTCTATAAAAAAAAACATTTAAGATAAATATTGAATCAAGCTTTACGATTTTTAGTCGGATATGTAGGCTGATAGTCATTGATACGCTTGGTGGATGCTGTGCACTATGGAGCCAGTCAAGGTAAATTGCTTGCTACAGCATATTGTGCATCACATTTAGAGGCAGAGAAAACCAACATGAGTTTCGTTAAATGGGTACAGAACATGAGTACAAGGCTAGAGCTGGTAGTGGCAGAAGGCCGGAGGAGGGGAACAAAGGACGGTCATGTAGGCCGGGGGCAGCGACGGGCAGAGGAGAAATGATAATGGTCTGAAACTGGACTGGGTTATGTCGTGTGAAGGAGATTCCCGGAAGCGATTCAAAGACTCTACGAAGTGATTATCGCAAGTGTGATGATTCTGACGAAGAGGTATAGAGTAACAGAAATTTGATATCAGTGGCATGCTTCTAAGTGTGGCGAAGCTGAGGCATCATCGCGTGATGGGACGCGGGGATAGATTGTTACTCGATGCAACGGTATTACGACTAAATTAGCATTACATTCAATGGCAATAGCCACTATGACAGGCGGCACGCACAGTCGGATACGACGACATATGATTTATGGGAGAACCTATTTACTAAACGCAGCGGATATCGCTGGCTGTGATTGCTGTGATGCAAGTGCAGTTTTAAGGCCCAGGCTCGGGTGGTTTTCTCGGGTTGGTCCGAGTTTTTTTTTTTCTTTTTTTTTTTTTTTNTTTTTTTTTTTTTTGCTTAATTGAGTTTTATATGGGTTCGTAATACACATACCAATTGCAAGATGGAAACTACGATGAGTGACAAGAGTTTGGGGAAGCGGGATATCGTGAGATCTGTATTTAGAGGATGAATCGGGCTGTGTTTGTGGAGTTAGGCTTTATGGCTTGGAAGACTAGACTCTAGAGATCCCTTGATTGGGAAATGTGAGAGTTTGGTGATTTTGAAAGGCAGATATCCTGTTCCTCCTGTAATAACATGAAATTTTCCAAAATTCAGATACTTGCTATTTGTTCTACATGACCAAGCAATTCCATGATATTCAACAGTCAACTTCCGCCCTTGTTGTCTCACACGTCAAGAGCCTAGATTGGGCTACAGTCGAACCACAATGAGACAATAAATACAATTGTCTGGGATGAGCGAATTGTGACGGTGATATCGTGGTCTTGCATCCACTAATACAAATGTAAAACTATCTAATAAATTTTCAACAAAACGAATTTTCCGTAACGGTAGCGGGATTCTGCGTAGCGACAATAGAAAGAGGATGCCATCCTCTTCGGCGCTCCCGATGGTGCTTGAAGCTGCAAGGTTACTTTCATTAATTGGTACAGCCTGAAACTCCGCCCGAGTTGTATACTCAAGGTTGGAGATGATCGACACAGCTCAGTAAGAAAAATATCAAGGAAAAGTGCGCCCGAAGTGACAGTTTTAGAGCGTCACACTACGGCGCTGATGCAGGTGTTTGCCGCTAAACGTCAGATCGCCTCAGATCTCAGTCCCGTTGATGGGAATGGATCGTAGGTAACTTGGAGGGAAGGCGAAAAGGCTTCTGGAAGGTGTCACTTAGACATTACAAAGTAAAGACAGTGAATATAAAAGTGATGTTATGATAAGTATAGTGTATGATATTTAGCTTGGATGATATTTATTTTACATATTATGGGTACAACTAGCGCAGCTTTATTTCCGACCTCTTAGGCTTGACTTAGACACGCAAATTTTCCAAAACGCCGTTTAGCTATCCAGTGCTCATCACCTTGATCAAGCCTTTTAAGAAACTTGATGTTTTCAACTTCATCAGTTCTCTTCATGCTTACCCCTCACTCTCCAAGTCCCATCAAGCACGAGCCACTTCCTTTTCGTCAGACTGCGACCCCAACGCCCGTCAACTCCCCCATGACATGAAATTTCCATAAAAATCAAACAAGGTCCTAGATAAGAAAATCCACGCGTTCGTCTCTGTCTCTCCTCATGCCACGCCATCAAGTAAATTTAGCATCTCAATCAACCCACAGTCATGCTGCTTTTCCTCATGGAAACTAAATGAACAAAATTCATCCAACATGTACTCAATTTTATCATTTCTGTAGCCTCTCAATTATGCCGTCCCAAGATTTGACGATAAACTGTCACCACACGCCACCTTCTCGGCTTTTACTCTACCGGCTGGAATAATTTCCGCCTTGTATTCCAGTCAATTGAATACTCATCCTCAGAGACCCGTCCCGGTGGCAGAGGCGGTCCGGGGCACGTTACCTCTGGCCTGCTACATGACCATTTGGCAACCATCCCCTCGCGTGGCCCTCCACTCTCGACGCATATCTACACACAGGTTCGTCTATGAGCCCACAGGGTGCTGAAGTAGGTACAGTAGACTAGGTGGTCGCTTTATTTGTGTTCATTACTCGGATTTGGACCTGGGTGTACGAGGGACGTCGTTATGGCTTGTTAAGTGACATTGATGCAAGAACTACCTCGTTGTAATGTTGCGTTTGTGCATATATCTGTAGGGGATCGTTTGTAAACGCCAAGACAAGTCTATTGGTTCGACGACTTCTGATTTTATTACTAGTGTGAATATAATTTCCTGACCAGGACAGGTTTTCAACATACTACTGGACTCAACTATCGTGCCTCTTATTAGCAGATCCCTTGTATCTTTCTTCATACGTAGTCACATGTAGCAGGAGTTCAAGCTCAATGCACCAGCATAATTTTCTATCACAGCTTCTATTCCTATATCATAGAATCTCTGGCCTTACCACAACCTCCCCTGTACCATCCTGTCAAATCACGTCTCCAGTTTTCGTGCTGCCAAAACTTACAGGCATCGAACTCAGCCAGGGCCCCATGAACCATCATGATATCAATCTCAACTAATATCCCAGTCATGGTGTATAACCCCGTACCCTATGTAGACCCTAAGGACGTCTATAGAACCACTTTTTTTTTTTAAGACCGTCTAACCTTTGTAAAATGATAGATGGATGCTGCAGGTGCTTTTTTTTTTTGGCGAAGGAGAAGATCGCAGGGAGGTGGCTGCGACGTTACAGGATGGTGGCGGTTAAGCGTTCTCCGTTTAGATAACATTGCAGTGACAATCAGGGCGACCAAATTCACGAACCTTGATTAAATCACAGGTTCTGCCCCATTAGATGCAAAGCTCATGAAATATTTAGAAATTATAGTCATTTTTTTAATATCGTGTGACTACTACTATTGTACCCAGGCTTTATTGTCTAACAGAACATATTGTCGTGCTGTGAGGTTGTAGTGCAATTGTCTCGCTGTTGGAGACTTGGCTTTGTCTTAGCTGCTTACGGACTATCAGTCAAGATTGAACAAGCTTTGCTTGGCTATATACATTTTTTGCCGAGGGGAGTATAATGGGTAGCCTGCAGGCTTGGCGGTACTTTTTTCATATCTTTTTAGTTCAAAGAGGCACACACACTGAAAGGAGACTCCGATTTGAAGATCCTATGAGTACAATACCATCTTATCTGAGATACAAGGGTAATGTAGCCTACAAGTTCAAGTTATGCGAGATATTTCAAGCGAATCAAAGGTTGTCCTAGTTTCTATAGTACTATAAAATTGAAAGTATACCTGATAGAGAGTTTCTGAATTGGCACCCCCACTCTCCTCTATCAATCAAGTGAATATATATCTGGAAATTCCAGTATGATGTGATAGCTACCCATCCTTTGCACCCGGGTCTCACGAATGTAAGTTACATACACAGAATGAAAATAAGCACCACTGAGGCACAGATAGATTTGTTCAGTATCAGCTGTTCTAGTTTATGGCTTCTCAAGTATGCCAATACAATCCATATAGTGTTGTTCATGAAAGGGTAGATTTTAAGTGAATATCTTGATGTGATATGTAGGTTGGTAAATGTTAATTTTTGGAAGTTACGTTTCTTATCTTTTATGGGGCGGTAGGGTGGGGGAAAGAGACAAGGGTATACCATCATAGAGGATATTAAGAAGATGGAGATGACAAGGGACGATAAGATATCATTAGAAACTGGTAGTTGGAGTTGATTGAGAATCTAGGTTACATATTAAGCAGTCCGTGATAGTAGATGAATAGTATCATTTTCTAAAAATTCTAGACGCCGTTGAGATTTTCTCTAGTTAACCCATGATTATCAAAATGTGGACTAATGTAATACTATAGGGTTGTTGTCATTATAAGGGTTAGTCATACATCCAATGCAGTAATAATCTCTTGCTTTCCACATCACATATAACTTTAACACGCGTGATGCTACCCACCCACCTTCATATAAACCACCCACCGATGTACCTCAAATAAACAAAAATTGGTTAAAGTCCTATATATGTGGTAAATATCTGTTATCTGTGGTCAATATGGAAGCGCATGTCCAGATTCTAGACAAAAAACAAGCTTTCAGTAATAAATGTATGAGGGTTGGTAGATATATAGCATCAAAATATGTAATAGGAACACATATCTTAAATGAAAATATCCAGCAGGGAATTTTAACGCTTCTGGAAACAAAACTCAATATTCCAAAAATCCAGTATTCGATACCTCTCTAGGACAAGCACGACCTTACGGATACCTAACTGGTCCTATATAGACTAAGGAAAATTTTTACATGTAGATCACTGATAAAAGTGCTTATAGAGAGATATTATTTAGTTAGACATCGGATGTATTCCTTCAAGGGGATCATAGTCGGATATCGCAGTGTTGGCTCTAGACAAGAAAAAAAACAAACAATGATGCTTGGTTTCCGTCTAGTTTTCTAGAAGACGGGCGTAGGACGTTGCAAGTGCAACTTCGTCCTGCATAAGGGATTATATGGATGGATGCTGATTTGTCTGTTGGCAGATGCAATATTTTTTGTCCTTTTCAATCTAATGCTAAGGCAAGTTGGGAGGGTTGTTGGCTGTGCCGTCGAGGCTGAGATGTAACCACACATGTGATATCAAGGTTGACTTTGAGATGGTGATTGGATAGGTGATGAAAGCGTGCGAAGTGTGGGCGGCATGGTCCAAAAGAACGAGATGAACTGTGGGGAGCTGGATCGAGGAAAATAAATAAAAACTTCCAGTTTAGGATGCTTGATATCGAGTACTGGATTGCGTACATACGTAACTCAAAGTGCCATACATTGAGTGAAGCTCCAACGTTTCTATTTATGGCTGTTTACAGATTTTTGTGATATTTGATCTCCGTAGGCTTGCGTTAATTAACATGAAGCCTTATCTTATGTAGTCAGATTGTCGGAGACTTCTTTTCTAGCTACCCAAGCGTGTGGCAAATACAATAGGCCTCGAATAAAGCCAATATGTGAGTCATATTGCTATTTAGGATTGGTAACTTATGGCCCAATGAAGAATTATAAAGTTTCTGATAGTTGCAGTAGGTCAACCTCAATCTGAGACTTGCTTGAGACAAGCATGACATGACCCGGCACTTAGAATATTAACCATCATCATCATCATCATCATCATCAATGCTTAACACATTGAATTGTTGAGATGATGGCCATAACTGTATCTTACTATGAATGTTAAAATTCATCTCTTATTGCTCCCGCTAGTGAGGAAAAGCACAAGCTTTATCTTTACATAATGTACTTCGGACTATGACAGTCCCTTCCAGTAGCTGTAGAAAACCCCAACTGCTCTTGCCAGTTGTCGCTTTGGTTTATTCAAGACTTCCTTAGTAGTTGAAGACAATACCCGACAGAGCAAGGCCATGAAAGCACACGATAATTATTCGGAGTGAGAGAAAATCCGGGATTTTGTAAAGGTTGACTGGATGCTGAATACAAATTTTTTGCCAATAATATTAAACCATGATTAGGGTTAGACATCACTAATAGCATCTTGTCATCCGAATTCGCCTTCAGACAAAAATATCTGATTGATGTCAATTGATCCATCAATAGTTCCGTGGCCTTAAACAAGACAAAGCATACGATTATATCTTGAAATTTCTGCTGTCATTAACTGCTTTAACATTTTTTAGGGGCATCGCTATGCACTTTCATCTGCCCAGGAACCACGGAATTTTGTGTCCTCATCGACTTTAGAACTTATATGCTTCGGAGATAGTTCTATCGTATCTAGACACGACAAGGATATCCGCGGTCACGGACAAAATTTTTTGTCACGAATTGTGACTGTTTCTTGGCAGTTATATTCTTGATGCCAGTCTTGGAAGTGCTGCCAAGCCAAACTCTAATCAGGACACTCGTAGATATTTTCACGGATCCCAGGAGATTGAGACAACAGAATGAATACCTACATGGTAGTTTTCCCAGATTTTGGAGATGCCCAACTTCAGAATCTGGCATTTAGCGTCAAAGTATCTAAACTCTGATGGAGACAAATGATCATGATCGGCATTGAAGTTGAACTTTACAAGTCTCATGATTGGGGCCGGATCAGCGGATTATGAAGAGAGGATTTGAGTCTGAATGGCTATTACCTTATGATTACTACGATTTTTGTGGAGATCTAGATACCATGTTTACCTTTCTTAGGTAAGCTCTAGACCAAGACATACACACGAATGAGTTGTCAACGACGTCATAATTGAGCATAGTTGAATATTGAATACTAAAAATGTCTTGTTTATAAGCAAACAAGTCACATGTGTTAATAATTTGTTAATATATAATTTACTTTGTGATTTAGAGAGGAGTTGATTCATCCTATGGTGATTCCGCACACTAAAGCTGTTAATATAATCCATATGACTTCTAACGGTAAGAACACTGCCGCTAACTGAAGTGATTTTGTTAGTATAAAGATTCAAGCAAGCAATCCTTAGTCCGGATTTTAGACAGGAACAGAAACAAAAGGTTTTCATCGAGTAATAGTTTTGTCATACAACGACCTAGATCAGTAACAAGAGTTTAACAATACATATATTGAGTTGCAACGGGCTCAGGAAACGAAAACCGGACAGCAGATCTACAACCTTAATCATGGAATTCTCAATTGAATTGATGATGGAATTGATGATGTGTTGTAGTTGTGAGTGAGCTGCCTCAGAAGGGTGAGTGAATGGACAGTGTGGTACACTGTACTCGATACTGCCAGAAAGCTTACTGGGTTATGTAGAAGGTATCCCGCTAACTTTTAGCAGCCAAAAAGTATCGCGCATCTCGTTAGTGAACCACAATTCAAGTCCTGGTAAGCTTTATCACTTGCACCTTGGTTTTACATTGTATCTTTTGACCAAAGAAACCAAAAAAACTCATATCCTTTATCCCCCTAAACCAACCACAAATATAAAGCAAAAAAAGAAAATGCCCGTCAATATGCTGAAGTCCTGTCAATCTCATTGTATGCACAAGAGATTGCAAAGCACCAACCACTGATGCCCAGAAAGGTCTCGAGCTCCGGCTCCCGCCTTCTTTCCCTGGTCAATCCTGGCTTGTTCAATGACGCTCCAACGCAAAACAATCCCAACCAAGGGCGGGGGAGGGAATCCCAGTCCAGTTTTCAGTCTCTCTCTCTACGGTGGAGAGAACTAGGGCCGCAGTCTCCAGACGACGCGCACTTTGTTTGCATTTGCTCTTTTTTTGTTGTGCATGTTTAGGCGGGTCGATGTCTCCGGTGGTGCTGAGGGGACCGGAGATGTGGTGATGCATACGGATGGGTACTGGCTGTGTAGGTGACACGACGTGACACTGGGCAATAATTGTACAACACAGATGTCAAATCAGGACAACTATGGCCTGAATAGCTCTGAGTTGTTTTTTCTATTGAATGATAAAAGCCAGGTTGAATGTTATCAACTTAGAGGGTGGTGATATCAGGTTAATAAACCCCTCTTCCCTATACAAGTTGCCTCCAATGTGTCCCAGAACAGCCTGCGTAGCAATACAACCTTTGAATTGCAACATCGAAGATACACACCCCAACCGGCGTTTTCAGTTGTACATGCAACTGCATACTCAACTATTTAGTCAATCACCATAGTCATTCAACCTACACTTAAACATACTGG
Organism: Ambrosiella xylebori; assembly: GCA_002778035.1. Classification (NCBI taxonomy): domain Eukaryota; kingdom Fungi; phylum Ascomycota; class Sordariomycetes; order Microascales; family Ceratocystidaceae; genus Ambrosiella; species Ambrosiella xylebori. The sequence continues at coordinate 927,036 of PCDO01000008.1, forward strand.
CAGTGGTAAAGTCATAGCTTTATATAAATTTATCATACTGAGATGCAATATACCGGTATAATATAACTGGACCTTTGACAGAATGATGTCAAAATCTCAACCTCGAATACACGATTTATGTAAGTCTAGTTAGTGATAAATATGACACGGGGGTGTTTTCTTACCTCTTCGCTGCCATTACTCACCACAGACCCCTCAGCGTTTCAGTCGCAGACTGACAAGGACTGTAGATAACGAAACGGCGTCTCAGTGCTGACAAACCTGCCATGTCTTCTCAGCGCATATTGACGAGCTGAAAAAAGAAGCATCATCATCAACCACTATATTTTGATGGATATTCAAAAAGATCATCTCTCCCTCTCAATTTTGACAAGAGTAAATAACTGCAAGACAGAAGCAAAATATAGAAATCAACACTGCACCAGTTGATTCCTTTTTGCTGCACGGAACCTCTTCAGAAGTCTCCCATCTTCTTGTGGTCTACACGCCCCTGCTACGCCCTTGGTCTACCCAAATTGTAGGAGTGCTCCATCTAGTGATCCTCCGATACATTCTTGGCCACTGTCTCTTACGGATGGTTTTCCTTCTATTCACTGCTGCTTCTAGCGCCTGTAAATTAGGTGCAACTACGGAAGCAGTATTGAGCGATTGAGCGAGCAAAAAAAAAAAAAAAGGTGTATCATTGGCATGACATGGTTTTGCTGACGGGTGTGACCTGTCCGTCCGTAAACTGGGAGTGTTATCAGTACGCTAGTCCTAGTCGAGGTCTCCACCATCCGCTTTGCTTTCTGCGCGTTCCGATGGCTCCCTCCACGTTGTTTTTATTTTTTATTTTTTATTCTGAATTGACTAACAAGGCAATCCACCGCAATTTTATATATTCTTCCACATCCCCTTTCTCGATATTCCTCTGGTCTTTCCCTTTCTCCGCTTTCTCTTCTCCTCTAGACTAGCCACTCGCAAGTCCAGGCGTTGTTCCGACTTTACATTTCAGTATCTTGACTGAGACGCCCTTCCCCCCCCTCCCCAAGACTATAATAACCTTTATTGTGTCTATCCTTTATTTCTGCCGTGAACAAGTTTCTTTCTACCTCTTTTTTCCTTTTTTTTTTTTGTTTTTACTTTATACCACATCACCAACCTCACTTCTCTCCCTCATCCAATTATACAGCATGGCTACTACCATTACTGCTGACCCTGAAAAGGGTCTCAACAACAGCTCTGCCTCCGGCTCCGGTTCTATCGTTGCCGCCGAGACCTCACCCGTCCACCAAGAGTCCATCTGGGTCCGCCTGGGTATTTCGCCTAACTCTTTCAAGAAGAAGCAATATGTCGAAGATGAACCGCAAGAACTTGAGCGCAAGATGAAGAAGCGCCATCTTAACATGATTGCTATCGGGGGTTCTATTGGTGCCGGTTTTTTTGTCGGTTCTGGTTCGGCCCTCGCTAAGGGTGTACGTATTTCATATCTCCCCCATTCCATTGATTCCCCCCCCCCCCCTTACGTTATCATCGATAACTCTCGATGATCGATATCCGATAATCACATGGCTACCTGCTACATGTGAGTGAGTTGTGTGCGTCATAACGAGATGCGCTTTCTCCAGCTTGGAAACTGTGAAACCTCAAGACTGCGGGCTATTGGTCAAGAACTGGGCTTGGAATTGAGCTCGGTGGAACTAATTGGTGTGATTATGGTGAATATCATGACTATAATCAGGGTTGTGATGGATTCTCTGTTGCTCGATTCGCCGCCGCATTGCTTTCCCCAAGTTGTCTCGCTTTCTCTTTTTTCTTTTTTTGATTCTAGCTAGCTCTTTGAGGTTGGTAACGAAAAAAAAAAAAAAAGAGAAAAGCGGCACACGATCCATCTGGAAACGGCCTACTGCCAACCCCCCCTGGTATTTGCAATGCAATGCAATGCATGCCAATTACAATTGTTTAGTTTCCCGATTGCTTGCCCCAAAGTCCCCACATGGATGGCATGGCATCTTGCAAGTGCCGGAATATATAGTAGCAAATATTTTGCTAGTTTATCACCAAAAAGTGGAGACACTTTTCCCACCTTAAGTATTATTCCTTATGGTAGAGCTTCAGCCTTCCTTTGAGCAATACCAGTTGGTTAGTTTTGAAACTAGTCAACTTAGTGGGACCTTAGTCGGTGCATCCGCCGCTATTCCGAATAACAGAGCCCAGATTAGTGCTGGGGCGATTTTTTTTTTGTAAATCAACAGGCCTGTTGGAACTCCGACTCCCCACCGTCCATGCTTGCATTTTTTGATGATCGCATAGTCACGATGAGACCTTGGGTCATTTTGTCATGTGATATACTTTCCTGCGCTTGTCGTTGTAATTGACTTTTCTGTCCTTATGCACGCAATGCGCACATCATGCGCAGCCCTGCAACTGGGCGATCACACCAAACGTCACTACCATAAAAAAAGTATGCGCTCGTAGCTAACTTTCTGTCCAGGGCCCTGGCTCTCTTTTGATTGATTTCGGTATCATCGGTATCATGATGTTCAACGTTGTCTTCGCTCTTGGTGAACTCGCCGTCATGTATCCTGTCTCTGGTGGTTTCTACGTCTACTCTTCGCGCTTCATCGACAGGACCTGGGGTTTCGCTATGGGCTGGAACTACGTTATCCAATGGGCTGTCGTCCTACCATTTGAACTTGTTACTGCCTCTATCACAATGGGGTACTGGGATCACGACCAGAAAATCTCTCACGGTGTCTGGATTACCGTCTTTCTTGTGTTTATTATGATCATCAATATCTTTGGTACTCTTGGTTACGCCGAGGAGGAGTTCATCTCCGCATTCCTCAAGCTGACCACCACCATCATCTTCATGATCATGGCCTTCATTTTCGTCATGGGCGGTGGCCCCAGCGATGGTAGATACAACGAGTACTGGGGCACCCGCTACTGGAGAGATCCTGGTGCTTTCCAGAACGGCTTCTTCGGCTTCTGCTCTGTCTTCGTCACTGCCGCTTTTGCTTACTCCGGTACCGAGCTGGTCGGTCTTGCCGCCGCCGAGGCCAAGAACCCCGTCCGTGAGCTTCCCGGCGCTATCAAGCAGGTCTTCTGGCGTATCACCCTTTTCTACGTCCTCGGTCTCTTCTTCGTTGGTCTACTGATTTCCTCTGACGACCAGAACCTGCTCAATACGTCCAAGGCTGGTGCTGACACCTCTCCCTTCGTGCTGGTCGCCAAGTACGCCGGTCTCCCTGGGTTTGCCCACTTCATCAACGCAATCATTATCGTTTCCGTCATCTCAATCGGTACCTCTGGTGTCTATGGTGGTTCCCGTACGCTGATGGCTCTGGCTCAGCAAGGCTTCGCTCCTAAAATCTTTACCTACGTTGATCGCTCGGGCCGTCCTCTTGCCGCTGTCGGTTTCATTTTCATGTTCTCTCCCCTTGCCTACGTCAACCTTTCTTCCGCTGGTAATACCATCTTCGACTGGCTGCTCGCCCTTTCAGGTCTGGCCGCCCTGTTCACTTGGTCGTCTATCTGCCTGTCACACATCCGCTTCCGCATGGCCTGGACTAGACAGGGTCGCTCTCTGGACATGATTCCCTTCAAGGCTGCCGGTGGCATCTACGGTTCTGCCATTGGTCTTCTCCTGAATATCCTTGTCCTGATTGCCACCTTCTACACCGCCGTTCACGATCGCGATGCTCAGACTTTCTTCAAGAACTACCTTGCCGCTCCTGTTGTCCTGGCCTTCTGGGTTGGTGGTATCATCTGGAAGGGCAAGGGCTGGGTCAAGATTGATAACATTGATCTTGATACCGGTATGCGTGAGCACGATTGGGAGGAGATTAACGCCTACCGTGTTAAGCAGGCTGCTCGCCCGATGTGGCGTCGCATTGTTGACAAGGTGTTCTAAGCTCTTAGCCAACTTTTCTTTTTATATTATGTATATCATTAACGACCATCGTAGTGGCCATAGACCATGCGGTAGCCATTGGCACCGGAGATTATCCGGTTAGAGATGTCTCTTGTTTGGGTAGTGTAAGTTCAGTATAGTCGGATGAAATGTCATGGCTTGCCACTGCTCGCAGAGATAGTCTCTGGTCATGGTTTATCTCCGGCTCTTTGTCGGTTTTTGGTATTGTGTTTTTGTTCGTAAATCATTGTTTTCCTCTTTCAATAGTGTCTTGCAGGATAGGACTTGGACCTGCTTGTTTATACCCGCGATGACAGTCATGACGAAATATATGAGAAATATGTCCCCAAATTCAGAAAGACAATGTGCTTGAACAATTGTGTAAATGTGGTGACTATATGTCAAGTCGAGATTTCCCTGATCTTTGACGGTCGAGCGTAGGCTAAGATAAAGAGTTGGCGTCGATGGGTTGATGTGTTGGTGTTATGGTCATGCAATGTGATATCAAGTCGTGATACGCGAGCAAATCAAATGATTTGCCAACCCATAGAAATCATGTCTTGCAAATCATGCTGACTATGACGATGCTCAACATCAATGTTGCAATTTTGTAAAAAGAATACGACCTTGATGTGATGAACACATTGTCTGCGTGAAAAACTGACTTCATGATATCAAGTAGCAAGGCGAAGAAAATACAAAAGTAGCTGCCTCTGGACATCGTCTTTATATGGCCTGGCCTCATCCGCTTACGTCATCGCACGTTCTCATGACGTTAAATAAAAGTGCCATGGTGCAAACTTTTCTATCTCATTCAACACTGAAGATACCTGGCGGCGCTCGGCATAAATATGCAGAAACGGATATCTTCGGTGCTCAAGTCACATCAAAAAATCGTAGTCAAAAAAGTTCTTGGGAAAGTGCGTATTGAAGTGATGGTATAAAGGTTGCACTGAGAAATTTTACCGCGGACAAAGGTGACGCTTTAGGGTTGCGAAAGGGTACGAGCGGGTACTGACGGCGACGGCAGAGGACTGATTGCATGAGTATGCGAGCGGAATTCAAGCGGGCCCTAAGGGCCCGGCTGATAGGCGGTTAATAAGAGGGCAGATCGAGAAACAAAAGGGTGGTTTCGCTGATAGTTTCAATAATTTTTGGATGCGGACGGCGTGCTGATTTATATTGTTGTACACGTCCAGTTTTCGCGGATAAATTTTCCCTCTTCTCCATACCCTCTAGTCCGCAATTGACAAAGTGACTGACAATAATGACACTAAGGCAATGTCATATACGCCCTTTTGGTCCTACAGGTCGGGTTTGTGGTTGTAAACCGACCACTTACAGGCGAATGACAACGCAGTCGGGGTGCGTGCAGGGTTGAAGAATTGTCAGGAGATGACATTAGGGCGTCAGTTACATGGTGGTAGGCAAGCAGAGAAAGAGATGGAAGTTTGACATGCGCCCTAATGGTGACTGTGCAAGAGATGACAAGTTTCAGAGAAGTTTGCCGAAGGATGACGGCTTAAGAGGGTAATGCCAATGACATGAAAATGTGAGTATTGCGGGCTTTTAAAGAAAGGGCTAGAGGGCATGTAACTACATATTGCGGTTGTCTATTGGAAATGTTGACCAGCTGGAAGGCGAATATCATCATTGCCAAGACATTGGCATTTTTTGATCTCTGTTCTTTCCCTTTCTAGAGCTATTCGCAATTGTTAGACGCATGTAATCATTGGGCATTGAGCCTCATGATAAGCCTCACAACTGCTGACCGACGACATGAGCAAGACATCACCAAAGCCGCCTTCCAGAATAGGTTTTCCGTTACGTACAAAGTTAAGACTAAGCCGCTGCAAATAAAGTGCTTTGAGCCGAAAATGAGTCGTGGGATAGACAGGGGATGATACCATTGGGTAAAATGGTACAGTACGGCTGCGGAATTATATCGTAGTCGGCAAGTGGAATATAGCCTGGACTGTGCTTGGGTTGAATTTGCTGTAATTGCGATGGTTGAGCCGAATATATATATGTCGAGTGAGTGTTCTTTTAGTTATCATGGCTTCAGCGCATATATATAGACACAATTATGGAATTTATTCTGGGACTGTAATGGGAAGATGTCAAAGCCGAAGGCTAGTGGGTCGGGTTTGGATCGGGTTTCAAGATGGGTGTGCTGATGGCATGATGTATTTACATAACTTGTTTTCATGTATTTAAATTAGGTTTATTGCTGAGTAATTCTTGTTTTCAACTACCAGACCAGTCTACCGGCCTTTGTCAATATTGAGCCAACTGGAAAGTTGAGTTTAGATGGAGATATATTGACTGGAGTCGGAGGCCCAGTTTTGACGTACGGTGCAAGAAACTTGATATGCAAATGAAAAATGATGTATTTTTATTGAATCACCGATTGGTCACACACACCATACATATACTAGACTTAAAAACACTACACACGCCACATATTCTGGGCCTTTAAGTCATAATAAGCGTTCATAGCCAAACCACGATCCCAACGTCACAAAATTCATAAGTAAATTCAAACTCAGTGTCAAACAATATTAAAAAAGTAAATATTTAGCATTCTATCATTACCGGGTATAAAAAAAATAGTAAGATCTACAAACTGCAAAAAAGGAGATTGTCAACCAAGCAAAGGTACGATGACGGCAAAGTGACCAGCGCTAAGGAACTAACTTGCCACTAAATACTTGAAACTACGAGGTTCGTACAGCAAGTCATTATGTCAGACAATCAACTAGAAAATCCACAGAATAGTCAACAGCAGCGCGGTTTTGCACGCAGCATTGGTGCCAATGTACGTCAGGCAATCGGGAGCTTGCTGAGTTACATGACTCTTTGTTGCTTGAGAGAACTTACCTAGAGGGAGACATACCTTGGTGCTCATGCAAACCCCAAAAGCAGGTGAGAACAGTGAGCTGAATGGTAATAAAAAGACAAACCAAATAAAAACTTAGCGCAGAAACCCGAACAAGTGCGGTGGAGGGTCAAGTGGACACTACGAGTCCACTCTATCGCACTGGAGAATCCAGACAGGAGGTCCAATAGCTAGATACTGCTAAAACTGATTGTATGCTAGAATTATCGCGTTGTTCGGCCGTGTGTGGTGTTGAGAAAATAAAGCAATACTGATGTATGCCAATACTAAACAAAGTCGAAAATCGTTCTGCAGTACAACTAGACTAGTCAGAAGTTAGTAACTTGATCACCTCTGAGGTCAATGCGATGGGAGTTACACTTACCAAGATAATGATGAAAGAAAGGATAGAGGTAATTCTTCATCAGGAGTGAAAAGATAGCACCGCATGCTGTGCTCTTCCAACTCATCATTGTGCTCTTGTGACGACATAGCACGAAAATACTTAAAATCAGGAATATCGTCCAAATCTACAGTCAACTTGTTAGCATCGTGAACTCCAGCTTCATTGTTGTCTGAAAAGAGATTTGAGCTTATTATGTATGCGCAGAGTGCGTGCTTGCGGCGTGCTTCTAACGTATATGTAACCTGACCCGGTATGTAGGTCAACAGTGAGTTTTATTGGGTTTATCCCGAAGGAACCTCTAACTACAACATCGCCTTCAAAGAAAGCTCTGTCCGATCTGTTATGCGAGACCCGAAGAAGAAAAGAAGAAGGAGAAAAAGAACTTGGATGAAGGACACAGGTTCTTATAGTTTTGAGAAATGTGGGCCTCTATACGATACGCTGGCTACTGTGTGACGAGAAATTTCTGCAGTGCGTTGGACGTGATGATTTTTGGATGTTTAGTTTCCTGTTTTAGTAACTTGGATGACCGGAGGTCTCCACCCGGATGTTTGGAATAAAATATGAGTCCATAAAAAAATTGCAAGTGCCACACAATTCCTCTGAGAATATGTTCTCAAAAACAGGAGACGAGATAATATAAATATTATTGTTTTTGTGTCCCCAGAGTATTATCATCACAGGACATTTTTGTATGAAATAAAAGAGCAAAACAAGCAAATTAACCATGGCTGAAGGGCCATACCCAGCGACCTTCGATGTTTTTACCAACAATCATAGAAAACTGAAGATCAAAGCAAAACGAAAAGCAAGAAAAACAGAAACCAAAACACCAAACTCCACGCTAGAAAGCCCCAAAGAGCCAACCCAAACCAAGAATAATAATAGGGTATCAAAGATAAAAAATCAAATCCAACCAAGAAAACTAACAGTGTCATAACTATACTTAGGCACCTGAAGATTAGGATGAAAAGAAAAAGAAAGCGTAATCAAAGAAAACAAGAAAAAGAAAAAAACTGAAAGCGGAAAGTCCGCAAGAAAGCCCACAGATGCCTGAGAACGGTTGCCTTCAAGCCGCCCATCCACCCAGAAGCTCAAGTTCTCCAGTTGTGCCCAGAGAAAAGAACAGAACAGAAACAACAAAACAGAACAGAACATAATAGCAAAAGGAAAATAAGACGAGGAAAACCCCAGAACCTGAGCCCAAGAATGCCTCAACTACTCTGCGTAGTTGATCGTCTGGGGAGTCCGAAGACCCGCACTACGAACCCAGCGACGAGAGGGGACCGACACTTGCTCCACGTCTTTTGACATGGTGGTAGCAGGAAGTGTGACCACCGAAACCACGGGGGAGCGCACCAGGGTGGGGGGAGCAGTAAGCCGCTCCTCTTCAGAGTCCTCATCGTCGTTGGCAGATAACGGGGAGGGCGAAGAAGAACAATCAGGCAGGGAGACAGAAGACGAGGGGATAGGGGAAACAGGACGGAAATAAAAAAATACAACAGGGTGGACAGGCGGAACAGGAGACAGAAACAAGCCTACGGAATCAGATGCCGACATCCCTCTGAGAGGAGACAAGAAAATCCGCTTCCGCGGTTCCATCTCTTCGTTGGCTGCCTTATTTCTGAGGACAGATAACGAGGTACGGGTGGAAGAGCCCCAGAAATATCCACCGACACAGGCACACTTCTTCCGAAGAGACTCCAAAATCTCCTCAACGCCACGCTTGCACCGAACAGGCGGCGCAAGGCGGCGCTTCACGACTTCTGAAGAAGCCGCAAAACGCACACAGGAACGCTTAGCGGGGCGTTCCCAGGAAGTGTGACGGGCACGCTTGCCTAAAACCTGTGGCACTTCTGAGAAAAAGAAGCACCCAGGGGCCACAACAGGAAAAGAAGGAACCTCCTTCTCATCCTCTGGGAAGATAAGGGGGAGGAGGGGAGAGAAGGCGTGCGCCTATGAAGGCAGGGGCGAATAGATGAAAGCAAGGTGGCGGAGCAGGAACGAGAGAATGGAGCAGCCAAGGCCGACTGCGAGAACAGCCGGACGGAGAAAACTAGGTCGAAGGTGACCCGACGATGAGAAACCGTCGGGATAGCCTCTGAGTCCTCGTCAAAAGACTTGGAGAAGATAGAGAGTGATTTGTAGCATACTCTGCGAGGAACAGACCGCTGGGCGGCGGAGGCAATGATCTCCTCCCACCTGACGACCTGTTCCTCATTAAGGTCTATAACTTCGACCCGACCCTCCAGAAGGAGAGAACCCGATTTTTCACTCTGGCGAACATCAGGAGACTCGTCAGGAACCACAGGAGGCACGCTAAGGGCAGAAACACCAAAGTCTATGTCTAGGGACGTTGGATCTCTGAGCAGATTATTCAATGGGATAGGCTCCCCGTAGTGAAAACCCTGCTTGAGGGTAGAGAGGGGAGCCGCAAAAAAAGAGAAATGCACCAAGGGGGCAGGAGGAACCTAGAAGACCTCCTGTAGCTTCTAAGGTGTCATAGGAAGAACCGGGTCCGAGAAATAAAACATACCAGGCTGCTCCTAGATAGCTGGAGGAGATGCCGCCTAAGGTACCTCCACGAGCGGAGCGGGAAGATGAACAGTGTCGCTAGGGGAGGATGCGGGACAAACGCAAATGTCGAAGGGTGAGTCTCCGTCGAAGGACGGAGACAACGGGAGAATCAGGCTCCTGGGAGACACTAGGCATCTCCACAGGGGTAGCCTGGGCCAAGGGAATGGGGGCGGGTGCTGGAGGCGAGGCAGGAAGATGAATCAAGGCCGGAACTACAGGAACGAACTAGGAAGCGGAAGAAGAAGGCGCTGCTAGAGAAGTCTCTATCGAAGTAGAGACATCCCGGGAGGGAACGAGAGGAAGAGGTAACAGAAGCAGGAAGAGAAAGTTCCTTGGGGGCAACCGAAGACGCCACCTCCTCGGTGACCATAACCCTGTTTGCTAGGGCCAAGGAAGCGAGAAGGACCACCAGGTCGTCCCACTCTTCAGTGGAGACGGACTTGGTAGGCTCTTCCACCCGCTCGTGAGGCTGGGCCTCAGTCCCTTCCACAGGCTCGAGGGCCACAGCAGCGGGAACTTCCACCTTCGGCTCATTCGCCTCAACTTGGCCGTCATTAGGCGGAGAAGGGGGAACAAGTGCCGCAGAGGACGCTGAAAGAGCACCAAACCGGAAAGGTCCTATAGAAGTCGCAATAGTGGATGGCAAAAAAAGGAAGGCTCAAACCAACAAGGCGAGTGCCAGTCTCCTCGAGGGCGGAGTTTGGAGCAGGCTTGTGGAACCTGCAAGCGACATTGTGGTCTAGTCTTATCGCTGGGAGCGGCCGCGAGGAAAGAGGTGAGGTCAAACGGCATAACTGTTGACGCAGAGAAAGGTGCCTCTGTCGGCACGAAGAGAGGTGACCCAGGACAGAAAGCCGGGGTCACCGGGGATGCGGTAGATAAACCAGAGACCCGACCGAATCGAGACTTAGGCTTCCACATCAGACGCAAGCTGTATGAAGCAGAGAATCTAAACGACCGAAATTGAAAAAGAAGGACGCGACGCCGAGCGGGGAGCCGGAAGAGGAATCTCTTCGAAGACCATGCCATCGTCTTCGTCGGAGGCAATGGAAGGCTCCGACTCCTAGGAGACCCCTATCTCCTCAGGAGAGCTAGAGGCTCCTGGAGCAGTAATCTAAGCCAATGCAGCACCCATGCAGGCTCAAGCTTCCTCTTGGAGGCACTTGATGGCTGCCGCTAAAAACTTAGTCATTGCCTGCTCGCGACGACACACACCAAGAAGGAAAATGTCCTTACCGGCCCAAGTCTTCATGTTCCCCGGGTCCTTGGCAACAAGGCCCCAGCAAACATAAACCTTCAGTTGATTGCGATCAACCGAGGCTCTCGGGAACAAGAGGCGAGCGAGAGTACGAGCAAGTCCTCATGTTCCGAGGGGCCAGAGGCCGGCTCGGATTGCCGGTTTGACGACTAGACTTCAACCTATCATGGTCGCCAGACTTCTTGCTCAGAGGAGCAAGATGGAAGCTCATATCGCCCAAGGAAAGACAATGAGGCAGCAGGGACATCGGCGGTAGGGACAGGGGCGGATGGAGCCATGGAAGAGGCGGTGGACGCAGAAGATGCAGGCACAGCCGCAGAAGCTCCTTTGGCAAACAGAGTAAGAGAAGGACTATGAGAAAAGTGCGGGCCTCTGGTGTTGAACACCGAAGGAGCCGCAGCGTGACGGCGAAGAAGCAGGGCTCTCAACTGGGCTGCACCAGAAGAGACAGAGGAACCTCCATCCTGGGACGGCGAAGGAGCCAGAGGAGCCACCATAGGGGCCACCGTGGGGACCTGAACCGTGGGAGCAGACAGGTCGAAGAGGTCACTGATCCCGCTTAGGTAGAGATCTGCAGCAGAGGCAACCACGGTAGGTGTCCTAGAAGTCGTTAATCGGCTGTTAAGTATAGTGCTTATGTTCGAAACGTATCTAATGGATACGACAGGATGGAGGGCTATCACCTAAGGACGGAACGTCCAGGTGAAAGGAGGGCAGGAAGAATTAGGTTTATTAATAGAGAGAATGTTAGCATTTACGTTAGTTCGCTGCTTCAGAAATGAACTCACAGAGCCTAGTCCAAATCCAAGCTTCTATTCCCACGACTAGACATCTTGAAGATGTCGACCTTGAGAGAGAAGAAGGAAACGAGGAAGTGACGAGGAACCAAAAGCAATAGTTAGAGTAGAGATTAGCTGTGAAACGAAGGCTACCATTACTTATGTCTTTGGAAGGGGAGAAATGAAAACAAAAACGAGTTAAACAAAGACGGAAACAATATCATCAAATATGAGCAAAGTGATTTGTTCTTATGGAGTTTGTGGAAAGCTGCTGTTGAAAACGAATTGTTGAGCAAGCTGATGTGCGAAATGAGCTTGAGGATGGAAGCTATCGTGAAGAAGAAACCAAAGAAAAGAAGAAAGAAAAAGACAAGCAAAAAAGGAGAGAAGAAATACTAATGGCAGAGTGGCTTCGCTGTGACAGAATTGTAGGTACAGGATTGTGGCATGCGAGTGGTGGGGCAAAAATCGGGCGATTTGGTTTGTTGTGCGGTAGGTGCCCAGGGACTCCTACCCTTAAACAATGACAGAACAGTTATGGTCACGGATTTTCCCAATGTTTAGAAGAAACCAGGTGCTGGCCTATTGTCAACAATATATACGGAAATTCGGTCATGGAGAAACACCACGTCAACAAATACGATTTGGACATGACCAGAAAGCGTGGCGCTGTCATTTTCTGTGATAACTTTTATTTTTCTGTGAATTTAATTCCTTCCTCATTTTGTTGTGGAGTTCTGAATTCTGCAGTTGCGTTATCTGCAATATAATTCTAGATGCATCGACGCCTGAGCGCACAATTTAGCAAATCTCAAAAATTCCACGCACCCGTCATCACGATTCAATCGTTATAATTTTGTCCCAAACAGGAAATCACACTTCCCAATCGTGTAACTAGCAACCCTAACCCCTTTCCCAAACTGGTCAACAACATCTCTATCAGACCCAAGGCGTCAATTACAAAGCAAGTGCGCCTCGTGTCGATACCCATAAAACGTGTCGCGCGCCACATGATGTGGGTGTCATCTAAGATAAGGTCTACTTTCTAAATATAGATGTTTTTGTGTTATTGAAAACATGGTGATCTTTCCAAAGAATTATAAGCTTGTATTCCAAGTAACAACCATGAAGATCAGTAAGGCTGAAATCTCTGGGTTAGATTTTGGGTTGGTCAATCAAAAGGTTGTCTGGGTAAACCTCGGTAATATTCATCCACCAAAAAAATCGTCACCACAGAGATACTCGTGATAGTAGGGAATTGATCAGCTGCTGCACTACGGCCCGTCGCCGCCACCCACTTGATTACATTTTGATCTCAGTATTCATCCGTGGTCTTATGATACTAGTTATTTATTCGGTTCTCTCTTTTTTTGTCCACCTCCTCACCCGACGATCAACATAGCCAAAATGCCCGCCAAACCTATGCGCCTTCCCCCCCTCCAAACCTTGAGAGTCAAGGACCCCCAGGCTCGCCCTGAACCTCACTGCGTCCAAGTCATGGCCACTGTGCTGGGTATGTCACGATGAATTGCACACCCTATATCCATTTTTTCCAGCCCGATCACCCCCAGTTGCAACACTTGCATATTCCGAATCCATCAACATCTCACAAACTCCAATGACATCATAACTGACAACCCGTTCTTCTTTTGCTAGGCTGCTGGGCCGCCGTAGGCTACAACACTGCTGGCTGCGCCGTTCTCGAACAACAACTCCGTAAATGCATGGACGGCAGCAAGCCCGAGCCCCCGCCGTTCAACGCTATCAACTCCCACCTTGCCCGTCTCAAGAAGCATGTGAACCCGACGCCCTACAAGAAGGGCAAGAGATTCCAGGGTTAAATTTTGTTAAAATGTGTTTGAATAGGATATGCAATGAGATAATTACTTAGAGTATGTACGATGGTATTAGTTGAAAAAGATGGAGGGAAATGGTAGAAGGGGAATTACCAGCCAGTTTTGTTTTCTTTTGGGTTTTCGTAGCACAGTTCTTTGTTTTTGAGAGTTTCTACATACAAAGATTCTGCGAAGAATCGCGATACAAGTCGGATGAGGTGAACCTCAAACGACTTGTACTTAGATTTCTTTGGATCAGACAAGGTATATAATATCATATATTGGTCTTGACTATTGTCTTTACATTGTTTTGTTTAGTCCTAAGATCGTACACAATGACAATGATATATCACAATAGGTGCATCCGGTTATTTAATTGTAACGGTTTATTTATTTACATTCCACCACCTATCTACATCCTCACACTAAAGTGTCTAAACTCTACCCATCTACTCTCCAAGAGTCCCTAGCTGAAAGCAAATAAAGACTCACAAAGTCAAGGAAAGAGAACAAAGAACAAAAATGTCGAGTGACAAAGAGAAGACCCTGCACTTCAACAAGCACAGATAGTCAGCCAACGAAAGAGATAAAAAAAGAGGGACACATAGAAAACAAGGTATTCTGACCAGAGAAACGTAGAAAGATAACAAAGACGTGAAAAGATGAAAAAGAAAAGAAAATAGATGGTATAATGCGCCAATTTCCCCGTGTATATGATGAAGCAAGACAAGATCCAAAAAGAAAAGCTCAACAGTGATCAGTCACGTAAAAGCTATTGGAGGGAAGCTAGCATGCGAGGCGTAGTGCAACATGACAAAAGGGGAAGGACGAAAGAAAGACAAGGAATATAGGGACAGAGAAAGTGCCACCGATCCAGTGGTGGGCAGCCGATCACATCAGAAGTCCTCATCTTGATATTGTCCTCTCATCAGCTTTTCGCTACGAGAGACAAACACAGAGAGCCCTCGCATGCCAGCCCCAAATAAAATGCAAAAGGAAATGCAGCATGAAATGAAGGTATCACCAGCCAACCCAAAACGACAAAGGAAACAATGAAAAAAAGACCAAAACAGCCCAAGACGATATCCGCAAATATAAGTGAACCGACCAAACATGGTGAAAACAAAATGCAAAACAGAGAAAGAAAGATAAAAAATGATTCATACGCGGACGGGAACGAGAGACCACGAGTGCTGACAAGACCTCTAGTTGTCGCTAGTGCAGAACATCTCGATTTCTCCTGGCTCACCGCGCATGCTCTCTCTCCATTCTGAGAATGCCATGTGAATGTCCTCGTCGCCACTGATCAATACGTAATCACCATCTTCGTCTTTGTACCGAAGCTTCAGCATACCGCGACCGATAGTGGCTTGCATGAACCGCGAAAGCTTGGCATCGATGCGATCAACAAGGGTTTGGTAGGTAATGTTGAAGCTAACAACAAGTGTGAAGTAAGTCCCACCATCACAATTAACACGAACCTTGAGCTGTGTAGACGAAGGTGCCTCGGGTG
Source organism: Ambrosiella xylebori (assembly GCA_002778035.1). Lineage (NCBI taxonomy): Eukaryota > Fungi > Ascomycota > Sordariomycetes > Microascales > Ceratocystidaceae > Ambrosiella > Ambrosiella xylebori. The sequence continues at coordinate 942,177 of PCDO01000008.1, forward strand.
ATCCCATGTGTCCTGTAGAAGCGGAAGGTGGAGACACAGTCCGGTAATCACCAGGGGGAGGTACAGAAAAACTACCGTTAGTAGATCCGGGAGTGCCTTGACGGATAGGCTGAACTGGGAACTGAGCCATTTGGCCACCGTAGCTACTCTTGTGTGCATGGCTACGGAACTGTTGACCAGTAGTACCGGGACTGGCGGTATTAGTGCGAATGGGAATATCGTTACGAGGGGATCCAGAAGTAGAGCGGTTGATCCCATCGTGTAGATGGGCAGGGATGCCAGGAACAGCCGGAATAGCGTTTACAGGAATATTGCTAGCAGTGTTGCGACGCATGCCGGGTTGGTTAGCGATGTCGGGAGTACTGTAAGAACGGCTACGCTGAGAAGTGGCATTGACCGGAGTGGGACCGCGGGAACTGCGGCTATTATTTCCATCTCTTGAGGGCGCACGAGGGCCAGGAGGGGCAGTGTAGCGGTTAGAGTCTTCATTCCAACCACTTTGTGGGGTGCTGGTACGTTGGAAGTTGGGATAACCCATGCTGGGAGTAGGGAAAGATCCACTAGTTGTACTAGTTCTCATGGAAATTGGAGACTCGCCGACAGGAGAGAAGTAAGAATCCATGCCGCTTCTATCACTCGGTGAAGGAGCAGTAACTCGGGACATGCCACCCAAAGATTGTGTTTGGATACTAAGAGGACCGGAAGGAGGGTTCATAGGGAAGCGGGAAGGAGCTACACGCCCGTTCATAGACTGAGAACTGTCGCCAGTAGCAGAGCGAGCACGCAGGTTTGTACTCGAGGCATTTCTGGAAATAATGCCACTGGATACTTGAGAACCATAAGGAGGGCCCATCTCATCATCCTCTTCGTCATTTTCCTCTTCCTTATAAGGGTTCTCGAGGCTTTGTCCGCGGATCCAGTTGAACTCGGGAGCAGCATCCTCAGAAGCAGCCTTAGCGTCGTGCTCTTTACGTTGCTTGTCCAGAGCCGCACTCCACTTCTTGAGTTGCTCTTCATTAGCAAATTTGACAGTGAAGTTTTCAATTCCAGGGTCACCACGCCACCAAATCTGAACACTGTAAGAGCCTGCAATTTTGTTAGTCAAGAATCAGACCGGATGTCAGTTGCAAGCTGAAGGCCGACTGTAAATAGCTATCTACTTACCAGGCTTAGAAAGCGTCACGACTTCCGTGACGTTAGACATGAAGATGCGTCCTTTAAGATGCAACTTTGAGCTCTTGTTTTTGACGGGCTTGGCACCAGTGCTCTTGGTACGGTCCTTTTTATCCTTAGACTTGCCCTGAGTGGCTTCTTTGCAGCACAAAAGAATAGCCTCAAATAGGTAGATTTCATACTGCACTGGATCAGCTGACTGAGTTCCTGCTATTAGTGATGGAAGGAAACTTACGTCGCGCTCCTGATCGTTCTTCCCGGTGACGACAGCATAGGTACCGTGCATCAAAAGCTTACCAAACTGTTCGACCTTGTGACTGCGCCAGTCATCGACACGAGCCATGAGCTCCTCATGAGCTTCATCAAGGAGATCCAGGTTGACCGCTTCATTAGCCATGGTAAGTACACGTTCGGCGGCATTAATACCCTCTTGGAGATCTTGCTTAGTGACAGGATCTTCGCTTTTCTTGAGCAAATCCTAGAAGGTTGTTAGCTTTGATAAGATCAGATATAGCTATAAACTTAAGTGTGCACACCTTAAGCAACAACGGGTACTTGACCAATCTTTGCATAGGCTTCAACAGGAAGCCATCCAGAGTGTTAAAATCAACAGCGACGGGATGGTCAGCGGTCTGAATTTTATCAAATACTTGGTTTGCAAGCTGGGCAGCCTTGCGCTGGTTGGCGATAAATGGCAAGTAGATGGAGAAGGACTCCTCGAAAACTGTGAATGGGGCACCCCAAAATTGGTTGGCTTGAGGCATAGAATTGGTAGTCTCAACACGAATCAGGAAGCGGCGCTGGAAATCAAGAATGAAGTTGATGTTAAGGAAAATCTGGTGGATGATATCACCAGTAATTGTGCCCTTCTGTTCGAGAGTTTCCTTAAGCTCATGAAGATTCTCCAGATCTTGAACATATTTACGTTCGGTATCGACAAGTTCGCGAATAACATAGTCCCTGTAGGACATTTTTCCGCCGGCTCCCGGCTCGACGATGGCATCTTCTTCGGGGTATGGTTGAGCTTGGATGAGGAGACCCTTCGCCTCAATAAGGTCAAGAACATGATTGACAACTTGGGTGACCTATCGAAATAAAGGAGTTAGCGATCTACTTTGGTCACAGTCAAGTCGACCTAATAGGCAGAGTGAACAAAGGCTTACCTTGACAAAGCCAGTGGTATCGTTGCCGAGAACATCATTGATGACAAAGCAGTCAGCAGAATTGATATTCAAGTCCTTCAAGCATGCATTGACAAATCGGAAGACGGCCATCTTGGGCTTCTTGTTGGCGAGCATAGTCTCTTCAATCTTGATTTCGCCTTGCTGGAGGGCATTGTAGATGTGGACAAGAGGCATTCCGGTACGGAACATCTCCCACAAAGAATCGACGGGTTCATTGGGGTCGACAAGGTCCAAGTAGGGCTGAAAACCCGGCACTAGAGCCAGACGTTGCTTGAGCGCCAGGCATATCTGGTAAAGCGATCGCGAGGCATCAGCCTTTTGGTTGATGATGTTGGAAGTGGCGACAACGGTACCGGCAGTGGAGACGCCGGAAAGACTGGTTTCGGAACTTCCCAGAGTAGATCCTGAGAGGGCGCTGGCACGCGGAGCGGAGCTCATGATGGTGGCGATTGAGTTCTTCCTATCACGCGAGAATAGGGGGAGGGGGGCCGATTCGTTCCGGATGAGGGGGGCATGAGCCATCACATCCAGCTCTTGCTCGGGCGGAGCAAGCGGGAGTGTAAGTTAAGAAAGGCTGCGAGCAATAGGTTTTTTTAGAATGGGTGGAAGCGTAGATGCGCTGCGCGATGATGTGGCTTTTTTTGCGGTAACAGATAGGAAGCAAAGAACGCCAGGTGGGTGTGTTGGGTGGTCAGTATGTGCAGCAGACGCCTGTCGAATCGCGAGCAGATGCAGTAGCGAAAAAAAAAAAAACAATAATAAAGATTGCGGGTGTGTCGATCAGTTTTTGGTCGAAATAAAGTGTCGAGTCTACACTTTCAGCAATTTGAATGCGACAAGTTAACTTCGGTAAATCGAAGGGGAAAAAAAAAAGAGAACAAGTATCGTGAAAATAGGCAGCCGGACGGCGAGACGGCAGCAGAGACGATAGTGGTGTTTGACACCGTGAAGCAGTGTTTCGAGAGAAAGTTGGCAAAAGATAGATTGAGAACAGGAAATCGTCTGGGTCTGGCGGATTGGCGTTGGATTGACGAGCTAGGACTGGTCAGGCGAGGTGCGGTCGTTGCTTGTCCTGTTCAGGTTTGGTTGATCCAAAAGAAGGATGCAGCAGTGGTGTCAGTTCTGGAATGGAAATGGAAGCGAGCAGCAAAGCAACAGGGTGGGTGGGCGCTGTCTAGATAAGTTCCCTTGCGTTAGCTATGTGCGTGATGTCGGTCTTCTGCTGGAGCGGCCAATGTCGGATTGCAGAACTTTGCACGCAGACAAAGACGGCACAGACGGTCAGATCTTCTGTGCGCCTCTTGTGTGATGTGTCGATTTACCATTGTTGAGGTCTAGCTATAGGTTTTGATACAGATGAACGGGAGAAACAGGAGAACTGCTCCGAGATCAACAAGTGAGGGGGTGGGTGCTTTACTCACTCAATCCCATACAGCAGGTGGTAGAAAGAGGGATTGCTGGGATTATTACTCGGTTTTGTCTTGGAACTCTACAGATGAAGCTATAGTGACTTTCAGATCCACTAGCGCGGGGGAAAATGTCGTAGAAGACCGCCTAAATTGTGGTCCCGGTGGAAGCGTCTGTAGGCACTAATGAGTAGTTTCGAGGTTCATGCCGTATTTTAATTGGTTTGTTATGGTTATAGTCTACGAGAAACAGAAAAGGAAGTTGTTAAAAGAAGATTCAATTCATTGCCACATCAAAATACAAAATTCACCATTCATAATTATCCACACATTCTGTAATCTAACATTATCAACATCATCAAGCAACAGAAACCATAGGTTACGTTCATCTTTCCGAGACCCAGCAAATCATATTGTGTAAGGAATAAATGGTCTGGCGATGAAGGAAGAGGATGGAGGTCAACGGCACAGGATCTGTGGGTGGAAGCAAGTGCTTATCACTGACTAACGGAGCCCTGTGAAGCGTGCTTTGTTGCTTCATGCGCTCTTGCTTTACCTATCAATTTTTTGTATCACTATCACAACGCCTTCCAACAAACACAGATAATCCATTGTTTACCAAATATACACATATATAGACATATATATCTATAGAAATATGTTCGACTTCTTGCCCCATTGGATGATTGACCACATGCTGGAAGGGTGAAGGGGGTGTGGGCTATGCAAACTTCAGCTTTTTTTACAGCACACCGGTGGGCAACATTGCTTCCCCTTGCTTGCTTGTGACCAGAGAAATATAGGGGTAATTCACGAACATTTAGCTAGCCAAGCAGCGGAAAGTCATGATTTCAAGTGAGGGGAAGCAAAGAGGAAAAAAGCAATAAGCCTATCTGGTTGTGGCTGGTCATCTATTGCCGCCCTCGAAGCTTTGTTTGTTTGGCTCGACATCTCAAGTGCAGACAACGACAACCTATGCTTTTCACAGTAATATTACATTTGATACGTATTTTGCCTTGGACTGTTTTCTCCTGGCAACGACTTCAACTCGTAGGTGGCACCGATGGTGTGAAGAAAAGAAGTGATAGATACTACATGTAAGTTGACGCCTTCATGTGCACATGTCTTTTTTAAGGTGATGCTATTGATGATACATCACAAATAAGCTACCACAAGTATTGCCTTTTGACTCATCCAACCCACAAGACTGGCATCTTTGGATTAGAAGGTGTTCGTGAGATCACCCGGTCCTGCATTTACGAAATTCATTGTGGCCTGTGATGATGTTTCAACTTGTGCTGAAGCAAGGAAATGCATGGCACTGTGCATAACTTAGTAGGCACGGTCCTTGACTCCGCCCGCTCTTTGAATCACAGACTCAAAGAAGACCCTCACAGACTAACCCATCATATGTAGTATCTATTAGTTGACAAGCTCACAACGCATGATAGCATGAAGTCAGCTTGAATCTAGATTGATGGTCCAAAAACACAGGATATCAAGCAACTCGTTTAGTATATATATAGTTTATCATATGTTCATAAAGCACAACGCTAATGTTCCATATTGTTATGGAATGGACCAACTGTTTACTCACCGAACAACAATGATGTGATCTCTCACAGACCAACTCTGAAATCAAGCACTAGTTCTTTGTTCTCATATTATTTATGGACATCAGTCCAATGTTCAGATCATAAGATTTCATCACTTCTGTCTCCTATACAGTGGGTGGGATGTGGTCACTCGGCGTTGTTGTCCAAGCAATGATATTCATCCTCCCTTGTCGTGTTGCCAATGTATCGTCTTTCTCTCCTAATTGAATCCCTCTCGGCCATTTTGCAATAAAAAATTGACTTCATATTGTCAAATAACACTGTCTCCTTCGATATCACCCACCTAAATCTGTCTTGGTCCGTGTTTCACACATCTGGAATAGGACTATTCTATGCAACCCCTCTTTGGAGTGGAATTCTATTCAATGCAGACATCAGACTTGATGATTCGCAAGTGCTTCATCCTCCAATCCGCAATGGCCTCAAGCAGGGTTCAATGCTGCTTGAAAGATGGTTATTTACAATGCCTTGATATGTTACCCTTATATACACATGAAAGGTGCGTGGTATCAAAGCACAAACATAGATAGCAAGATGTTCTTTAAGATCTTTTATACAGCGTTGACACATCGATATCGTATTCAGGTAGATACAAACTTTATAGTTTGAGCAAGCCACCATCGCCTTGTCGCAGCACGTGGTCTAATCCGTCGTTTTATCAACGCCTCGCAAGCAAATAACATTATGATGACATATACCCAGTCTGAGAACTCGACATTTAGATAGTTACAGCTTCCATCCGTCAGAGGTTGACAACAACATCGTTTGCTTCTTTTGGTCGAGAAATTCCTGAATGTGCCATCGAACCCCATCTTTGACATCTCCTCGACCTTCGGATGTTGAACAATCGGGTCCTTTGTCATTGAGCACCAACAACAACAATGTAACTCAAGAACTGTATAGACACTGTCCCTTTTTGTAACAACCGCTAGCAAAACCAGACAGTGCTTCGTCCACGGCGGAGGCATTGATTGCAATGTTTCAAATAAGCGAATCATGGACTAGACTCCTTCAGGCATAGTTTGGCATGTTGTTCCCCCAGCTTTCTCTCTCCCTCTCTATCTTAAAAGCTTCTTTAAATACATGTCACTTGAATTGTGTAACAAAAAAAGCCCGTGACGCCACGCCACGAAGATTACCGTGTTGTCTCTGAACCAAGGATGAGGAATAGGAGGCACTCCCCCTCCCCTCATATTTGGTGTCTGTTTGCATGTGAAGAGAAGATGAGCTCCGATCAGGTCACGACTAGAATGTGAGGAAATCGAGAAAATGGATGCATCCAAGCGGAGCCTGGAATGACCCTGAGAAGTTAAAGAAGTTTCTCATCTTTCTAATCGAGGCTTCGGTTGCAGCAAGTAATTTCCTCTCTATGTGACCTTCGGTAGTGTGTGCGTTGACGTTTTTTCTTTTTTGAATTTAGAAGCACGCGATTGTCATGTTTCCTCGGTATTTTCAATTTAATCATGCATAGTTGTTATCATGTTCTTGCCATTAGAAGAAAAATAAATACAATCGCCGACCCAGATATCGGCTCCGTGGTCATGTCCCTCAGACACTGGCTGCAACTTATGCAAATCGCGGTTAGCCATTTCGATCATCCGTCAATAGGTCATATCCGTTCATAAGAACCCTTCTCGCATGCCGTACCTGCATATATGATAGCCAATTACATGTTTTATTCAGATTACCTTCCTGTAGCCAAAAGCTGATCCTGACATTTGTGACGCTGTCATAATACCCTCCAGGCTCACTCAATAATATTAGGTTAAAAACATAACACACGGTAGATTGGATTTATCTATCCAGTGCTTTCATTGTAAACAGGAATATAAACAATGATTAGACACTAGGTTATCTATCATGATATAGGGATTGTCAATATTTGATCTAGACCTCTTATAAGTTGACAAGCTGTTTGCTGGGTACCTAATTCATTGCATGTATCATATATCTGCAGTCTCTTAATTTTTATCCATGAGTCTAACAGTCTAACAGAAACTAAAATGAATTACTTTTGCAATAAAATTGAATGGATCTGGATTATTGCTTATTCCAATCACAAAGTAAGATAATATACAAATCTTCCGTGGTCACACAAAGGGTTAGGGTTTATAATCACCTTCGAACTCACGTGTATATCACCACTCCGTCAGATCACATAATAACCAATGTGAACAGAGGGTTGACTTCATCTGACTCAGTGTCATCTCTAGATCTTTCCAGTTGTTGAATTTTCTATATGTCAGTTGTCATTTAGTGGCTATCCTTTAAAGTCTAAAGTGCTTGACAGCCGTGGCAACAACATTGGTCTACCAATTTTGAAAAGTGTTTACGTCATCACTATATTTAAGCCTTGATATCAATAACACACTTAGAATTAGGATTCTAATTTCGTCACATAGAGATGTGTATTTTTGGTCTCTTTGGTGATAATCAGTATATAGGCGTAATCATGTCAACCTTTTGATTTTGAATGTACCAATACCCCAGTCCCTCTTGTCATCACCACAGCCTTCTTTCTCCTCACCATCATTATACGTCCATATATGATCCTCAATGATTCTCAGTCATCATCAGCCATCACCCAATTACACACTTATCGATCTGTGCCCCCCACGCATCACGTCCATGGAACCCTTGATACATTTTTGACTACCGAATTAAGTTTTGCCCAGCGTCAGACCAGCCATCCGATTTATCAACTACCGAATGACGGTTAACTCGGTGCCTATTCTTATAACTTGACGCCATCGTTATTATACCATCATTCTTATTCCACCAATACCCCGCCTCTGTTGTCCTCGAAATCCGCCATGGATCACCACGCTATGGGACAGCCTGATGAGGGGTACTGCGAACCCCCGCCAGAGGGTATTCAGGCCAAATTGCAACAAATCATGGCAGCGCCAGACAACTTTTATCCCAACTTAGCCGATCTGCCCATGGAAAGAAAGCATGGTAAGTTGCCATAATCATCATTTGACACAAATGCAATCGCGATATGGCTGTTACCCCCAAGGATAACCCGCATACTTGGGTCTCCGCTCTTGACATTTCTACCGTGATGATCGCTTTCTGTAGGCTTCGAGCTTCCATTAGGCAGTCTGAATGGCATCATAAGGAAGCCACCCACTGCTTTACTGTAACTTCAAGGTATTGCGTGTGGTCTCGTCTATTGCGATGGTGTGGCCCGCTATTTACTTCATGCAAAACTCCTAATCAGTCGTCAATGCGATATTTGTCAAGGAGATCCAACAACCCTGGTACATTGAATGAGTGGAGATCGACCTTTGGAGCGTCTTTTCAAGTATTTTCAGATTCGCCACATATAATCATATTGTATCAGGACTTTGGTTCTGATGATAGCCTTGTGTGCTCGGCTGTTTGTCAATGACATTCCTGTTTTCAGCACATAATATAGGCAGGCGCATAGCCAAAAATATCAAATCTAGCATTTTGTGCCCATGATTCTAGAACTATCTGTTTGGATACCACAATAACAAAACCAGAACTGTTGATCATCTCCACCTCTACATTCTACCAGGCTCAAGATCTGAATCTTCCGCTAATCTCAGTATTTCTCTCTGCAGAAATAATTTCCAAGATATTATCTAGTATGTCCACGTCTGAAGTGGCACGCCTCTTCAATATTCACATCAGCCCCCGTCTCCATGTAGACTTCGTCCGTTATCTACCAGCAGAACTGGTTCTCAAGATTCTCTCTTATCTCCCCGTATATTCGTTACTCCAATTTGGCTTCACATGTCATGCCTGGCACATCATATCACTCGACTCGGGCCTATGGAAAGATTTATACTACGATGAAGGTTGGCTCATCGATGAGTCTTACCTCAAACACATGGAGACGCTGGCGAATTCTTCACGACTGAATTCCAGCGTGATCGATATTAAATTCTCATCAGGACCTGGAGTTATTGATAATAGCGATGTCTGTATGCAAGACAACCCAGCGGACTCCTACACCCTTAACAACGGTTCTTACACCATGTGTCCGGACGACCCGGAGAAAGTTCTCATGAACTATATTAATGCACTGACACGTCCCCAAAACTACTCACGGATTCCTACAACAGAGTTGTTTATATTTGGCGGACATAACGATAGCTTCAAAATCAACTGGAAGTACATCTTTATCCAACGCCAGAGGCTAGAGAAGAATTGGGATTACGGGAAATACACAAACTTCACATTTCCCAATCCTGAGCATCCTGAAGAGAGTCATACGGAATGTGTCTATACCTTACAGTTTAACAATGACTATCTTGTTAGTGGTGGTCGTGATCGGACAATTCGCATCTGGGATATCAACACTCAGAGGCTCATTAGGAAGCCCCTCGAAGGACACCAAGGCTCGGTCCTGTGTGTGCAATTTGACCCTTCTCCAGAGTCAGACATCATCATTTCTGGCAGCAGTGATTTCAATGTTATCGTTTGGAAGTTTTCAACTGGTGAGATGGTGAAACTCTTGGATCGTGCTCATAGAGATAGTGTGCTTAACTTGCGTTTCGACAAGAACGTGTTGGTCACTTGCTCTAAAGATAATACCATCCGTGTATTCAATCGTCGCCCCCTCAAGTTTGGTGACCCTGGATACGTCCTGAACAACCCGCATGAACTCCAAGATGCCCCTGCGATGATTGTGCGGTACGGGTATGACTTGACAGCCGAGAAGTTTCCAATTAGACCTGCCTTTGAAACCTTGTGCGTCTTGAAGGGCCATGCAGCCCCCGTAAACGCGCTACAAATCCACGGGTCAGAGATTGTTTCCGCTAGTGGTGATCGACTGATTAAGCTTTGGAACTGGGAGAAGGCGGCTTGCACACGAACAGTCCAAGGACATTCTAAAGGAATTGCCTGCGTTCAGTATGATGGCCGTCGTATAGTCAGCGGCAGCAGTGATAATGAGATCAAAATTTTCGACAGCAAAACTGGGGCCATCGTTGCCTCACTGCGTAGTCACACAGCTTTGGTCCGTACCATCCAGGCTGGATTTGCTGATGTTGCCACTAGTGTCGAGGATGATGAAGCGGCTGCCAAACTAGCCGATCATGAGTTTGATAAAGCTGTTGCCGAGGGTCATATTGGTGATCCCAGTAGACCGCAGTCACGCATTGTCAGACCCAGCATCCCCGGAAGCAGTCGGCCCGAAGAGCTCCTCTCCAGAGGTGCCAAATTACCACCTGGTGGCGGTGGTGGAACTCATGCGCGTATTGTTTCTGGGTCTTATGACCAGAGTGTTGCCGTTTGGAGACGTCGTAAGAAAGATGGACGCGATCGAATCTGGGAAGTCAATCTGCAGCTTCTTCAGCAGGATGCTGTTCTTAAAACCCATCTTCGAGACGCATATCGTCGAGGCCGGACTTATTCTTTGCCGCATAGATCTGTTGCTGAATGGAGTAAATGGATTCAGGAGCATATGATGACCACGGAGTCAATGCTGAACGTTTTGGTTCAGTGTCCTGTCATGTTGTGCATGGAAAGTCTTTTACATAATGCCATCGACCACTCCACGATGCCTCCTTTGCGCACGGAGCTCAGGGATCTCATTGAACACATGAAGATTGAATTTAAAGCTGCAGTCAGAAGATGGGAGAAGCTCAAGGCGGACCCCATGACGACACCAAGCCCAACTCCGGGACTCGATAATCTCTACCACTTTACACTGAACAACCCTCCTCCTCTAACGTTGTCTCAACTTGGGAACAGAATCGATTATCAATCAGCACGCATCTTCAAGTTGCAATATGACGCTACGAGGATCATCGCATGTACACACAAATCTACCATTGTTGGATGGGATTTCTGTAATGATGATCCTGCAATCAAAATATTGCAGAAGGCTTTCATGCCCATTCGGTGATCTTGATGCTCTATCTTGACCATTTGTTTAGCTGCATTGTTTAGATCACAGAGTTGGAGAATAACATTGATATACATGGGAATTTACTATAAAGGATATAATTATTGCGTAGTTGTTGATAGGACCAGTCTCTCGACTCCATAATTTTTGCATGATTAATATGAATGAACGGACTCTTATCTATACATTGATGCCAGTATCCTCTTGTAAAAGAAACCACATGTGGGAAACATTGTGCACTTGGACGTAAATAATTATAGCATTAACACCTCAAGAACGCCGAATTTGTGACCCAAGAAACCATTACATGATACCCCGCATTATATCCTAACCTACCATCTCCTTAACCTTGTCACCCTCCTTGACCGGCACCTCATCTACAAATTCTGGTAACTCATCTTGCAAGAAACTCGGCAGCCCAGCCTCGGCCTCGGCCTCCCGATCCATCTCAATCTCCATACCCAAAGCTTCCAACTCCGCGTCTAACTCCGCCTCATCCACATCATCTGGAATATCATAACTCCTCCCCAAGCTCTCTTGAATCTCATTCCCCACATCCAACAAATCCGCCATTTCATCCTGCAACCGCTCGATCTTATCGATATCCACCTGCCCATACTGCTTCCTCAACTCCTTATTCGTCGTCTTCAATGCATCCACCGTCGTCATCACATTCTTCAGGTTATCCTGCATCGTCTGTGCCTGCTCCATATTCCACACCTGCCCCTGCAACTGGTCGCGCTGCCCCTCGTACATCTTGCGACGTTGAAGGACTTTCATGGCCTTCTGCTTCAGCGCTGTCTTCCCAGGGCCCTCGCGCATCTTGGCAAGCTTGGTTTGGTAGCCGGTTAGTTCGGCGTTGATGGCGGCGAGCTTGACGTCGATGGAGGCGATGCGGTCATCAATGTTGGTGATAGCACCTTGTAATGTGGGCTTGGGGCCCTTGGGTTTGCTGCCGAATAAGCGATTCATTGTGATAGTGGGGTCGTTGTAGAAGATGAGGGGTTAGTTGGTGAGGGGTAGATGGGGTAAGATTGATCGATTAAGGTCAAGATAAGAATCAAATGATGATAGATCAACAGAGTTCTGAGATCTGGCCTTGAAGTATCGTTATTAAATTGTATTATGATATGTGCTACAGATATTTAGGCATAATCTCTATAGCCCGAGTCGCATCCGTGCTAACTATTTACACTAATGACATCCTTAGGATCAACAGCCGAGCTTAGTCATCACACCATGTGCCGCACTGTTATAATACTGTAGTCGACTACCAAGACATCCTGTGATGATATGGATAGCATAGGCGGAAACTGATGCAAAAAGATAGTTAGTGTCGTGTGAAGTTTTATTTGGTCATTATTACTTGAAAAGTAGATATTTAGTTTTATAGTAAAAATTTGAAAACCCCATATGTTGTTCGGATCTGAATAGAGGCATGAAACGGAAGTTTCCAAGTTGTCAGCAAGTTCATTATACATTAGAAGAAATAAAACAAGTTATATATACACATTGTCTCGTCCGCATAGGGGCCGTACGTATATACACATCCTGTGCTTATGTCATTTCCTTGCTAGCGCCTTGGCGACGGCGTATGAAAGTCCGGGGTTTAGACAGGGAGACCTGTGAACCATTCTCAAACGAGCGGATGATAACACTGGTATCTTCCTGGTTGAAGACATCGACTTTGGCCTCGGCAAACTTGCGAGCAGGAACCTTTTGGCGGAAAAGGACATCCAGTTCGGCAAAGGTGCGGCCCATAGGCTCGGGAACGCGGAAGAAGGTATAAATGATACAAAGGAAGCAGACGCCAGCCTATATACGATTAGAAAAAGGTCCAATATGTTGTATGGAGTCAGAAAATGTACCCAGAAGAAACCGGCAAAGTTGGACCAGTTCCAAGCCCCGGGGTTGATCATGTAAGGAGTCAGAACACTGCAAACGATGCCGACGACGATGCTAAAAGTTTTGTGTTAGTCACAAATATAGTTTCAAGGAAAGGGGGGGAAGAACTTACTAAAGAACACGGCCCATGACAACGGTCTTGACCTGGAGCCTGCGAGTAGAAATTTCAGACACTAGAGAGTAGCAGACAGTTCCAACGGTAAGCTGATAAACCATTGACCAGCACAACATAATGCTGCCGGTAGCCATAGAGGCCTCGCTTTTGTGCTCTTCGGGAACAAGACCAAGGAAACCAAGAATAAGAAGCATCAGGCAAAGACCGCACAGCCCATACAGATAGAGAGAACGACGGCCAATACCCAGACTCATCATGAACCAGGCACCGAAGACACCAATCATGTTGATACCATACTGACCTAAAGCAAAAGCATAGGATAGGTTCTCCGAAAGACCAGCCTGCTTCAGGAAGTAAGTCGAGTAGTTGGAGAAAGAGTTACCTGACAGGTTCTGGATAGCCCAAACCATGCAGACAATCTCAGTGCGGCGGAAGTCGGTGCCCTTGAAGCAGTCCCAGTAGGTGGCGCCTTTAGTAGTCTGGGTCTCCAGCATCTGAGTGTGGACCATCATGGCGACAGTCTCATCGGCATCAAAGTTGCCATCGGGTGTCTTGGTAGTCAGACGATCTAGAGAGTGTTTGGCCTCATCAAGACGGTTCTTGCGAACCAACCACCAGGGACTCTCAGGGGCGAAATAGATGCCAATCATGAGAGGAACGGGCCACATCCACTGGAGAGCGTAAGGGATGCGGTAAGCCCATTCGTCATTGCGCTTCAACATGGACATAAGGACACCAATACCAATTTCCTGACCGAGGCCCCAGCAGAAGTTGACGTAGGTGGTCAGATAACCACGCATGGCGACGGGGCAGACCTCACTGGCATAAGTGATGGTAAGGGTCTGGAACACACCCCATGGGATACCACAAAGAATCTCGGCAACTAACAGAGTCTCAACATTCTGCGCAGTGAAGAAGATTGAAGTAAAGGCGCAGATAGCAGCCAAGCAGGTGATTACAGTATAGCGGTAGCCAAAGCGCTCAGAAGCCCATCCATTGATCAAAAGACCAATGAGCTCACCAACGTTGGCACCGTTACTCAAACCCGCCTGCCAACGAGCCGGAATCTCCCAAGTTCCATCAGATAGTTGCTTTCCATACTTGCGGTTGAACTGATCAAAGGCGTAAAAGTTATTGATCAAGCAGACGTCATAGCCTTCCATTACAATGCACGTGGAGATCAGCATACTCCACATGATGGCCTTGGGGTACATTTTGAGACCCTGGGTAAGTGTCATACTGTGTTCTTTCTCGGTAGCATTGCGAGCGGAGTCGAGGAACTGGTCAATAGCTTGGTTGCCAGTTATGGAACGCGGACGGTCGGCTTTAATGCTATTGGATTGCGACTCGTCGGCGATGTCGAGTTCGACAGCGGTGGTGCCATCGCCCATGGCGGCAGATAGCGTAAGTGTCTGAGACATAATAGCACGAGGTGGGTAAGCAGCAGTGGGGGCAACTGAGAAGCGGAGGAGTGCGGGGATGGCGGGGTGTATGTAAGGTAAAGAGGTATTAAGTATGCGCAAAGTATGGTCTAGACTACCACTATAACACTATATGGTATCAAATACGTTGTAGATAGACTTGAGCAACAGCAAGTGTGCGGATGTCCACAACTATATAAAAGAAATATGAGGAGATTCAGTAATTATCATGTCTGAGTGGCTTCTTAGCCCGAACAATTGATATCGTTGAATAATGTGAATGAAGAGAAGCCAGGACGTTGAGCTTGACAGGGGGAACAGGCTAGTCCGAGTATTAAGTAATTTCCAGACTAGGAACGCCCACGACCAAATTTTCCAGATCCAGAAAGTATTCCTTCCTTAGTTACCGCCTTCCCCAGAAATTCGCCCGCTATTAACTTTCTAGGGCAGATATCATTTTCTCATTTTCATTTGTCCTTACAACCATGCACATGCATTTTTTCTGGCTTTCCTTTGTTTCCTTAAAGAGTGAGGATGTCCGTTCGATTATAATATGTGAAGGAAGCATTATTGATGTTTAATGCTCGTGTGATTGGTTCCTATCCTCAAAACAATACATATCCGTATAACGACGTTCTTAACTTTTGCTTATTTCTTTATTTTCTCCATTCATAGTGTAAGGAGCCAGCCTGATATTTTTTTTGTGATTCTCTGTAGGCTCTATCTAAATACAAGATCCGAGCACAGCTTCCATATCGTGGGGCATCTAAGACAAAGCCAAGTAAATTACCGGAAAGACTTTATGTTGAGGGGCCGTCTAGCGCCCAGCTGACCCGATTACATAACCGTATTGTGACATCCACCTTCCTATTGGCTTCATGCAACACACATGTCTCCGTGATGAATATTCTAGCAAAGTTGATGAGGTAGGTACTCGGCCCATCGTTGAGACGAAGAAGTGAGAAGAGGGGCACTACAGATCTGCCGGTATAGGTATCTCCGCTTATGTATCTTGGAATCTCTTGGCGGGACATTACTGCATTCATTACGTCAAATCTCATTTAGCTAGAATCTTGAATGACCTAGTATTGCTTGGAGACTTTTATCGGGTTTTCTATCGTTTGGTTAGTTCTTCATTGATGCTCCCCACCACCTCTCTATTTTTCGTCTAGATCTATATCGTTCCCCCTAACCGCAACTTATATCCCCAAATTGTGCTAAATAGTCTATTGTCTTATATCATCGCGACGAAATTCCTCTCATCTCATTAGAACCTCGCATCTTGCCCCGCTAAGGTAACATCACTGTTGTCTGAGTTAGTACATGGACAATTCGAGAATTTGAGATGCAAAAAATTCGTTGGGAACAGCCATCACGTGAGGGAGCTTCGTGCTTCATTTCCTAGTTTGTCAGTTCCTTTCCGACATGATTGGGAAATCCGAATTCTATGTGATTATCACATGCATGCAGTAGCTCATTTACTAATGTGGAATTTGGGTTGCGTCAGTATTTAGTTAACCCTTATATAAATGGATTGGGTCACCACTTGAATTGATACATTTAACATTTGTCAATCTCATTTACAAGTTTTGAATTATGGAAAAATGCCTTGTTTCTTGTGAGGCAACTATAAAGATAACGTCATATCCATCACTATGCACAGTCCGATCCTGTTGGGTTTAGCTCTCAAGATTTTCTAATCTACGTTACTCATTCGAATCTTTTCCCATAAAACAACCCGCAAGAACTTTGTATCAATGTTGCTTTCTGCCGACAGACGTGATGATATGCCTTGCCAGTATTATGCATGGAAATCCACAGAAACTGTCGATAATTGTGTTTGATGATTTATAGTGGATGTAGATGACCAGAGTCCAGAAATGTTGGTAATTGCTGTTGTCATTATAGTGAAATGTGACTTCTCATCTCCATGCATTCCATCAAAGTCCGTGCCCGCGTTGGTGCTTGCACCCATCTATAATTCCCACGTCGATCCGCGAGAGCCCAACGTCAGCAAGCGAAGCCAAACGCACCACAAAAACACCACAAGCCGCAGCAGCTTTGTAAAGAATTTACTGTCGCAGGTCTTCAGCGCCTAAATGTAACCTTGATTGTGTATGCTGCTGCAGTATATGTTCTTGCTACCCTCTGACCCTAGAAAATAAACTGACACAGACAAACGACGTGTGAACCTTGCAGGTCCCGCGCAGCTCATCTGCAGATTAGACTTAATGACTTGGTGTGATGGTGTCCCCGGCTTCCTTGTCTTTTGTTACCTCCACCAATCAATGCTGCAGCACGAGTCGCTTTCCTTCTTTGTTCTCGCACATTGCTTGCTGCCGCAACTCTGACAAGTGATCCGTACGTACAGTGGCGGGATCTCACGAAGGCTTGTCGTTTCTTCTTCTTTCTTTGTGATCAGGTTGTCATGTTTTACGCGGCCTGAGTATTGTCGCTGTTCAGAAGATCTCAAAATAGTCCTGCTACAAGTTGGTTCAATCTTCCTATAATCATGAGCAGCAAATATCGAAATATATTCGTCGATGCCTCCAAGTTCTTTTCGAATACAAAGCCTTGCGCTTGCAATATTAACAACCATCCACCTATTTTCTGCTCTTCTTTAGCTACTCAACTTGACTTCTGAATTAAGTCCATCCATACGACCTGCTTTCCACAAACAGAAAAAACCTCGAACATTTGATGCTGCTCGATGACAATACGCTCCTCGTATATTTGAAGATTCGCGACTTTGATTTCTGATATCACTTACTGAGCCCAATTTGAGCCCTGCCAAAGTCCGCCACCTTTGTCAACCGCGCATTCTGGCCCTTGCCCTTGTGTGCTTGTTTCCAAAATATTAAATATTTATTTTTGCGAACGACTACATATTCGCTTGCCATCTATTTGCCTTTTAATTTGGCGATTTCCATCGCTCTCATAACTAGTTAAGCTGAAGTCAACGCAGCAGACGTTTGCCACCTGACTTGACGCCACCACGCTGTTGAATATCCCCTCATTCACGATAACTTCACAACAAGCCTCCCTTTTCAGCAGCGCTCAGGCGCACCTAACGCAACGCAAGCTCCTGCTACTTTCCGCCGACCTTCTTACTCTATTTGTTTATTATTTGGTAGTCACCATAGCTCTAGCCGACACGGCTCCACTCTTAATCACATCCTGCCGGTATTGATTGGCTCAAGGGGTATTCCATTGGCTGAATCTGGGTTCTGGGAAACTTCCTTGGCTTCTTTCTTGGCCACACCGCCTAGCTTAAATAGGTGCAGGAACAAAGTCGTAACAGAAGCTTTGAGCTTAAAGTATCTGCCAGTCTCGGGGTTAAAAAAAAGAAAGCACGAAAAAAAATCCAGGTAAAGTCGGAAAGACCAGCAAGGCTATCGCATTAGGCCCACTCCTTCACCAAGCGGCAGCTCCTGCCAAACCAGTTCCTGAATCATGGATTCTCGACACTCCCCGTTTACGAGAAACTCTCAACTCCCACCTCTACATCCGCCACCGCCCTCTTCGCACACACATTCGCATTCACATTCGCATTCTGTACCACACGCGCCATCATCGCAATCACTATACGGAAGCAGACCGTCTTTTAACTCGACCTCGTCAGCCCCACCTTTATCACAACATCCTTACTCAGCGCCTCAGTCAACTTACGGCAACTCCGAGACCCCGCCACCTCTCCGCCCCTCCGAAGGAGGCTTCAATTCTTACATCACCGGACGCAGCTACCCCGGAGAACGTTCTGCAATTTCTCCGGTGCCTCTGCAAAGCGCCCATGCTCGACACCACAGTACTTCTTCCATCCCTCTAGGCGCTGCACAAAATATGAATCACAACATGCCGCCTCCACAGTCGCCCACTCAGCCCAGCAGCCAGGCGCCTAGCCGACCACGGAATCTTTATAACTTTCCGCCTCCGCAACCCGCTCCAGCGCGCCCCGCACCTTCCGCACAACCACTTGGGACTGGGGCTTACATGACTGGCCGCGAATTGCCTGCATTGGGATCCCGTGCGCCAACCGGCGGTGCGGGATCTTCCATGTCGATCTCTGCCATGCTGGGCAGTGGTTCAGCCACCCCACGCGACGCGACACCTACCGGCTCTGCCAATTCGACGCCACATCTTCAGCAGCACTTTGGTCCTGGTAATTCCGGATCTCAACAGGGCCCGCCTAGCCAGAACTACGCGTCTCCGAGACTTATGCACCCCCAGGGATCACCTCAACCTCCGTCTACACAACTACCGCCGCAAGTGCCGTCCTCACAAACTCTTGCGCAAGAATATCAGCCCCAGTACGGCCGTCCTCGAACACCTGAGCAAAACAAGCCCTACGATCCAAGCCGGAGTACACATGCTTCTCCACATGCCGGCTATGGCCCAGATGCACAGCGCTATAGCACACCACAAGGATACCACTCTCAACAACCACCGTCGCAATCCCGTAACATAGGCATAGCCGATCTGCGTGATCCCAACCGTGTGCCAATGTCTCAACCTTCGGCCATGCCTCCGTCGAGACCACCTAGTCAACCGAAATCTTTCCCGATGTCTCTTCCCGGCGAAGAATCGAGACGAATGCATGAAGATGCTTACCGCCACGAAGAGGTTGGTCGTGCACCAATGCCTATGGAATATCAAGGTGAACGTCCTGGTATGAAGCCTGTGGGTTATGACGATCGGTATAGGTTCGAAAGAGACGGGCGACCTCAGGATCAGGATCCTAGACATAGACCACCCGCATCTCGGGAGCATGCCCCGTCTGGGGACGGTAGAGTACCTGCTCATATTGTTCAACAGGGCTCCGGAGGTCCAGATTATGGTGCTCGGAATGCGCCATCTGGTCAATACAGCCGTGGTCCTGAACATAGCCATTGGCAGAGACCATCGTATGAAACCAGGCCTCATGAACAGCAACCTGGACCTCGCGGTCCCGAATATCCATCAAGTGGAAGTCCATACCATCCCCATTCTGGTTCCTATCCTCAAGGTCGTCCAGGAGGCTATGGTCCTAGCCACTCAACACAGGGAGCTCCGGTGCATCCTAACTATAACCGGTCACCAGAACGGCCTCACATGGGAATGTTGCCTGGTCACCAATCTCAGGTGATGCATCTACACCAACAGGGGCCGCCTCGGTCTAGACAGGTGGAAGATGGTCCACCACCGTCCGTGGCCTATGGACACTACCATGGAATATCGGACCATCCATCCGAGGCCAAGGTTGCACCCACATCTGCGCCGTATGACCCTTCTCAACAACGACCTAAAGAAGAAGTACCGACAGCGCCTCCTCTTCAGCGTAGCAATAGCCTGTTGGCTATTCAGGAGATAAACCGGAGTAAAGGCCGCAGCTCGCCACTACCACAAGCTGTGCAGGGCGCTCAGCCTCAGATGCCTGGTCCGGCAGCCGAACCCGGCATCAAGTCAGAATTTGGGCGCATGTTCTCTGGGATTGGCATGTCGTTGAATGTTGGATTATCTAGCCCGATAACCTCATCGCAACCAGGATTTGGTGGTCCTGGTGGACCCAGACGTGATGAAGAGCAGACTACTATCGAGCTAAAGACTAAGGGTCGGAAAAAGAAAGCACGGGAAGAGTCTGCGGCAAATGAAGATGGGACAAATACTACAGGGGCTAAAGCAAAGCGTGTCAAGACTCATCAGCATCAGCATCATCAGTATGTTTCGGATGTTTTCTCGTCTTCAGTTTCAGAGACTAACGCAGTGGATTACAGTCACCACCACCACCACCATCATCATCATGGCCCCGATGGCCTGCCCATTAAGAAGAATTCTGGACGGCTAGAATCTCCTCTAATGCGAGAGATGCCGGCACCTGGCCACCATCACCACCACCATGCTGCTAGACCTGGCACTGCTAGTGGTCCCAGCCCTGCGACAGCTAACAGACTTGGACTATCTCCGGTTGCTCAGGTACCAACTGTGAAACCAATCCAAGTTGTGTCTAATGCCGTACTGCAATCTGTCGAGAAGTTGCCTTCTTGTTATCTCGGTGACGTGATCTATAACCCCAAGATTGAGCCGCAACGTCTTGTTCCCAAGCATCCTACGTCCCGTGGTTACAAGACGACTCCAGTTCCGCTTCCTTGGAAAATGATCAAGGGCAAGGAGAATTGTACTCTTACTGTTAAGGTCCTCAAGGTACATCTATCATCTGAGGCTCGGGAAGAGATCACCGCCCGAAGGGCCGTGTGGGGCTCTGACATCTATACCGATGACAGTGACATTGTTGGTGCCTGCATCCATGCTGGATGGATTCGCGGTGAGTGGCCTGAAGACGTCGACACTAGTCTTTTGTCTTTGGAGGTTGGCCCGGGCCGCCTTGATCCGGGTCCTATCCTGACTCACATGAAGCCTGCCGAACGCCGCAAATTTAAAGAAACTTGGGACACTGCTAGGACCACTGCGCAGGCATCAGATACCCTTACGGAACCTCCAGCATCAGGCCCTGTGGACGTGCATCCCGACAAAGACCTCCATGTCACGATCCGGATTCTTCCCAAACTCGAACATTATGCCAGCACCACCCGTTTCGGCATGCAGTCTCGCGAATTCGGCAGAAACCACGATGGCCTTAGCTTTATGATTACTAGTATTTCCTGGGTGCGCAACGGCGGGGCCCCGCAAAGTAGACTGCGCGGCGCGGCAAGGAGGGAGCGGATGAGACAGGCGTATGAAGGCGCAAGATTCCCAACGATTGAGTCAGAGAAGCAAGGAGACGTATCAGCGGCGGCGGCTTAGAGAGTAAAACGGAGGACGGGGTGTCAGGATTTTCCGTGGGATTGAGTGTGACTATTTGTATTTTTGGAGTATTGGGGGGAAAGTTTCGGATTGTTTATAGAATTATGGAGCACATGCTATTTTGGTGATGGCTGTGAACTATCGGTTTAAAAAAAAGAAAGTATATTCAATCAATAACCACTAATGTACAATTCAACCAAGCTACTGTCTGTCTCTTGTCGTCGTGAAAGTCTATGCTCAATCTCTTTCCTGTAGCCCCCCTTAAAAGTCCGTCGTCCTCCCATTAAAACTCCAATCACTCTCCCCCCCCCACCTCAACGGCTCATTCTTCGGCCCCCCAACCTCCCCCGTTCTCGGATTCCTCTCTCCCTCAAACTCTGGTTTCGCTCCCTTGAAAAGCGTCTCGCTGTCACTGCCCTCGACTACTTCACCGTCACTTGGCGCCGCAGGGGCAAAGTTGGGGTTGGTGAGGGCGGAGGCAGCGAGGCGTTGGAGGCGTTCGAATTCTGCTTGTTCAGCGGGTGGGAGGCGGGGGGGGCTTGGGGTGGAGTGAAGGAGGGAGTAGGGGCGAGTGGTGAGGAGGGGTCGGAGGGTGGGGCGGAGGAGGCAGTTCATGGTGGGTGGTTGTATGGTTGGTTGTTTATTGGAAGGTCGAGTTCAGAATGTGTAATTTTCGGAATATGTTGAAAAGAGGTGAAGTAATGAGGAAAATATTGAGTAGATGAATTGAAGTTTGAATTGATATGTAGGTGAGTGATATTAACCGGCCGGCGATATTTGTCTGGTAATTATGTAGTTGACATATTACTGAGATTCAGACAGCTGGCAGTAACCGTCAACCACCACCTCAACAGCTGTCAGAACCTAACATTCTGAATCCTCACGATTTATACGGAACAACGAACGAACGAAATCAATAAGAACAAGATATTAATTGAGTTCATAACAAATTATATCTCTAGCCACACTCGTAGAACTACACAGACCATATTCCCCCCCCCCTCATCTACAGCTCCAAGACAACTTGCCCCTCCTTATCCTCCCTCGGCGGCTTCCCCCGCCACTTCTTATCCCCCCACCAATAATTATCCTGCCCCATCATCCCGTGCCCTCCCGCCATCGTATCATTCATGCAAACAGGATGATAATGGTCACTCTTGGTGCCCAGCGGAAACATGGCAATAAAACACTCTTCATTCCCTTTACACCCCTGGCACCGCTTCCACTCAGCCCAGTCAAGTTTCTCCATGAGGTCCAAAATAACCTTCCGGGCGGCCGGCACCGCAGGGACGAGAATGCGGTTAAGCGACTTGTCGCGGTCGTGCGGAAAGAATTCGGGGCGGACAACATCTGGGGCGGCAGACAGGAGGGTGGCACGGGTGGTGAAGAGAGAGGAGCAAATGGTGTGACTGACAGTCTTGAACGCAGAGTAGAACATCTTGTCGACGTTGGTCATCTGGTCTTTGACAAACTCAACAGTGCCAAAGTATGAGTTAGTGCACCGGTCAATGGCCTCACGGACAGTCTCGGCCTCGGAAAGCACAGAACCCTCCTTGTCCTCAGGGGCCGCCGGCGTGTCAAAGTAGACGGCCACCGTCGCCAGCGCCAAGTTGATAAATTCACTGTCGGCAACATCCTCCCTTGCCAACTGCTGCAATCTCCACGCAAACCTCTGCGTCACCATATCCGCCACCAACTGCCAATTGACGGTCCCCGGCGTAAAGTCCTGCCGCACCATCTCAACCACATCATCGCGAATCTTCCGCCTCTCCTCTGCCGTCGCCTGGATAAACCGATGCAGCTCCAGCCGCGTCTCATCCGTCGTCGTCGTGTTAAATCCATACCACCACCCCGTCACCGCATTCGCCCACGCCAACCGGACACGGCCCCCGCCGATCCCATCGTAACGCCGCGACACCGCCTTGAGCCACTGGAAGCTCGTGACTTCACCGAACCAGGCCTCCGTATCGGCGTATGGCTGGCGGGTGGCTGAGAGTTGCTGCAGGCCGTCAGTGAAGTCGCAGTAGATGATTTCGAAGCCGGCTTCCATGCGGAGGATCCCGTCGATGCCGTGGGGGTGCAGGAGCTCGCACATGCCGTGAGCGCGGTCGTATTCGCCGCCGTGGTCGTCGGCGATGTCCTTGTCGGCCATGAGGATGAGATCCTGGGAGTCCATGGGGCCAAAGTCACACTTGGCGGCGGACATGCCGTCGAGATATAGAAGCTTCAGAGGGCGAGTGGCGGCATAGGTGTGCAGATAGCCACGGTGGCCCTTGTTAGGGTCTGCCTCGCTGGGGTCATCTACTGAGGTACTCTTCTGGCCCTTCGGCTTCGGCCCTCTACCTCCCGGCGGACCCCGGTGACCACCCGGACCCGGTTTCTCGTCACCCGCCGGCGGTCTCAACCCCGGCATCCAGCTATTTTTTCCGTGAAAACTGTCGGCAAACTGCTGGGCATGTTCCACCTCGAATGCCAACCACTCAAAGTCCTCCGGGACGTCCTTGTTCTGACTGCCGTGGTAGAACAGGGTTCCGGCGGGCACTTCGGCGGCCATGAAGGCGAGGCCGTTGTGGTGAACGGAGCTGCCCCATTGGCGCAGGGCATCGGAGGCGGTGTTGAAAAGGCCGAAGGCGGTGGCGGTGGAGGGGGTTGAACTGGCGGTGGCGGTGGAGGCCAGGGCCGCAGTGGCTAAGAAGCGCTGCATTTTAGTGGGAAAACTATTGGTGTCGGAGATTTTATGAGAAGTGAGGAATGAATGTGATGCGACAACTACCAAAAATAAATGCAAGAAGCTGTTGGATATCGCACCTTCCCAACGTGACTGTATAACAAACAATGATGGAAAATGATGTCACGATACAAATCTCCGAGACAGATAAATAAACCAAGTCTCGCCAGACCGTGACTTTTCCCTCGTATTTCCTAAAAGAAGAGAAAAAAAGTACCAGAAGATGCGTGATTCTTGGTTCTTTTCCCACCCCCCCTTTTTTTATGCTTCTTTTGTCCCATCGGTTGGTTGCTCACTTTTTATTCATAGCCAGCCCACCCACCCACCCAAACAAGCCCCAAATCTAAATCAGAAAACTTATTCCTTATTTTTTCGGTTTTGCCTTCCCCTTCAACTCCTTGACGATTACGACGCTTCTACACTTCCAGAATAAGCAAGTCCAAAATATGTAACACCAAAAGAACAAAAGAACCCTCCTGGAGGATTCAATCTGATAAGACGGCTTGGCGGCAAATTTAAAATTAGAAGCTTGCCGTGTACAAGAAAAAAAATAGATGATCAGTATTCGTAGTGTGATGACGACGTCCAAGTCCGGCAGACAGCAGAAAAATCCAAAGATCATCAGCTCAACTTGCAATAACCTTGATACCAGAACATGATAAAACATAAACCAAGCAAGTTTTTCACGTATTGAGACCTTCACAAGAAGGGCGCCACAATATCAAATTCAACCACCACATCATGCATAAATCAAAATCAGGCAAGTGTTTCCAAGCCTCCATTCACACTCTTCTGGACTAGACCAGCAAAAATAGCCGAGTAAACCACACTTCTATATACTTGACGTCTTTATGTAAGTATTTATCTCAATATCAATCTTAATATCAACGCCAAACCCCATCCCGTCCAAAAAAACCCAAAGACAAACCCAAAAATTTACCAAAGAAATCGAATATAATACAAAGTAACATCTACCCTTTTTAACCCCCCCCCC